>JAPDVR010000020.1:41964235-42264235 GCA_026230005.1 Gila orcuttii
AACACAGAAACCTAAAATTCTCGGGACAGCAGCATTTGTCCAAATTTCAATCTTAACCGTTCTATTTCATCAGAAACGATCTTAAAACAGGGCTTTAAGTGTAAAATACCGAACTTGTCCTTTAATCTGAAGGCCACACGAAGTTTGGAGGTCTGTAGCTATTGACTCTGCAGAAAGTTGGCGACTTCTGTGCACTGTGAGCCTCCGCATGCACTGACCCCACTCTGTGATTTTACGCGGCCTACCACTTCGTGTCTGAGTTTCTGTTTTTCCCAATTGCTTCCAGTTTGTTATAATACCCCTAACAGTTGACCCCGGAATATTTAGTAGTGAGGAAATTTCATGAATGGACTTATTGCACAGGTGGAAACCTATCACGGTACCACACTTGAATTCACGTTGCTGCTGAGAGCGACCCATTCTTTCACAGATGTTTGTAGAAGCGTCTGCATGCATAAGCGCTTGATGTTATACACCTGTGGCCATGGAAGTGATTGGAACACCTGAATTCAATGATTTGGAGGGGTGTCCCAATACTTTTGGCAATATAGTGTATTTTAGATTGTAAATTGCTAGATTTATAGATGATAATGCTTGTTCAGTTAAGCTAATCTATATGATATAATCATTGTATAGTCAAATAATTAAAAATATATTTGTTATGTTTTTAGGAGTGAATTCAGGTTGATTGGGACACTTTTTCCCAGTCATCTTAATATAAAAAAGTGTATCAATAAACCTGAATTCATTTGGCAAGTAGCTGTGTATTAAGTGAGATTATGTATGTGCATCGGGTCATTAACATAAAATAAACCACCGAAGGATAGTAGTCGACACGAGCAGCTGATCACCCTTATGGGACCAGCTGACTATATTAGCTCTTACATAAAAAATTTCCACCAGAAGTAAAACTTCCCTCTAGAGAGTAGAAAGGAATATGAAAGTCAGACTCAGCTGCAGGAACTTATTAATATTTAGGTTTGACATTGAGAGTGGTAACTGGCCTCTTCCTCTTTTTGAATCTTGGGTCATGATTTGTGGTTAAAGTCTTGCAAGTTGTAGTAATTACTAAATTTTCCAACGTTACCACATGCCATTGTTCCCCATGGGTCACCGTGATTTTGCCAAGTAAGACGTTCCTGGATCAACATATTTTGTTGATCCTGGAACAACATTCCTGTCCCAAAATTTAGTCCTTACCCTATCCCTACCCCTAAACCGAACCCTACCCATAACTTATGAGCTTAAGGCCGCTATCGAAGCATCCTGGGCCTCCATAACACCTCAGCAGTGCCACAGGCTGATTGCCTCCATGCCACGCCGCAATTTCTTTCTGTGTCTTACCCTCTTGCTTGAGGGTGTCAATGATGGCCTTCTGGACAGCAGTCAGGTCGGCAGTCTTACCCATGATTGCGGTTTTGAGTAATGAAACAGGCTGGGAGTTTTTAAAAGCCTCAGGAATCTTTTGCAGGTGTTTAGAGTTAATTAGTTGATTCAGATGATTAGGTTAATAGCTCGTTTAGAGACCCTTTTCATGATATGCTAATTTTTTGAGACAGGAATTTTGGGTTTTCATGAGCTGTATGCCAAAATCATCAGTATTAAAACAATAAAAGACCTGAAATATTTCAGTTGGTGTGCAATGAATCTAAAATATATGAAAGTTTAATTTTTATCATTACATTATGGAAAATAATGAACTTTATCACAATATGCTAATTTTTTGAGATGGACCTGTACATATATGCGTCTTATATTTAACATTTATGTGCATATACAGGAAAATATATGGCACTTACATGAAAACAGCCATTTTTGCTATATTTTGAAATATGTGTTTCATATATTCTATGTGTTTTATATATATGAATTTTGCATATATTCTCATATAGGCAGCAGACATACATGGGCACTGACATTATATATGTAATTTACATATATTGACATATATTACATTTCTGTATGGGTAGGTTGCAGTCGTCACTCAGTAACACAGGAGGAGAGGGAGGGAGATGCAGGGATAAACCTGGAACACAGAGCCTAGTGACCTTGGGATGGGTTTCCCGAGGTATAAACACGGAAAAACAAACAGATGTGCAAGCAAGTATGCTGATGTAATGTATTCCTGTGATCAAAACTACATTTTCAGCATCATTACTCCAGTCTTCAGTGTCACATGATCCTTCAGAAATCACTCTAATATGATGATTTGATGCTCAAGAAAGATTTATGATTATTATTAATGTTGAAAAAAGTTGTGCTGCTGCATATTTTTGGTGAAATCTACCATTCAAAAGTTGCGGTAAGAAAGATTTTAAATACATTTGAAGATTTAAATATTGATAATAATGAGAAATGTTTCTTGTCATTTTTGAAATGATCAAATCATCATATTATACTGATTTCTGAAGGATCATGTGACACTGAAGACTGGAGTAATGATGCTGAAAATTCAGCTTTGACCACAGGAAAAACTTACACAACTATACACATGCATGTAGAAAACAGCTATTTTACATTGTAATAATGTTTCACAATATTATTTTTTTTCCTGTATTTTTGATCAAATAAATGCAGCTTTGGTGAGCAGAACAGACTACTTTCAAAAACATGAAAAAGTCTTAATTACATAATTTTGACTAATGGTGTAATTTTAAAAAAGAAGTACATCTTAAGTCTTTTATGGGATTTTTTATATTATTTTAGTAAAGTCAAGTCACCTTTATTTATATAACGCTTTTTACAATACAGATTGTTTCAAAGCAGCTTTACAGAGATAACAAGAAAATAATGCACCAAAGTTTGTTTCTAGAAGAAACTGGCGTCACAGTCCAGCTTAAGTATGTTCAGTGATGGTTCATGGTTTAATACTTGCATATGAAGAAAATTAAGTTAAATATATTTATATCATGACAACTCTGAATAGTTTTAGCATGTTAATGAATATGTTAATGTATTTAGTCTTGACGTACTCGATCTGCTACCTGTTGGGTATTGCTGCCGTTACAGAGGTATGGACTTTAGAGGTATGGCAACATGGACTTGCTACTACTAATAGATACACAGACACGCTGCTGTGAGCATGTAAGATATGCTGCTGCTGCTGATGCATGAATAGACATACATTAATCCTGTATCAGATCTAGGCAGGTGGAGCTGGGGAGGTGGAGGGGTTCAGAGGAGCTCTGATACTGCAGGACTAGCTTACAGCAAACACTGAGCCAGACTATTTACATGTTCAGCAAGCGATCTCATTGGCTGCAGGATCAGCCGAGGCCAATCAGCTTGCGTCATGCGGTAATGATGTGATTTGCATGTCTAGATTGCATGTGAAGGACCATCAGCCTGCGCCCTCTAGAGTTTCATGACTGAACTAGATGTACTGTACAGTTTAAGGCTAGCATTAGCAAAACTTGATACTAGCTTGTCTAAAATTCTGACATCAAATTACCATTTTTTTTTTGTAATGAATATTAATTGTGTTTAGTTTTCCTATCAAGTAATTGAACTAAATGACCAGTAGCTCAGCTTTAAGGCCCTGTCCACACGTAGACGCGTTTAGCTGTATACGTACAAATTTGTTATCAGATCGGCATTTCGTCCAGACGGATCCGGCGTTTTGGGAGACTGAAACCGCTATTTTTTTAAACCGGGTCCCAGGGTGGATAAATCTGAAAACGACACCCTTGCGTCTTCGTGTGTACGGCCAATCCGTATATTTTGTGAAACGATGATGTCATCACCCCACGTGTCGACTAGTCAGACACTAGTCAGTAACAACAACTGCGACTACTTGCTTGAGTTCATGCTTCAGAAGCTACTGAGCCTCTTTTATTTCTTTATTTATTATTTAGGCCTACTTTAATGTATTTTTATTTTATTTCTTTATTTTACTTCTTTATTTATTTATATTTCTTTCTTATGCTATGATGCTTGTATTTTGTCTGATTAAGACATTTCGTATTTTGTAGGGATGGGCATGTCAAGCAAAAATAATATTCGACGATCGCTGGGAATTATTTTATTATTATTCAAAAAACGCACCTCTGCCCCTCATGCTCACCGGTGACACGGCGTTCGCTCCGACATTACATTTCTCTGTACTGTAGGCCTACATGTTGTAGCCATTAAAGAAAAGTTAGTTTCATATTTATGTTTAAATAATTTGTTATTTTTTCCATTTCATATATGTTGATTATATGAAAAGTGAACAGCGTGAGTAGCCTAATCATAAGATGCGCAATATCGAGACACATCATTTTGACCACTTCATTAAGTTTTGTTTTGTATAAGGCCTTTCTTTAAAGTGAATTTAGTTTTGTATAAATTGTATCTTAATTTTTATCAATGTTTCATCAACCAATTTCCTGGATTTAATAAATAAGAATCAAATTATAGCAGACAATAGCCTATAATCAGGACATGGAGGCGCCGACGCGATATAACTTGCATCGCACGAGAACTGGAGCTTGTCTCATAAATGAACATAAACTCAGAAATATATCTAAGCTTGAAATGTCTACTTTTAAACAAAACAATTCAAAATGAAAAGAAACAGACAACTCTAATAATCCATATGAAGTGTGCATTTCTCTCTATAGGCACCTTCACAATACTGCGAAGGTGGCGAGTCAGCATTAGTTTATTAATCAACAATTAAAATGTCTCCTTGCTATATTTGACACATTCATAATGATTAGGCTATTTGCCGGTTCTTTGTGGCAAGCTTTATGCTTTAGCTAACTAATCGAATATCGTGACTCATCCCTATTTTGTACCAGGCCATTTATGTTTTTTCATATTGTTCAATAAAGTTCTTGGTAAAAAAGAAAAGAAAAGAATCTACTGTGCCTAATATTACATACTGTATATTATTGTATACAGCGCGAAAGGTTTATGCGCAAGTCTTCTTCTCTGTTTTTAGTATATCTGTGTCAGAAATACAGCACCTCATACTGGTCTGGCATGTATACTACATCGGTTTGAGTCGGTTTCAGTGGTTTCGTGTGTACGCAGATATTTCTTGAGACGGCGCCGTGTTTACGGAATTTTTTTTTAGAACGAGGAAAAAAAAGATCGGATAGGGAAAGCTCTGGCTTCGTGTGGACGTGGCCTAAGTGTATAGAAACCATGACACAGGTGATTAGCATAAGACATCAACTCTCACTTTAATCAAATATCTGTCCCAAAGTCTCTGAGGATCAGACTGGCTCTGTGGCCATAATCAGATTACAAGACCCATCAGAGAAAGTAGACGTCTTTAATTGCGAATGTCTGAAGGAACTACAGCGAAACAAACCCACAGAGAAAAGCATGGCCTGATCCAACAGGCTAAGATGAGCTACTGCCGCGTGAGGAGGAGATGTGTAACACAAAATACACACTGACATTCAAAAGTTACTGTTCATTTTAAAATATATTAAAATATAAAACTGTTAAAAAATACAATAATTTACATTATTACTGTATTTCATTTTTTTCAGCAGCCTTGGTGATCATAAGAGACTTCTTTTAAAAACATCCTTACTAACCACAAACTTTTGAGTAGTAGTGTATAAAAAAATCTTCACTTATCACTTAAATAGTTGAGAATTTAAAGGTAATTTATTTTAAAGGTAACATTTATAAGATTGGCATGATCTGTTATTTTTTCTTGATATATATTTTCTGTATATATTCCAATAACAATATGAATGACCATATGTAATGCAAAGTATAAAATCCTTTAATATAAACATTTGACACATTTTAATAAACAGTTGCTTTTCTTGTCATTTTATGAGATTCATTTAGATCGATTATAAATAGGCAAGACATCATTTTTTTTAATTAAGTACGATTCCTTTAATTTAAATTTCTTTTAGATAATAAAAATGAGATCTAATATCTGTGTCATGACCTGATAAAAGTGATTTCACATGTAAGACATTTAAAAACATAAAAAAATAAACATAAAAAACAAAATTAAAATATTTTTTTAAGACATTAAAAAATACACATTTGTGCACAGACAAAGTGAAAACACAGCAACAAAATATGCTAACACTATTCATTTAAAGTTTTCATATGTTATATTCATGTTATTCTCTCTTAGCATGTATCTGTATTTTCTGTAATGCATGGACTGTACATAACTTTTGCGGCAATAAACATTTGAATAAAAAATAAGTAGGCTTTTTATTAATCATATGTTGCACAACAGTAATTTTAAATTGTAAAATGGCTTTCACACTTTCCATTTACTTCCATCATACTTTAACAATCAAGTATTTCCATTAATTTAGTCTTTAAAATTCGATCTTGCAAAAAAAAAAAAAAAAAATACAGCATTTGTTTACAACTAACGTAAACGTTAAACAACTATTATCTCAAACTTTTGCAATGACCTTTTTCTGATAATCTTTAGACTTAAATCAGACATTAAAAAAAGAAAGTACAATCAGTAAGTCCCATCAAGTCTTTCAGTTTCACAGTGTGTACACTGATTCATTCTGCATACAGAATAGACAATGAATCAAACATTAAAGTTGTGCAGTGCAAATTTGGCAAAACGTTCAAGAGTTTAACACTTCAACGTTTTGGACAGGCTATGATATACCACTCTCCTACACTTTCTTGGAAATGATATTTACAAAACAAAAAGGACTTAACACTTTTAAAAAGGAAATAGGTTTTTGGCAAGAATGCTAAAAACCACATGCTAAATGAACACTACTGTACCTTATTTAATGCTTCATTTCATCTTATATAACTGGTATATTCCTCATTTATTAACCTAAACAGTTATCAGTATTGCTTATTCATGCATCTGTTAAAAATGACACATAATACACTTTTTGATATTCCAAATTTAGCATAATATTTTCCCTTAACTATTTCCTTTGGCTCTTTTATTTTAGAGTTATGAAGCAGTTAAAAGTCAAAAACAAACTCATCCTCCAAGAATTCACAGACAGCGGAATTTTGGTTATTTTGCATTTGTCGCTATTGCTATATTGCATGTTGTCACATTATTAAGAGCACATCATTTTATCACATAAACAGGCAACATAGTATTTTATAGTAAAAAAACAAAAAAACAAGTAAAAAAACTTATATTCAGCATACAGTCCCAAACATACAACTACCAGGTTTATGATTTTTAGTAAGACTTTTAAAATGTGGATTCAACAGTATGTGCAAGGTGGTACAATTTTACTAATTGTTGCAAAAGCAAAGGCCCAATCCATAAAACAAGAGCTCATCATTCATGATACATAAAATCATTCATCATTCATAAATTGTCACATTTAATTGAATGCAATAATTCTACTCCAAAATGTGGTTTTACACAGAAATTCATTCCGCTCTTGTTCATAAATGGGCCAATTGTTTAAATCATTATAATCACTTTTGTATTTTTCTTGATTGACAAATTATGTATAATGTAAATTACATATGATTTGACAGATGTGAGAATAAGACAGACGGCAGTTGTACATTTCACAGATACAAATAATTTTTTGGATGACCATACAAATATGCAATACAAAAAAGTTGAAAACTGATTTTATAGTGACATACTGGTATATTCCATTATATGTAAGATCCATATCCATATATTAATGTGTTGATTATTCAAGTTGTAATTCTTGTTCCAACAAACAGAACTGCAAAAGTAATGAGCCATAGTGGCGTTACACCATATGATTGCTGCCCACTAGTTTATGGCTCAGACAAAAGGAGAAAGTTTTTTAACATCGAAAAAATTACACTCTTTATTTTTAAAGGTGAAGTATGTAGATTCGTCATGACATACTCTCCAAACTCTCATACTCCAAACTCTCAGCCTGCTACAGTAGCCACGACCCAAACTCTCAGCCTGCTACAGTAGCCACGCCCCAAACTCTCAGTCTGCTACAGTAGCCACGCCCCAAACTCTGTCTGTTACAGTAGCCACGACCCAAACTCTCAGTCTGCTACAGTAGCCACACCCCAAACTCTCAGCCTGCTACAGTAGCCACGCCCCAAACTCTCAGTCTGCTACAGTAGCCACACCCCAAACTCTGTCTGCTACTGTAGCCACGCCCCCAACTCTCTGTCTGCTACAGTAGCCACGCCCCAAACTCTCGTTCTGCTACAGTAGCCACACCCCAAACTCTGTTTGCTACAGTAGCCACGCTCCCAACTCTCCACAAGCTACAGTAGCCACGCCCCAAACTCTCAGTCTACTACAGTAGTCACGCCCCAAACTCTCAGTCTGCTACAGTAGCTACGCCCCAAACTCTCCACCTGCTACAGTAGCTACGCCCCAAACTCTCCACCTGCTACAGTAGCTACGCCCCAAACTCTCAGCCTGCTACAGTAGCCACGGCCCAAACTCTCAGTCTGCTACAGTAGCCACACCCCAAACTATGTCTGCTACTGTAGCCACGCCCCCAACTCTCCACAAGCTACAGTAGCCACGCCCCAAACTCTCATTCTGCTACAGTAGCCACACCCCAAACTCTGTTTGCTACAGTAGCCACGCCCCCAACTCTCCACAAGCTACAGTAGCCACGCCCCAAACTCTGTCTACTACAGTAGCCACGCCCCAAACTCTCAGTCTGCTACAGTAGCTACGCCCCAAACTCTCCACCTGCTACAGTAGCTACGCCCCAAACTCTCAGCCTGCTACAGTAGCCACACCCCAAACTCTCAGTCTGCTACAGTAGCTACGCCCCAAACTCTCCACCTGCTACAGTAGCTTCGCCCCAAACTCTCAGTCTGCTACAGTAGCCACACCCCAAACTCTCAGCCTGCTACAGTAGCCACACCCAAACTCTCAGTCTGCTACAGTAGCCACACCCCAGACTCTCAGTCTGCTACAGTAGCCACACCCCAGACTCTCAGTCTGCTACAGTAGCCACGCCCCAAACTCTCAGTCTGCTACAGTAGCCACGCCCCCAACTCTCCTCAAGCTACAGTAGCCAAGCCCGAAACTCTCAGTCTGCTACAGTAGCTACGCCCCAAACTCTCCACCTGCTACAGTAGCCACGCCCCAAACTCTCAGTCTGCTACAGTAGCCACACCCCAAACTCTCAGTCTGCTACAGTAGCCACACCCCAAACTCTCACCTCCTACAGTAGCCATGCCTCTAACTCCACTGGTTGAGCTGAAAGTGATTGACAGATCTGAGTGGACGCTCTCAATGCTTTAATGGTGCTTAAATGTTTACACTTTTTGGAAACCCATGAATTGCATACTAATAGCAGTCAGTGAACAATAAACTGGGTTAAGAGAATGTATTTTAACATAACAAATCTTACATACTTCACCTTTAAAGTAAAATACTAATTGAGGTCAGTTTGGCTTTGACTAGAACAGGATCAAACCATCTTCCCTTCAGCCCATTGCATCAGACATGAAACACATTAGGAGAACATATCATCCCTTTCTGAATCTGGAGAGTCCGGCCTTGATATGTCAAACAAGTTCGAAGTTCCTGAGGTCTTTCTGTCTTTGAGAAGTCGGAGCATCTCTGCAAGCTGTGCTTCGAGTGCGCTCATTCTGCTGCTGAGGGAGCTGATGTCTCCTCGCAGCTCCTGCTTCAACTCTGTAAAACAGGCCTGAAGACTCTGTTCGGGAATGCAGTGGAACGCTCGTTTCCCCTCAGGCTGAATGGGGCTCCGTTCCTGAGGGCTTCGAGCGTCACCGTCACCCATATTGTCGAGTCGCAGGTCACTCTTGGTGATGCCGCTGTCGCACGAGTCCGTCTTCTTGAGGGACAGTTCATTTTGAGACTTAGTCCTGTCTGGTAGCATCTCCATGGACTCAGCTTTGGACACAGGACACCAGGAGAGATCAGACTTGGCTTTGGCTTCTTTAAACCGACCCCAGCCTTTGCTTTTGGGTGGTTCTGCTGACTTTTTTCTTGTATAGTTTCCATTAGAGGCCACGGGAGCGTAAATTTTTGCTCGACATGACGAGGATGATGAGGTGGGGGAAGACGTAACCGGAGTGGCTGGACTTTCAGTGACCGTGATGACGCTGGTTGGTGACGTGATCTCGAGCACCATGGTCTCTGCTCTACCTTTCTCGAGATCCGGTTCTCCTTGACTTGCTCGCTCCGCCGCCAGACGGGCCTCTCTCTGCTGGCGGAACCGCTGGAAGAGACGCCGCACAGGGTGATCTGGAGGTAGATTCAGAGGGGCTTCATTCTTCCTTCGCAGCATCTCCTCTTCCTCCCGTTTGACGTCACTTATTTTACGGAAGACGATCTATATGATTCAAACAAGAGAGTACATGTATACATAAGAATAAACACAGTTTATTAGTAAGGGATAGAGTACATCCAGCCGGTTGTTATCTCAGAATAAACCCCCGACAGGGTGATGAGGACCGACATGAAGTGGAGGAGTCTTGCATTATCCTGAAGGGGGTTATTCTGAGATAACAACCGGCTGGATGTACATTATCCCGCTTACACGGTTACTTGCCACGTAAGTTAATAATTAGACACAAAATATTGATCTGAGTCTAAATATTTTATTAGGTCTTTAAACGCAAAGCTTCCGCGGAGTGAGCAGTTGCTAGCGCGGCAAGTTCAAACTAGACAGACATTTAAGGGACACGGTATACAGTCATGCCACTTATTACACAGAATCTCGCAACATAAATAATTACGGGGATAAGAGATATTGATTTCAGATTACACGGTTTTAAGATCGTACCTGTTTGTAATCCAATAATCCAAAAGTATACAAAAAAATAGTCACAAAATGGCAGCAGCTGCGTTTGTGTGAAACAAGAGAGAGCGAGGCCATGATACTGGATGGCATAATTAATTAACTTTACAAAATATTGATTCAACTGAGTTTTATTATTTTATTAGCTCACCAAAAGCAAAACTTCCATGAAGAAAAAACGTTATTAGCAAGTGTATAGCGCTGCTGACTTCAGTAACCCGGATGAGCCTTTGTTATCCATTTTCAGCGTTTTTTATCGAATTTATGTTTTTACAGGTTTTGTGAAGAGTGCTTTATGTGAAGAACAGACCAAAATTTAAGTGGTTAATTATTTAAAAAAAAACATTCAATCATGGCATTCAAACACATTCAAACTGACTCTCAAGTAAGATGATGATGTCCAACATCATCTGACGACAATCATGACGTGATGCATTTGAATGTGTTGATTGCAACATGAAGGACAATAAAAATTAGCAATGCATCATTGACCCAGAAATGTTCACAGCCCCTGGTCAATTTGTGCTTTCATTGCATCTATCTGGACTCTTGACGCTTAAGCACCTTGAACTATGAGAAGTGAGTCACATGGTTCATTTTAAAGTGTTTGCTAGAATGGTTAGTCACTGCTATTTTTAACTTCATGGTAAATGCAAATCAAATAAAGCAAAATCAAATAAAGCATTTAATTTCTGAACTACCTCAATACATACAACAACCAGCACAATAAAATGTTGTCAGATTCACATTCATCTGTGTTGGATAAAACTAAATGTAACTTAATACCATTGTGCAGAAATATTGCCAGAAGTACGTTTTTTCCAGCCTGGATTGGAAAAATCAGTCACTGGTAGAACATCTACTATAGTATAATAAAAAATCTGTGATTTTGTCATGTCTTTTTAGGTTTTGTTTTAGGTTTGTGATTCCCTGTTCATCTTTAGTCCATGTGCAATCTTTTCATTTGTTCATTGTCTGGTTATCTTGATGTCAGTTCTGTTTTTTCACTGGTTCATGTTAATCAGTTCCACTTTGCCATTGGTTGTTGTTGTCATTTGTTTCCCATTGTCCTTGTATTTAAGCCCTCATGTTTGCCATGTTTACTTGTGCGTTTTTTTTTGTGTGTATCCTGCTGTTGGTGAGTTTGTCAAGTCTGGACAGGTTCAAGCCAGGTCTATATTATCAAGTTCCCTTTCAGTCGATAACGTCATACACATTGGCGTGCGAGATCTGCATCTCACACTCCGCCCCGCAGCGCGGGTATAAATACGGAAGTAGATGCACGCACCATTTGCCTTTCGCTTCGGAGCCGAGCTTCATGTCTGGATCTGAAGAGTGTTGTTGTACAACGAGCGAGTGTGTCGGCGCTTCTTTGGGAAGTCTCTCCTGGTGTCGGTGTTTGCAGCGCAAGTGCAGCGGTGATCGCGAGCTTCAAGCTCTCAACTGCTGTTCTCACAGCAACCAAGTTTCTGTTTGTGTTTGTTTGTCTGACGGTCGGTTGAGGGCGAGAAAGTGAGTGCTTCACTGACACAGGGTGCACCATTCCTGTGTTAGTGTTGCCGCGGTCATTCCCCTGTGTGCTCCGGCACTGGTGAGAGTTTTTCACTTCCTAAAAGAGCAACACGGGTGCGTTTGCGTCTTTTTCAAGATGTCATTCCGCCCGTGCGTTTCTGGGTGTGGTCGTTCCCTGTCTCTCTCTGATGGTCACAATTGTTGTATCACGTGTTTGGGCTTACAGCACGCTGAGAGAGCTTTTGTGGACAGCTCATGTTTTCACTGTGGGAACATGACTGTCGCAGTGTTGAGGGCGAGACTCGCCTTCGTTCGCGGAGAGCGAGTCCCCATTACCATGCCCCACCCTGCACGGGTGCTGTGTGGGATGGGTGACCGGAGGGTAGTGTTGGATGTCCCGCCCGGTAACCATTCCCTGTGGGCTCCTCACCCCTCCCTTCCACTGCTGCCATTGGAGCCTCCGGTGTTGTCCGCTGGTCCATCTGTAATGGGTCGGCCAGCGGTTTCACTCGGGGCTCCCCTGGAGGACAGGACGTTGATTGCAGCATCGGAGGGTGAGCTGACTTCTGGAGATGACGACTCGGCTGCGTTGTCTCCCTCCGGGAGGTCAATGTTGCCCGAGCCGGATCCAGAATTGTCAGCTATGCTGAAACGGGCCGCCGAGGCTGTCGAGCTCGAGTGGAACACTCCACCGTGTCCTGTTCAGTCTCGGTTGGATGATTGGTATCTCGGGGCGGGCCGTGCTGGTTCTCAGCCCGCCGCCCCAGTGCCCTTCTTTCCCGAAGTGCATGAAGAGCTTACTTGGTCGTGGACGGCACCTTTTACTGCTGAAAATGACTTAAGTAGTTCTTCCTCCCTCACTACCCTTGTCGGAGGAGCGGTGAAGGGTTATGAGGCTATCCCTCCAGTGGAGCGGTCTGTTGCGACTCACTTATTGAGTAATTAAATAGTTAGCTTGCGGGCAAGGCGCTTCCTCTGCATTCCTTGGCGTTGTTGCAGGTCTACCAGGCCAAGACACTCATGGACATGCACGAGGGTAGTTTAGACCGGGCGCTCATGAGTGAGCTCTGCGCTGCCTTTGACCTCGCCCTCCGGGGTACGAGTGTCACGGCATGTGCGGTCGGTCTAGCGATGTCCACCTTGGTGGTCCAGGAACGCCATCGTTGGCTCAGCCTGGTTGATATGGCGGATGCGGACAAGGTTCGGTTCCTGGACTCCCCAATTTCCCAGGTTGGGTTGTTCGGCGACGTGGCGGACAGCTGCGCCCAACAGTTCTCTGCCACCCAGGTTCGGACGGAGGCTCCCCGACACACCCTATCCTGGCGGCCCGCTGTTGCCTCCACCCTGCCGCCGGTGATAGTCCCTCCGCCCGTTCGTCGCCGAGGGCGTCCCCCTGCAGCTGCCTCCGGTTCCGCGGGGTCTCCGCAACAGCCTTCACCCAGGCCCCAGCGTAGAACCAGCAGCAGGCAGGCCGCCCGGTCTGTCTCAGTCACTGCCCAGCCAGGGGGCAAGTGTCAGAAGCATTCCTGAGACAGGCCACCCAGGGATGGGGGGACTAGCTCTTCAGATGGTTACCGTTCCGCCATTGGCTCTCCGGAGTCCAGTGGTACCCAAATTGTCGAAAGAGGGTACCACAGGGACGGAATTTCTCCGTCCCTGGGCCCCAAGAGGGCGAGGCTGGCGGTTTGCGACCCTGTGGAACAGCCTTGCTCCCCCCAGCCCCCTCTTGTTCGCCAGCCGGCAACACGATGCGTTCGAGGACCCGGTCATCCGCCTTCTCACCCATCCTCTGTTGCCCCGTGGAGACAGGTAAGTGCAGCACGGCTCACTCAGACCCCGCTTCGGGCCGCCCACGGGCCTTCCAAGCCGGGTCCCTGCCCTCCACTTCGCTGCCCCACCCCGGGTATGCCTGTGGTGCCTCTGGTCCCCCTGGTCCGGTTCGTCGGGAGTCTCGGGAGCAGTTATGCGAACACAGGGATTTGCTGCTCCAGCACATCAGCCAGTTGGGTCTTCAGGTCAACTGGGAGAAGAGCAAACTCGTTTGGAGCTGGACTCGGTCCAACACACGGCGCGCCTCACAGAGAATCGCGCCCGGTCGGTGCTGAACTGCCTGAATCTTATCGAGAGCAGTACAGTGGTTTTTCTGAAACAATTTCAGAGGCTCCTGGGGCATATGGCAGCCGCAGCCGCAGTTACGCCGCTCGGCCTGCTTCATATGAGACCACTCCAGCACTGGCTTCGCGACCGAGTCCCGAGGTGGGCGTGGCAGAGAGGCATGCTCCGTGTGAAAATCACCCCGGCCTGCCTCCAAACCCTCAGTCCATGGTCGGACCTTTCGTTTCTCCGGGCCGGTGTGTCCCTAGAACAAGTGTCCAGGCATGCTGTGGTTTCCACAGACGCCTCCAACACCGGCTTGGGGGCCACGTACAACGGGCATGCAGTAGCTGGCACCTGGACGGGGTCCCACCTGCATTGGCACATCAACTGCCTCGAGTTGTTAGCAGTGCTCCTTGCTTTGAGACGCCTCAAGACGACTCTGCTCGGCAAGCATGTACTGGTCCGTACGGACAACACTGCACTAGTTGCGTACATCAACCGCCAAGGTGGTCTATGTTCCCGTCGCATGTCACAACTCGCCCGCCACCTCCTCCTATGGAGTCAGAAGCATCTGAGGTCGCTTCGTGCCGTTCACATCCCTGGCCTGCTCAATCGTGCCACCGACGAGCTCTCATGACAGATTGTGGCCTCCGGAGAATGGCGACTCCATCCCCAGGCGGTCCAGCTGATATGGGACCACTTCGGGGCCGCACAGATAGATCTGTTTGCCTCTCCGGACTCGTCCCATTGCCAGTTGTTTTATTCCCGCACCGAGGGGACTCTCGGCACGGATGCACTGGCTCACAGCTGGCCCCGGGGCCTCCGCAAGTATGCGTTTCCCCCAGTGAGCCTTATTGCACAACTACTGTGCAAAGTCAGGGTGGAAGAGGAGCAGGTTTTGCTAGTTGCCCCTTATTGGCCCAACCGAACCTGGTTCCCCGAACTTTTTCTCCTCTCGACAGCTCTTCCCTGGCCCATTCCTCTGAGAGAGGATCTACTCTCTCAGGGACGGGGCACCATATAGCTCCCTCTACGAGGCTTGCTTACTCCCTGAAGTGGAACCTGTTCGTTGAGTGGTGTGCTTCTCACAGAGAAGACCCCCGAAGGTGTTCGATCATTTCCGTGCTTTCTTTCCTGCAAGAGGCTTTGGAACGTCGGCTGTCCCCCTCCACCCTCAAAGTGTATGTTGCCGCTATTGCCGCACATCACGATGCAGTAGACGGGAAATCCCTGGGGAAGCATGATCTGATCGTCAGGTTCCTGAGGGGAGCGAGGAGATTGAATCCACCTCGCCTCCCCTCTATACCCTCTTGGGACTTATCTCTGGTGCTAACCGCAGTGCAGAGACCGCCCTTCGAGCCTTTGCAGGTAGCAGAGTTAAAAATTCTGTCCCAAAAGACAGTTCTCCTGCTTGCTTTGGCCTCCATCAAGAGGGTAGGGGACCTGCACGCATTTTCGGTCAGCGAATCGTGCCTGGAATTCGGGCCGGCTAACTCTCACGTTATCCTGAGACCCCGGCCTGGATATGTGCCCAAGGTTCCTACCACCCCCTTTCGGGACCAGGTGGTGAACCTGCAAGCGCTGCCCCCGGAGGAGGCAGACCCAGCCCTGGCTTTTCTCTGCCCCGTTCGCGCTCTGCGCTTATACGTGACAGAACGCAAAGCTTTAGGACCTCAGAGCAGCTCTTCGTCTGTTACTGAGATCAGCGGAAGGGAAAGGCTGTCTCCAAGCAGAGGTTGGCCCACTGGATAGTGGATGCCATCATCTTGGCGTATGAGTCCCAAGGTGAACCCTGTCCCCCAGGACTGCGAGCTCACTCCACAAGGAGTGTTGCCGCTTCTTGGGCGTTGGCGCAGGGTGCCTTGCTGACAGATGTCTGTAGAGCTGCGGGCTGGGCGACACCTAATACGTTTGCTAGATTCTATAGCCTACGTGTCGAACCGGTTGCTTCCCGTGTGCTCTCTTCTCATAGAAGCCAGTAACACTGTGAGCCCCGGTTCAGTGTCGGCTTGCTGCGCCATTCCCCTCCTACGGACCGGATACGTGCGCCATTTCGCTCCAGTTGAATTCCCTTGTCCGGAACCTGTTGAGCTCCTCCGCATCCCTCCAACGTCGGACGTGGCGGAACGTCCGGTGTTAGGCCTACCACTCGTATGCAGTGTGGAACCCGTGTTAGGCTGGGTCCATATGTTGCGGTCCCTACGGCGACCCCATATGTGTATTCTTCCACGATACGGCTCCCCCAGGTGAGCCCGTGTCTTTCCCTTGGCAGAGTCCTGCCGTCACTGTAAATTGGTGTTGTCTCCCCCCTCTTTAGGCTGGAGCCACCCCAGTGACATTCCATATGTTATACTGCCCGGTCCTCCGCCCAGTTCATATGCGTATCCCCCCCCCCCCCCTTTCGGGTTGGTTGGGCTTCCGCAGCGTCCCTTCCTTCCGATGTTGGGCACGCTTTCCCAGTGTTACCAAGTCTAACTGAGTGGGTCTTGTGGAGCAGCAGCGACTTCCTGGCCTAAGCCCTGTCCTTTTACGCTAAAACGTCGGGAGGATCAGAAGGCTTTTGTCTGGGCACTGGAAGGTGGCAGCGTTAGTGGCGTGTTCAAAGGTTGATCCCATTTCAGTCGAATGTCGACTATGTCTGACGTTATCGACTGAAAGGGAACGTCCTGGTTGCGTATGCAACCCACCGTTCCCTGAAGGAGGGAACGGAGGACGTAGTCCCCTTGCCACTACCGCTGGACCACCGCTGACTCCGAGTTACGCTCGGCTCCTCAGCGAAAAGCAAATGGTGCGTGCATCTACTTCCGTATTTATACCCGCGCTGTGGGGCGGAGTGTGAGATGCGGATCTCGCACGCCAATGTGTATTGGCTCGTTCAATAATACTCGAAGACAATAGGCTCCCTGGCGGGATCCCATTTCAGTCGAATGTCGACTACGTCCTCCGTTCCCTCCTTCAGGGAACGGTGGGTTGCATACGCAACCAGGACGTTCTCATGTCCATGCCATGTTCTAGTTTTGTTATTCAGTTTATTAGCGATGGGAGCTTCGATTTCATAGAATTCGACTAAGCTTTTCAAAGCTTCGAATTAATTGAACCAATTGCTTCGTAAAATGATTCACTGTTTCGAAGTGGTGAAAACTGTGTAAATGCATCCAAACATGCATAAAAACACCTTTTACAAACCCATTGCAAATGTTTTATTGAAAGTATAATCTATCAAATGCAATTAACTAATCATCTAATACCATTAAATATTAAGTGTCTGTATAATATGTATTCTTTTATAAATTTTCAATTTTTAGCTGACCGCTAAACAGAGACTACTGTTATTCCTTTTAATTATACAAATGCCTCATTAAAATGTTTACAAATGTATAAAACTCATCAGAGATCAGGAAATAGACACTTAGACACTTCATACAAATAGACATAGACGCTTGTTCAATGGTTCACCACTGGGGGGCGATCTCAGTGAATCTGCATTCATGGGTTCACATCAGAGATCATAAACCCCCCACCCCCAGCGGTGAACCATTGAAATTTGTAAACGTTTCGAAACCGTTATGACGTAACGAAGCCTCAGTTTCTGAAATCACGTGACTTTGGCAGTTTGAACCATTTATGTTGCTTGCAACGTGAGTAAGTGGCAATGTTTAAAATGGCTTGTTGATCTTATCATGATGTCTATGGTTGAATCTCACAAAACTCAAGGTCACATTTTCACCCCAGAACCAAAGAAAAAAAGGCATCTACCAGCAGGTGAAACTGCCCAATGGGAACCGCCCAAATCTTGTTTAACAAGAATGTTGTTCCGGGACCAACAAAAGATCCTGATCCAGAATCATGTCTTACTTGGCGAAACCTCTGTGTCCTCCTTCCAACACGGAGGGTATCACATCTCAGTCTACATCCAAGACAAATTTATCTGGGCCTGCAATGTGCCTTCAGCCTTTAAAAGAGATGGTAATCATCCAAGTCAACATGAAAGTGGGCGAGGACTATAATATCCTGCAGATATTTCAGGCTGTGTTCATACAAAATGGTGGACAACAGCTTTCCATACCCTGGGAGAGTGATCTCACGCGTTTTTACTTAATTATGAATGAACCTGGAGGCGGAATGAAAGCAAGATCCCTGTATTATTGCTACCTTCTTATAACTGTTAACTCATAAATGTGATGTGATAAGATTCATGAGATGTCCTTTTTTGGTAGTAGTTCACAATTTATACTATTCCTCTGTTATTTTTGCATCCGATTATTGTTTGATTATTCCTGCTTCTAATGTAGATGATTTTCACTAGACTATTAGTAGTAGACTATTAAGGTATTAAGCTTAGTTTGTCTTGTTTAGATTAGATTGATTACTAAAGGAGCGTGAGTCAAGTCAAGTCACCTTCATTTATATAGAGCTTTTTTACAATACTGCTTGTTTTAAAGCAGCTTTACAGAGATAACAGGAAAATAATGCAGCAAAGATTGTTTTGGCTTTACAGCAGATCTGGAAGAAAGTCATTGCCCAGTTTAAGTACATTTTTGATTGATTCATTTCCGCTGTAAAGATCATTAGTTATTAACTTAGGGGTCGGTTACACAACACCGTTTTAACTGAAATAGGTTTCAAAGTGCAAGTTTCTGAAACCGGTTTTGAAAGCGATACCATCATCATCTCCGTGTAAACTTCAAAAACTTGAATCTGTGAGAACATGCATATGCGTATTACACGTTTAGTCCGTAGGCATTAGCGTTTCTTTACAAAGTGACATTGACAATTACTTGTCTGGCATGCATAATACAGCGTTTTTAGTCGTTTAGTTGGAGACTAAATGGTACTACATTTAAATGTAAAACAGATGAAAATTAAGCACAAGGTGTTTAGAACGGGCAAAAAAAAAATTCTAACCTAATTACAAGCATTATGTTCATGTATTTGGAAGCTGTCCTAATGTGTTAATGATGTTGGTTCATTAATTCATTCCTGTGCACAGACTGACTCAGCAAGACTTTGTTTTCTTACCCGGTCACATGGATCTGCTTCCTGATGAAGCCATTTAGATGCATTGTAAAGTGCAAAAATAAATGGATTTTCTATCAGGTCAGACAGATGACTGTGAGATGTGCGGTGGGAGCAGCACTGGACTGCAGGCGGACAATATTCACGAGTGGCATTTTTCTGCATTTATCCTGTCAAAGCTGAAGATAATGAGTTTTGGAGGTTAGAGAGGTTCATAGTTTATTGCCCAAGTCAGAAAACAACAATGAACATGATTTTCCTTACGTAGAGCCAGCTGTGGAGAATTACTCTAGTTTGAAATAAAATGAAAAACATAACATGCTTCATTGCTGCATGGCTAAGACAAATACGTCACTATACAGAAGCCTAAAAGTGCCCTTTAGCATCTGTTTATTAACACGTTGGGTTCACTTAGAAATCTTTATTATCATAAAGCTATTTTCTTAAAATATATTTATACTTTTGCTGGCTAAAATACATCCACGTTTGTGTTTATTTGTAGAGAACAAATAATATAGTGTGTGCATTATATTAAATTCACTTTTTTGTGTTCTGTGAAAGAAACAGTCATGTGGCTTTAAGTAAATGATGACCGGATTGTTTTACATTTTGGCTGAACTATTTCTTTAAGACATTACACGAAGGTGTTTCAGTAATGATTTTAGAGTCTTTAAAGAGACTTGGTTAGATTATTGAGTCTAGAAATGTATCCGGCTGTTACTGTACGTCATCCGTGCGCTTTAAAACACATTTCTTCATTTACTCACTCCAATGCAGGTGACTAGTGACAAAACTATTGACAATTTACTGCTCATGATGATCAATAGAGTCACATGACTTTAAAATTGGCTTCCAATGTCTGTTATTAGCATAGAGGTGAGAGGAAACAACTGCGTGTCTCAAAGATGAATTACTCCAACAACTCAGAAATCACTGTTCAGCTCTGAAGTGACATCCAAGTCAGTTATTGAGTTTTTTCTTATGTAATTAAATAGTTATAATTTCTAAATTAAATTATTCACTACTACAACAAAACTCTGTTGTAACAAAAGGTATTTGGATACTCTGCATAACATGAAAATATTCTGTGTTTACTGATGCAATGTAGATAATCAATGAACCAGAAGTATAATTTATTACCTATTATCCACATGAAGTCACGTGATAACAATATAGGATACTGCATGTAATTTATCATGAAATAATGTCTATGGTTTCACTTAGACAACAGTGTAAACTGCACAGAAATAAGCTAGTTTTCCTTTCTGAACAAATGTCTATATATTTGACTGATTCAAAATGATCACTTGTGAGTCTTTTGAGCAATTAATTAAAAAAAGCTGAGAAACATTTGTTCCTGAATCAGACTACACTGATCATGCTCAATGTATTTGCATGCAGCAAGTAAAGACAATGCTATATAAATATGAAATATGAACTCTTTTTGCCATGTTGCAGCTAAATAATGGTGACCTTTATTATTCTTTGACCTTTATGTGATGAAGGTGAAGTAAATTCCCAGACATATACTCATTAAGTGTCATTTATCATAAAATGACATGCTACAGATAGTTTCCAAACCTTGCCTAACAGCAGGATCATTTCACAAGGTGCATCGGTAATATAATATTTCACATGCAGCCACTCGCCTGAACTGTTTCAACATCATCATTCAGCACTTTTTATGGGCAAACAAGAGACTAGATACTTTCCCCAGGGTTGGATGTGACCTTAATCAACGGGGACTTCTGAAAGCAATGTATCACAAAAAAAATGAAGACCCTGATGTCCAGCTGTAAGGTATGATTATCATATACAGAAAATCACACTTGTAGCGCAGGCCCTGTTAGAGATCGATGATACAATAGAGACAGACAGGAGCGCAAAACAGGAGGATGTAAATAAAGTAAAATGAGTCTGTGGGAGATGGAACCATAATACCAGTGAAGATCTTGAAAAGTCTGTCTGCTTAGACAAATGCTAAAATAAAAGGAAATGATAAAAGAGAAATAGGAAATCAGTATAGTATAGCTTCAAAGAAGGTGAAATGCAAGAGAGATTTGTCTGAATAAACAGCACACAGTTTGATAAGCAGCAGAGGACACTGAAGGAGACAGATCTGTCCATCCCAGAACACAATCAATACCACTGACCAGTGACGGAGAGCTTCAAGCGGCCCAACATGTCACTGTCAGGATGCTCTGGTATTAAAGGTTATAATTCAGACAGACAGACAGACAGACATACAGACAGACAGACAGACAGACAGACAGACAGACAGACAGACAGACAGACAGACAGATAGATAGATAGATAGATAGATAGATAGATAGATAGATAGATAGATAGATAGATAGATAGATTGATTGATTGATTGATTGATTGATTGATTAGGCTGCAAAAATTAGGTCAGCCGGAACTGGGAACACTTTCTATAACACCCGATGTACTCGTTACATCATAAGAAGAATGACATCTACGCTAATGTTAGTCTTTCTGTTTATTTGATGATTTACTGTAATCAGCTGAATCCAGGCCGTATCCGGGCTGTTTCTAGATCAGATGGAGGACCTGCGCCTAGATACGACCACAATGCATGATGTAGCAAGCCGGATCCGGGCCATATCCAGATCAGATGGTGAACCATGGCAAAGCATGACGCAACCAACATGACCGCAACACATTCCTGAAGTGTCATCAGAGATTGTGTCAACTAGACTCTCCCCTGTGAAGGCCTCATCGACACGACAGCCATCGGCACTGATCCTCAACAAACCGTCTCCATACCCGCGTGACTCTGATCGTCAACTAGATGAACTGGATAAATATTCTGAATGTTCCAATCCAATTTGACTTCTGACCTGTAATGCCTGAATCATAATCATACACTGTTGGTTCGTTGGCCAGAGGAGAACTGAGCGACTGAGTCTGGTTTCTCCCGAGGTTTATTTCTCCATTCTGTCACTGATGGAGATTTGGGTTCTCGTCACTGTCGCCTTTGGCTTTTGTCTTGCTTAGTTGGAGACACTTAATATTCAACAATATTATTGATCTGCCTGCATTGACACCATTATATGAGAAATGAACTGAGCTGGACAATGACATCACATATATATTAATATATATATTATATATTATATATGTATATATATATATATATATATATATATATATATATATATATATATATATATATATATATATATATATATATATATATATATATATATATATTAATATTATATATATATTAATATTATATATAAATTAAAGATAGATAGATAGATAGATAGATAGATAGATAGATAGATAGATAGATAGATAGATAGATAGACAGACAGGCAAAATGTAATGCTAATGCGAATCATATGACAAGCCTTAAATCATGCTTCTTTAGTGCATTCTTAACAGAGAGAGAGAGAGAGAGAGAGAGAGAGAGAGAGAGAGAGAGAGAGAGAGAGAGAGAGAGAGAGAGAGAGAGAGAGAGAGAGATGGGGGGGGGGGGGTGATGATGAAGATACTTCTGTATCAGGTTTCTATTTTCTGTTCTTCCAAGGTCAGTTTGACATTGAGTTCCTCTAATTCAGCTCTTGACTCTACATGGCCATTTTTTGACCGTTACTAAATTGAACGGCGACTTTGATCATGGCTATCTAATCTTTACCTCTATCTCTCTCTTCATCCAGCACTCACACACAGAGCAAAGCCACACTTAAGATTTACAGTAAGCTGGATCTGATCAGGCTGTACCGGGATAATACAGAAGATACACAGAGCAGCTTACGACACTATCTCACCTGGACAAAGAAGGCCATTACTGTGATGATAGCCATTCAATCACTGAAACATGAACACAGGCCATGCTTGCTTCGGTTGCATGTGCTGAGTGAACCAAGAGCCTTTCATAAATCACACCCACAGTATAATGCCAGACTAGAGAACAACCAATCATTCTAGAGGTGTCATTCGTGTTTAGTATAATGCAAGGGGGCTGGGTTCAAATCCTGATCTAATGCAATGTTTTATGATGAACTGCAAATGCAAAATTGCAAATGAACTCGACTTTAGCTATGGACAACAGCAGAATTGACAGTTACACTTTATTTCGATGGCCTGTTTTAGACATTAGTTAGAAGAATAAGTTGACATGTTGTTGCAAAATGTATTTTAGTAAGTAGAATGTCTAAAGTGGACCATCAAAATAAAGTGTCACAGAAGTGACTTTTTGATACCATTTGTGTCATTGGAAAAGCCACACATAAAAATAATAATTATCATTATTTATAATAAAACTTTACTTTTTCAAATGTAATAACTATAATGTCTTCAGGCTTAATTCTATTATTTTTTAACTTGTTCTGACTTATGAACCAAAGCGAGATCATACATTATTAATCATATTCTTTTGATTATCCCTGGAAAGAAAACTGTTTATGGTCGTTCAGCTTTTGGTTTTGCTGCTCTACTGTAAATGATTGGAATGTGCTAAAAAAAGTCATTGTCATATATTTCAATCTCTGCATTTAAAAAACTAGTTGGCAGTGTTTTTATCACAGCTTGTAAATGTTTTAAATGAATGTATATGTGTGTGTATTGTAATATATGTGTGTATGTCTTTCATGAGATTTGAACCCTCCTGCCAGTCTGTTGCTGAAAATAAGCACTTGTTTTTAAGTGGTTAAATAAAGGTTAATAATAAATATTATTAATGCTTACTGTTGCTATCCCAGAACATTTAAAGTCCTACATAGATTCAGTCATCCACATATTTTAGCTTAATGTGACAAATGAATTTAAACCATAAGTTTTGGACACTGCAAGGTTAAACTGCACCCTATCTCTGTCTTTGGAAGCGCATCTTGTGCAAACCCTCTTTTGGCGTTAAAAAACTACTGTCAGGAATTACTAAGGACATGCAGTATAAAAAATTGCGCTGGAAAATCTACCAAAAATTGGTAGATTGTGTTGGTCATCATGGAAATGATCCGGCTGTGTGTGTGTTCTTTAATGTGTGTGTCGTCAGCAGATCACAAGCAGAGCCTTACACTCCTGTCAGAGCTTTTTTGGTTTTGCGCTCTCGTGCTAATCTGCCCTGTTTAGTAAATCTGGGCCTTAAACTCTTAGGTTGCGTTTGTTTTGAAGGGAGATTTTGTAGGGATTTGCCAACCACCGTATGCAAAAACTCCTCCTGTATGCATTACATTTAAAATCCATCTTTCGTCTAATTAATACAGGCGTCTCCAACCTTTTTTGTCATGAAGTGCCATTTTTAAGTTTGTGAGTTTATCATTGTGCAACATTGTGTGATGCTGAACTTTGTGCTTGCTGAAGAGATACTGAGCTACTATATCTGTGTCATATCTGTGCGCACTGGATCTAGCTACCGGGAGCCGGTATAACATGCTCTCACACATTTATTTTTTGCCATTTTGGGAGGAGAAAAATCTATAAAAATACATATATTTAATGATAAATGATAACTAAATTTTCATTTCTGTGTGAACTATCCCTTTAAAAATAGAACATTTGAAAATATGAATGAAACATTACAGTGCATTCATCCCTACAGCCACACGAGTAATGGAGTGCTATAGGGATTGTGCTGTGAGAGGGTGTAGATCTTCCCGCTCAGTTGGCTTCATAATCACTTCACTGTAAAAAGTGCTTACACAGAGAAACGAGACATGAATTTAAACAAAGCCGTGTGCAGTCCGCCTCCACATTGACACAATGTAGCTGACAAACTCTAGGACAAAAGCAGCGTTCAGCCGCACCAGCGATGATATTAATAAAAAACCTGTCAACATCGTTCTAGGAAGAGCAGAGTAATTGAAGGACTTGTCAGTGAAAGAAAGAGGAAAACATAATAACTAAATGAATGAAACATCACAAAGCTTCAGGAGTTTGTTAATTCAAATGAGATACATTAAAATAAAGAGGTTAGGTCACTTATACATTTCAGAGATGTGAACACGGCCTTTGAGAAATATCAGTAAATTAGTCAGGCAAACTTTCCAAGATAAGAAGTTATAACTTAACCAGTAAATTACCGTTATGATGCTTGTGTGAACAAGGTTAAAAGGGCCATTCACAACATGGATGATAACTATAATAATAACACTAAAGATATATTTAAAACACATATTCAATAAGTAAAATAATAGCAGAGTCCACAGCACAACTATAACGATAATTACACAGCGGAACGATAACATTGGAATCACTTTCATAACAATTATTTCCAGCTGATGAATGATATTGACATCCTGCTTTAAAGAGCTTGAGCATTTAAAGCTGCAGTGCACGCTTAGAAGAAACCGAAAGTTATTGTCTGCTGTTGTGGAAGCTAATTCAGTTATCATTAGTGAAGACTACCAGTAGAGTACAGTAAAGGCCCCCATATTTTCATGGGGAAACTCTTTTTGTTCTTTGTTTTGGAGTAAAAAGAAGTTTGAAATATCTTTTTAGCGACACCGCGCACATTTAGATGAATATGTAAATATGTGCTGCACGTTTTCCTTTCAATAATAAATTTGTATGAAAACAGCAGCTTTACAATGTTAAACGTAACGTAAAACGTAAAAACAGTGTCTGTGTCTCTTTCAATGAAAATTACACTTCAAATTCTTAATATAAAGCAGCTCTCCAGCAATGTTGTGGTTCTATTTAACTTTTTGCCGCACCTGCCAGTGGCCGGTGACTTAAAGTTCCCCTGTAGTCAATAATTGTATCCCTTAAAACTCATCTTTGATCACCAAAATTACATATTTAAAAGTTTTTTTACTTAAAAATGTTTATTTATGGCTTAAAATAGATAGCTTGAATGTAACTCGACACCCTTGCCTCATTTAGTATTCGTGGTTCTATGAATATGCAAATAAGCCCCGCCTCCACTCACTCACACTCAGATCAGAGATTAATTCGTTGATGATCACACGTTGACCTGATTGGTTACAAGGTTTACCAGCCAGTTTGCAAAAACAGGCTTGACACCAAAATTGTAGATACCTGTGAAAAATCTAAATTTTCAAGTACATAAATTAAATATAAATTATATTAAGTTACAAAAGTTATTGAGTCAAGAGCAGTGAGTGATTTTTCTTTGTCTTTTGTTGTTTGAGTAATATTAAGGACGCAGAAGGCAGCAGAATATTAGGCTGCTGTCACTTTAAGAGCTAATGCACCTATCCAATATACTGTTACTCATGCGTTTTCTTTCTCAACTGTTTATGTTCACTTAAGGCATAACTGGTGATGTTTACAAGGATGCTCGCCAACGTGAAAGAGCTCAATTCAGTATTTGCACACTGTCTAAGATGCGGATTTCTGGACAGTCGCTTCAGATGTTTAAAGACAGAAAACTTCCCACACGGTAATTAATGAATTGAGCTCCCTATCGCGTCTTCTTGCACTTAAATATTTAAATTGGCAAAGACTCAACAGAAAAAAAAAGATTTCCACATCAAAGACGGAGCCTCAGAGCACACCTACCTATTATGTTTTCTAGGACCAATGGTAGTTCAATTGTGTTTAACAGCTGGAGCCGAGAAGTTTGAGTTGGCATGCTGTTTCAAACTCCCGAAATTAACTTCGTTTGGGCCTGATTTTGATCAAAATGATGTCACACATGTCCATTCTTTGATTTTGGTTGAAATATATCAGGGTCTATTTAGATGTACAACACCTGGCATGTTAGCTTTGTTATGTGACCTTATTTCAGTCATTTAGAAGTCAAAAAATTTTGGTAAATTGGACACATTGTGAAATGAAAGCTTCTCATTTGGGCTGTTGAAGAAAAGTATTTTGGTGCTGTTGTATAATTGGTCTCTTAAGGAAAGTCATTGCTTGTGTTGTGGGAACACCACATACATTATGGTGTATTTACCAGAAAAGTCAATCTGTCATTCTTTTTACTGAGTGTTATGTGTGAAAGCAACCAGTGACTCCAGTAACTGGAGTGTAATAAAGTACCATTTATACCGCAAAGGTGGCATAGAAGCGGTTCTGAAGTGGCATTTACTGTAGGTGTCTTTCACAGACTAATTAAAGCTGCTTAGAGGTGGCATAAAGGCATTTACACAACAATTAAAACTTTACTTTGATGCAAGGGGCTGAGGTGTTTCAGAATAACCACAATTTAGTCTGACTTAAATGCAGCATTGCGTCTTTACACTGAATTTTGAGCAGCCACAGAGCAGCCTTAACTCTGTAGTGTAAAGATGCTTATAGAGCACACTACTAATGAGTTTGTCAGTTAATGAACCATTCAGTGTGTTAAATAACGGTGACATCCAAAATGAGTAGGTTGGGAAACTGCTTTAACAAGAGAATTCTCGTCATACTAATTTGAAACTTTGGGTGGGAACTCATTTGGAACTTTGGGGGGGAACTCATTTGGAACTTTGGGGGGGAACTCATTTGGAACTTTGGGGGGGAACTCATTTGGAACTTTGGGGGGGAACTCATTTGGAACTTTGGGAAACTCATTTGGAACTCTTGGGAATTCATTTGTAACTTTTTATTTTTTATATGAAGTGGTCTAGACACTCACCCTTTTCCTCAGGTTGTAGGTTAACACCAGATTGCGTGAGAAGTGGCCGGCGAAGGCTGCGTAGAATTCCAGAACCTTCTGTAAGGCATCCCGCTTGATGATGTGAAGATCGCAGTAGGTCAGTGCACGAACGTTGGCACAAGCCTGAGCTAAATTCACCTCTTTCCAGAACACATCCCCGAACACATCTCCCTTTCCTGAGAAAAAAAAAAGAGAGGGGGACATTGAAAAATGAATTCCATTAGGCTTTCTAATACCTTCAGGGGAATGTCCCGGATTCGTTTATATAGGTGCACATTTTCATGGATCACAGGAAACTCAATATGCACTTCAGGATAAAACTGGTCAGGTTGAGGATGTCATTTCAGGGGAACATTAAATAAATTCATGCATATAAATAAGATCCACAGTAAAGTAAAACAGCAAAGGTATGGTCACATTTACCATTGTGAATTTACACACATATCAGTCAATTTTAGCAGACAAAAACCATGCAGATTTTGCAATGGGTTGAAGTAACGTGAATTTGCAGTTTTGAACAACAGAAAGCTGCTTGGTTTGAAAATGATTTCTTTGTGATCTGTGCTTTATACATGCTACTCTAATGATGATAGACAGTGGACTTTTTTGCCCTTGAAATTTTGCCTGAAATGTTGCTAACGTGACCACAGATTAACATCACGTTTACACTTGCAGTGCCACACCATGTCGGATATCATTTATTCCAAAAAGGAAATGCCTAATTTGGTTCCAAATGTGTAAGACCATTTTGAGAAATGTCTTAGTGTTTTTGGTGGAAGTCAATGAGCTGCAATGCTTTCTCCAAAATATATTCTTCTGTTTTCCACAGAAGAAATATTTTTTTACAACAACAATAGATTGCTCGATATCTGTAGCTCAAATGTCTTCTTCTTTTTTTTAAATATCTTATTCCAGAACAAGCAAACTGTGCCAGTGTGTCCACTGTGCTTTCATACTAAATTTACATTCTTGAACACTATAAAATACATTCACACAGCGCTTCACCCTAGAGCAGATCTCATCCCCACAGACGACTCTGCTTTGTTTCCAACCCTGCAATGACAGATTTACACCTCCAGTGAAATGACACACTCTGCTAGAGACCCGCTGTCCCGCACGGGCTGCAGTGCAAATATTTATCTCAGCGTAATACTGGACACCAGATCGTTCTCTGCTGTGCAGTTTCTCTGCTGAGAGGTTCTCGTGCGGCCTTGAGCTTATTAGAGGCATTCGGTAAGGCAAGCATTGCTAATTATTGCTTATGCTTGACCTTATTTAATCTTCTTAACCCATTCAAAAACTGACACAATGTCTTTTGCATTCCTGGGTCAGTTTTGACCCGGTAGAATATGAGCTTTTAAAAACTTTTTTTTTTTTTACTAAAACCATCTGAACAATAACTTCTCATCAATTAATTAATGTACACACTTTATATTATGGGTCTTTAACTACTATGTACTCACATAAAAATAATTGTTAGTACAATGTATAACTGTGTTGGGTAACACTTTATTTTACATTGTCCTTGTTACATATGTTACATGTACTTAGTAAACTATGCATAAATACATGCAACTAACCCTCAACCAAACCCTAATCCTACCCTAACCCTATAGTGAGTACATGTAGTTAATACATATTACTCAGTACTTAAATTTATAATTACACTGTAGCAATGGCACCTTAAAATAAAGTGTAACCATGTGTTGTTTTATTGCAAAACACTTATGCTGTTATTAAGGTGGATATGGGTCAGGTTAGGACAGGTTTTGGTGGTATGGGTAGATTTAAGGGTTGGTTAAGGGGTGAGGGAAGGTCAACAGTGTAATTATAGATGGAATTACATAAGATAATTACAGCTGTAATTATATGCAGTTATTTTTTATATATATGTACAAGGTAAAAACATGTATGTATACAATAAATTTAGGATGTTACCGTGTAATTACCATGTCATTACCACATTATCCTTTTTATTAATTAAATACTTCTCTTTTTGTCAAATTAAAACTATTTGGCCTTTGAACTTTTACTCAGGCTTAATTTTCAAAGATTTTCACCTGCTGCTTGATAACAAATGGACAAATCATTTATATATTTTGTCTGGTAGTGATGGCAATTCCATGAAAGACAAGCTCATACTGATTTCACCGATCCTTTCAGATTACAGTTTCACAGGCACAATCAGACTAGACATGATCTTAACTGAAGCAGAACCCAAGAGAGATATTCTCCTGGAAGCAGTACACTGAGAACCTTTAGAGATAGCGAGACCACTTCAGCCATCTGACAGAGCAGCCCTGGCTCAAGTAAAGCTAAAGAATACACTAAACCAATATTAACAGTACTAGAGAGAAGGCAACATAATTTGTATATTCAAGGATTCATTTAAATAGTGCACATATTACAAATTTGGTATTCCAGAAAAATCGCACACATCACACTTGTTTCCTATTGTGGAGTTGAAAAGGGAAATGTTCATCTCATCTGAAAAGGACTTGAGGGATATCCAGATTTTGAGATATGATTAAAGCAATGGAACTGGATCTTATTCAGGTGGATACTGGAACTAAATATTTTTCATGACGTTTGCTTCCGTAAACAGTTCTTGAACTTCTGTAGATATGCACAGAACACTGTGCTAAAATACTGTGACAGCATTATTATTCACATTATGGTTTCATAGTCATGTAAACACATTATTTTATCAGGATTTCATCTGAGTCTGTTTAAGCAAAACTCATCACATGACATGTAGATCTTTGCCCATTACCCTGATTTCGTTCTGCATGTTATCAGCTTTAACACATTCTGACAGCTAACTTAATGTGCAAGCCTTGTGCACATGTAATGGAAAAATATGTAATTTAAAATCTCATGAAAAACACAGTTTTCTTGCATTGTGTAGTTTTTAGAATTGGCCTTTTCATCAAATTGTTGCGCATTGCTGAATCAATGTGGTTCAAACGACAGAGGTGCGGCTATTTTACTACAGGTTCAGGAAACAGTCTTGACTAGTTGGTTAGTTTCTCCAACTATGTACCATTGTACTATGGTAGTTAATCAGCAAGTTACATTGTTGCACCGGAAATGCACACCAGATCGGATCTTGTTGCATGCATGTAAACAGGACAGCATTTGTTGGATAAGATTTTGTGTTGGCAGCCATTTGGACCTCTGTTAAATGTGGTTCTAATTTCAATATATATCTGACATCGAGACCCCATTTACAAATATTAAGATTAGTAAAGTGTTAAGCTTAAACAGAAATATTTTTGTGATCCAATCTACAACTAAACATTCTTATCTGAAAGTGGTGACACTGGTTACACTGGAAAAAAATGGTAACATAAAAATCTAAATTTAGCCAGAAACATCACTTACCATAACTGAATAGACCTAAAAACATTAATTTATACCAAATATATAAATAAATTTTATTAGTTAAATCGGGTAGAAATAGCTCTTTAATCTAACAATAGTAAGTTACAACTTCTTAAAAGGTAGAAATGTTGAAATTACTTGCATTTGACCTTTCACATAGTAACAGTCAGGGGTGTGTTTCCTAAAAGCATCGTTAGCCAACTATGGTGCCAGTTTTGTCGTTATCAGCAGTTCAACGAGTCTGTGTTTTCCGAAAACATAGTTCCAACGAACATTCGCAAACAGCAACGCAAAGTTATGTGGTCTGAACGACAGGTCTCGACCTGGTTTTAGAAGCAGAGTTTCTTGTTTGCATGACATGTGGACTCAATAAATCCTGATCTTGAGCAAAATAAGCAAGCTAACATTCAGTACAATCTTTATCTTTTATTTAGAATACATACAAATGTAATTTACGTCTTTTAGTTTGTCAAAAGATTTAAAGTGTCGTTTTTGAAGAGTGCGCATGTGTGAACGAGCTCTAGTACGTAAGAACGAGCCTATGATTGAGTCTGGAAATAAAGCAAAATAACTGAGAAAAATGAGAAATAGTCCTCAGATGCCATGTCCATGATTTATAGCATTTAACTTTAATTAGATCTCAAACGGATTCATTAAAAGTAGTTATTACTCCACTCCTGCGTGACATCATTAACCAACGTGGTTGAACGACACATTTGCGACAATAAGGTTTTGGGAAACAGTCGTGACTAGCTAGTTGATTTCTTCAACTTAATATGGTAGTTAAGCAGTGAGTTACAGCGTTGAATGATTTAGTTAGGAACCGTATAAAACAGTGCTACTCAACTACACCACACAACACTGACCACAATTGGAAAACACAGAATTAATCTGTTTACTTGGGGTGAGAAATATTATACTTACCCAAAATAGCAACGACTTCATCGTCCTGGATGACCTCCAAAGACCCTGACACCACAAAGCAGAGGCTGTCGACGCTCTCGCCGGCGTGGTAGATGAGGTCGCCCGGGGCGCAGTGGATGGTCTGAAACTCCATGGCAAGGGCTCGCAGACAGCCGTCACTGGCCAGACGGAAAGCCGGATGTTCTTTGAACACCTTCCGGTTGAGATGAACACAGATGTCTGCTCGCATGTCTTTCGGGCAAATCTGCAACACCTGCAGAGAAAAACAATCAAATATACATTTCGTGATCCCACACATGAACATTAGTGTTATGCTAAAACAAAAACTGGAGGTTGTCCAAGCCTTTCACTATTAATTCAAGAGATTTTGAGAAGCTGTTCAAAGCCTTACGTAACACATAAGTTAGACTGTGATCTTAAACATTAGAGGGACATTATTCACACATGCTACGGATGTTATGGCAAAGACAGAACAAATGACTTTAAAAATGAATGAAGAAAATAAGCTCCCTGGATAAAGATCGAGATCTTCTGTCTGCGAGACTCTGTGCCAAGTACCTTATCAGTGTCAATTCCTCTGGACATGGACCATGTGGAGACAATATAGTCCATGACCCTCTCGCTGAGGCCCTTGGGAACCTGGTAGAGCTTCAGGAAGTCTCTCACGCTGTTCAGCATCTCGTGGTAGCGGTTGGTGTTGGCATACATTTGCTGGAAGATGGTGGTTACATTACCAAAGATGGTGGCATAGAGGAGAGCTGGAAGAAAGACACTGGGTTAAGCTGACTCTGAAGTAAAAACAGTACTGAACAAAGAGAGCGCTACAGATAAAGTGGTTTGGTAGGTGCTCTTTAGTTTGAGCAGTTTGTCAGATTCAAACAATTCAATTGGAGTTTACGTCTGTGTCTCAAAATCTGTTGAGTACAGTTGGTTCTCTACTTTTACATTACCACCCAAAAATTGGTCCCACTTTATATTAAGCGTTATATGTGATAACATTTAAATTAGTCATTTGATATAATGCATTTATGGAGTATATACATGTTAAATTGTACTTATATCTAAAAAATAAGTGCATGCAATTACAGCTGTAACCAACCTCTAAACCCTGTATACCACCAAACCTGTCCTAATCCTAATCCTGTCATTCTACAAAGGTAATTTTATTTCAGCTCTTTATTAAATACAGCTGATAATTTAAATTTGCTATTCAATAGCTGAACATATAAGAGTTAAATAGCCCACAGTTCATCAGTAAATCACTGAACAATTAAGATTAAGCATTCAGATTATCTCTCATGCATTGAACAACAGTTTTAAATTGCAACAATTTAAAACCAGCTCATCGTACAATCGTATAAAAAACAAATAAGACCAGATCATGTGGTTATGTGGTTTGTTATGTTGTATTGCTTCATCTCTGCACATTTCCCTAAATTGCAAGAAAACCCTGAATAGCACCATGTTATGAAATATGTCAATTTTTTGAGGTTAGACTAAAGACAGTGGTAAATTGTACATTCATTAAAGGACAAGAAGCTACACAAAGTTCATGGCTTAATTTGTAAGGAGCTTGTTCATCTAATCCAGCCAATCATGATCCATGGAGTATATTACCAGCATCTTAGCTTACCATCTTCAGATGAAGTCGCTCAAGCATCCCTTCTCCTCCCCTTCTCTACCTTAAGCCTAAATTCATCTTTCTGTATATTTCTCTGAGGGTATCTGAAAGCTCAATCTCAATAGAAGAGCAAACCAAATCTGTTTACCTATATCATGCCGTATGATTATATGATCAAGCAAAATCTGTGTTAAAGAGAGATTGAAGTTAACTTCTTACCCTTAATTTTTTTTTTAATTCGAGAACCTAAAACTTCCCCAGTTATTGAGGACACTAATATGCATGGTTGAAAATCAAAGGTCAGGAGCACACGCAAGTTATTCAACATAACACTGTCCATCTTTCTCACTGTGCTCGGCCTACTGAACAGCTTTTTTTCCATCAAATGAACGCTCAAGACATTTCAGACTGTAGGCAGTAGTTGACCTATCGGTAAGACTCCCCCTCTGAACGCAGATGAGCCAATGGCAGTTGAGTATCAGTTATGAGGGGAACTCAGACATCTTTAGGTTTCAGCGCCATAGAGAAACATGGGAAGATCCGAAGCTCTCATCGGTTTGATGGTGTTTATGCTACAAAAAATGGTAAAACGGTGTGCCTGGGGAACTTGTAACACTGATTCCAGATATAGCAATGGAATTTGTTTTATTCTATATATATATATATATATATATATATATATATATATATATATATATATATATATATATATATATATATATATATATATATCACTCCAAACCCTAACGCTCAAAATATATAATTGATTTGAGTAGGGCTAACTTAAATTATACAAATTAGTCCAATCAAATTACCTTTTATGAGTATTTAGAACTTTCTTTTTCTTTTGAGTTCACAAAACTGAGACATTTTAAGTAAGTTGAATTGTTCCATTGTTTTGAGTTCTGTGAACTTGTTTCTTTTAATTTAGACAAACTTAAATTTTACTGAAAATGGGCTGGGATTTTTATTTCCCAGCATGCTTTGCCATGACACTTAAAAGGGAGAGTAAATGTTAAAATGTATGTAATGTTTTTTGTGCCAGATTAATGTTAAGTGGGAGATTTAGTAGTGTTCAATGTTTTATTATGCTAGTTTAGAAGAGTTTCTGGTATTTGTGAGGGGGGGTTCTCATCATGGTGACGAGTGGAGCATGAGCTTGGTTTGAGAACAGTGTATGATAAATGTTTTTAATTGCTGTACTCATTCATCAAGTGCTATGCTATGCAAATGCTATCAAAGCCTTGTGTCACCATTTAGCAAGGTAGCATTTTTTTAATTAACTAATTTAGCTAATTCAAAAAATGCTACCTTGCTAATTGGTGACACAATAGCCAAGTTTCCACTACTAAAAATATTTAGGTTGAGATTACATGATAATTTTAAGTTTTGTATGAATTAGCTTACATATTTCAAGTTAAGAGCAATTAAAATATCTGATTACAAAATAAAATCTGCAAGTTTTTGAGGCAACTGATTGCCTTAAATTTTTTGAGTTTTGCCAACTTATTCGGGTTTACTTGCCTCGCTTGCAAATTAATCTTGTTACCCACCATATTTATTTTAAAATCTTTTATATATCCCTCCATGGCATATTTAAATCCCACATGAATGCTTCTCGACGAGACGTTGTCCTTCTGTGTCCAAAATTGATCAAAAACATCTTGAGTCAAGGTTTTCACACTGACAGCTGTCATTGAATGACAGTTAGCAACTCCGTTTGATTGTCCGAGATAGCAACAGTAACTAAGGGGGGCGGGGCTTACCGATAGGTAATTTATGATGTGTAAACTGAAGTGTGTACTCTTGTGGAGTGTGTGATATCCACGAATTCCCATTAATGAAGAACATCTCAAATCTGCCATCTAGGTTGTAATATTGTCTATGTAGGAAGTTGACATCAAGCCTACACGTCCTGGTCAAGGACACACAGCAAGGTTGTAATCTCAGAAACCAGACACTTGCTTGCTCTGCAACTGTACCTCTGACACTAAGGATCTCAACTGCTAAAGCTGCTGATGTCTTCTTCAGGTCCATTAGTATGTCATATAGGCAACAGTATTGATCACAGCCCAGCTCTAAACCAGCTGAAGATGAAATGCTCAGCCTCAGCGTGTCCAGCTGCATGCGTGTACAATCTCCCTGATGGAGCAATGCACACGTGCTGGAAATGATTTACACAAAAGCCTTCATTTTAGAGGGAATCATCTAGGTAGATCCACTGGCTCACGATAAATAGTGTTATTCAGTACAACAAAAAAATGGTAAGACTTCGCCTTTATCTCACAACTGGTCTTAATGGCCATGACATGTCATTCTTGAACATCGTCACTGCAGACAAACACAGTTTTTGAGACCTCTCGTCTCGCTCCATCAGCATTACGGCTACTTTACAGCCCTGCTTTATTGGATCAGTTACATTTCAGGCAATTGGCTCCGCGGTCAGCGCTTTTCCCCGGCCCGTCACCCTCTGTCGCCCTCCGAGGGATCCCTGCTTCCCAGAGGTTATGTTAATCAATCCCAGCTCTGCATGTGCAGAATGATAACCATGATACGGATCTGGTGAAGAGGAAAATCCCGGTGGGATTTCAGGCAGTGGATAGCTGATTTATTATTACTGATGTCTGTGTATGCTGTTCAACTGTAGAAATGAGTGTACAGATCTTGCAGGACCGTTTACACAGAGTTATATTTGCATTGCTATCAGTGGGAAAGACTGTTTTACTGTTGCATGTAAAGAGAGCGGCATGGACGAACATAAAGTTATGCATAAATACTGAGTCAAAATGAGATTGTTATTAAGTTGTTATTAAGGGTTAGAACATTTTAGATGTTTACGGTTGCTATGCAATGTCAAATCTTGCTACTATAACCTTACATATTGGTTGGATTCATATCCTATTACAATAACAAAAGAATATGTTATATATTGTAATAAATAACTGATATACATTTTAAAAGTGTAATAGAAAAATATACAGGTAAATTCTGAGTAATTTGCATGTAATATGAACCTCTCCTCCAGATTCACAGATGCTTCATAAACTTCATATTTGTAACAGTTGTATCATGTTATCATGTGTATGTTAATGAATTCCTGTAACTGTCACATGACGGGCAGAATGAGTGTGTGTGGACACTGATCTCTCACCTGAGAGGAAGGCCTGTCACCGGCACACAAGGACGTGTTCGTCACACAGTCTAAAAGAGGACACACACTAATACAGCTGTGATGACAGCACACAGAGACGGAGAGCAACTTCACGCTTAAGAGAAGCCTGAATGAATGTTGTAGAGATCAGTGGGGGACCGTATTTTACTTTGTTAAACTTCATTTTATTTTGGGAAACATTTACCTTTGTTTATATAGTGCTTTCTACAATACAGATTGTTTCAAAGCAGCTTTACAGAGATAACAGGAAAATAATGCAATAAAGTTTGTTTCTAGAAGGAAAAAGCGTCACAGTCCAGCTTAAGTAAGTTCAGTGATGGTTCATTTCTGTTGTAAAAAAGTTATGTTTTTCTGGAGAAAACCGTGATGTCATCATCCAGATCAGTTCAGTTCTCATATAATGGTGTCAATGCAGGAAGATCAATAATATTGTTGAATATTAAGTGTCTCCAACTAAGCAAGACAAAAGCCAAAGGCGACAGTGACGAGAACCCAAATCTCCATCAGTGACAGAATGGAGAAATAAACCTCGGGAGAAACCAGACTCAGTCACTCAGTTCTCCTCTGGCCAACGAACCAACAGTGTATGATTATGATTATGATTCAGGCATTACAGGTCAGGTGGAGGATTGGGTCAGAACATTCAGGATATTATCCAGTTCATCTGGATGAAGATCAGAGCCGGAATGATTTCACTACATTCCAAATCATGATGTCTTACATTTTAATCCACTACATTTCATAAAACATAATGTTCCTTGTTATATTAAACTGAAGAAAACATCACCCGCATTCGTGAACGAGCTGATTCTTTCCAATGAACTTGTTGAACTGGTTCACAAATCGCACTGGGCTGCATCGTGAGCCAACTATGGTCAGTTCCGTTGAATTGTGTTGTGAATGACGGAACATCAGGAAACGCACTCCTGAACGGTTCTTCGCCAATCGATCGGACTGATCAGATTGCAGTTGTTTTTAAGTCAACAACTCACTGATTCAAACGATCCAACCAAAATGAGCCAACATCCGGGATATTGTCAGATCTTAAATGGTGCAAACAGTTTTACCCCGGTTTCACAGAAAAGGCTTAAGCTAGTCTCACACAAAAATGCAACTTTGAGTTGTTTTAACTGAAAGCAACTTGCACTGATATATCTTAAAATATGTCTGTCATTGTTTTGTCTCAAGAAGCACAACAGTTTTTTTTTTCCAAGGCACCTTTATAAAAGCAACTTAGATGTCCTTATTAAACTAAGGCCTAATCCTGGCTTAATCTAAGCCCTGTCTGAGAAACCAGGCCATAATGCTGAATTTTACCATTTATTATTGTAAAAGAAAATCATATTTAGGTCATGACTGTCAATAATTGCTGCTGTAATCGTTTCATATGAGATATAACATAATTTTGCACGTGTGACATCTGTTACATTGTATTTTTTTACTATTTACACAAATTTAGTTTTTCCTCATTTTTAAAAAGCTATATGGTATATTATTTCACTTGTTTGCACACTTGAATTATCAGCAACTCATTTGATATTTTTTAGAAGATTGAAGTTTACCACCAAACACTGTTGTCGTGCAAATGAACGGCCAGAACACATTAAAAGTTTTCTGTTTTCTGTTAGAACGGTGTCGTGTTAGCGTCCCCTAAGTTAATAACTAATGATGTTTGCAACGGAAGTGAATCAATCAAAACTAACTTTAGCTGGACAATAACTTCGCCAAAACAATCTCTGTTACTTTAATTTCCTATTATCACTGTAAAGCTGCTTTGAAACAATCTATATTGTATATTGTTTGAATGTTGTGACTTGACTTTACTGTTTTTATAGAGTATAATAAGTTTTAGTAATAGAATAAAAAGGTTGCTTATTTTCAGATCAATACATATTAAATGTCTGCAGTATAATTTCGTATTATTGCAGACTACTGACTAGCATGACTAGTGCTGGCTAGAAAAAAAAAAAAACAAGGTCCATCGATCAGAACTGTTTTACTTTTAATAGGCATACTTAAAAATCAAGTACTTTTGTACTTGTACTCAAGTAACATTGAAAATAAGTACTTATACTTTCACTGTGTCACAGTCACCCCAATCACATGTCTTCCTTTGTCCTGTTTTCCCGCCACTCATCTGTTTCTATGGTTACTGTCATTTAGTTCATCTGTTCCACCTGTGTCTAGTTAATCATCATCGGTGTCACCTGGTTTCTGTTAGTCTGTGTTTGTATTTAGTTCCTTTCAGTTAAGCCAGTCTTTGTCCGTTCTCAGTTTTATTTAGCGTGTGTGTTCATCCTGCCTGTCTGTACCCGTTGTAATTATATTATATAGTAAAAGTTTGTCTTGGAGCCTTTCGCCTCTTCTTCTTCTGCCTGCACCACACCGTGACACACTGGAGTAATATTTTAAGAGGGTGTCTGTAATTTTACTCGTAAGTACTTTATTTGAAATACACAGGTCCTCAAACAGCTGTCAGGGTTTGGGTTGAGGAAAGTAGCGAGGACTCAAATGCAGGACAATGGGTTTTTATTAATTATAAAAATGAAACTAAAGCAAACAAAAACTACCTTGTGGGGGAAACAAGACAGACGGCAAGACTTTACAAGAACTAGACCTGGCAGGAACCGGAAACATGAGGGTACCTTAGACGACGAACCAGCGCAGGACTGAACACACAAGGAGAATAAATAGGGAAGCAAACAAAAGAGGGTAACGAGGGAGGACAGGAGGGGCACATAAATCAATAAACGGGTAACAAGATGGAGGGGCTAGACAATCCACAGGAGAGCACATGGCACAAGGAAACATACATGACAAGCCATGTGCTCACACCAAACATGACAAACACAAGCATATGACCAGTAAAATAAATCACCAGCCATGTGCTCACACAAAACGAGACATGAACATGCACACGTTCACACAAAACATGACAACATGAAAGCACACAGCTAGTGTTAAACACAAGCCGTGTGCTACACAGTACAAGACAGAACAGGGGTGTCAGGGCTCTGTCACAAAACCAAGAAATAGACTAGACAGAAGTGACAGAACCCTGACAACAGCGTGTCTGAAGTGTGAGTTCATCCACCAGTAAACGTCAACGGCAGCGATACATCCGAAGTTCAAGTGTAGCCTTACTAAAAAAAGTAGCAAGCAATAAGATCAAAGGTACTAAATAAAATCCTGATTGTGTAAAACAGGCCTTTTTTGAGCAGAAACAAAACATGCTAATTTGAAAAGAAAGAAAAAACCCTGAAGGTTTTTGGAAGACATTTAAGACAACTCAGAAATAGTAAGATGGGAAAACCCAACATTTTTTTGCAGGAAATAAAAGGTATCACATAGGCTACTGTATTTGTCTTCACCATGTGGAAGTGAAAATCATGCGGTAAAGCTACAGCTGTCTGGAGGATACAATGAGAGTTAAATCTGTCTGTTAGACTGTAAAAATGAACTGAAAGTTTTCTGCTTGAACAGAGATAGATTCAAAGGTCTGCTTCCTCCTTATGATTTAACTAGTCATTGTTATATTTGTAATAATACAGCTATTGTAAAAACAGAATACTCGATGATAATAATATGCTATTATATAGCCTCTGATTGTTCATTTCAACAACACATGATCAATAACCTTGCCGTCGCTTATTGTGCCAGTACAAGTAAAGGTTTGCCAAAATTAAAATACTCTGATTAAGTACAGAAAAATTTACATTAACAAAGTAAACTACTATGAAGAAAAATCGGTAACACTTTCTGGGAAGAAAATAATGAATATTTTTATAATGAATTATATCTCCATTTATACTTATTTATAATAAAAGTATTACTATTCTATAAATATATTTATAAAACTCATTAAACCCTATAATGCATTATAAGAACAGTTATAGTTACATTTATATTATTTTTATAATTACTTAAAGTCATGCATTTGCTTTTTAATGCATTTGCTCATAATCCATACACTGATTTATAAGTATTAATTAGTCAGTCGTATGGTTCTGTGAATGTACTTATAAAGATTCAACCTGCATTTATATAATGTTATTATATTAAAGTTACTATGACTTTTTAGTAATTTAGATATATTTCTGTCAAATAAGTGTATATTGTTATTAATTGCCGTGTTGTGTTCTTATAAATACTTTTTGTGAGTGATAATACAGTTACTAACCTCTATAAATGCATCATTGATGGCTTTAAGTAAAGTGAAACATAGGATGTAATTTCCCTAAAGCAAATGTGGTAACAGTTAGCATGAACTAATAATGAACTGCACTTATAGAGCATTTATTAACCTTTGTTAATGATAATTTCAACATTTAGTAATACTTTATTCAAATCTTGTTAACATTAGTTAATGCACTGTAAACTAACATGAACAAACAATGAACAGCTGTATTTTTATTAACTAACGTTAACAAAGATTAACTAATACAGTAACAGATGTATTGCTCATTGTTTGTTCATGTTAGTTAATACATTAACTAATTAACCTTATTGTAAAGTGTTACCGCAAATGTTAAGAAACCATGAAGATGTGCTCATTGTTAATACAATTAATACAAACATTAGATTTTTTTTAAATCTTTTTTAATGTTACATACTAGCAAAACACTGCAACAATATTTTTTTAAGTATAATTCCAAAACTGCAATAGGCAATACCATGCATATGGCTGAGGAGATATAGATTTGAACAAATCAAAATAACCATTCATGACCTCTAATGCAAACATTAGCCATTAAATACATAATTCATAACTAATTGGTACAGCAAACCAGTGTCTCTGGATCTATTTTATAAGTAACCATTTATAAATCAGTGTATAATGGATTATGAGCATGCACATTGAAAAAGCAAATGCATGACTTATAAGTTATTATAAAAATAATATAAATGTAACTATAACTGTTCTTATAATGCAGTATAAGTGTTAATGAGTCTTTATAAATATATTTATAGAATAGTAATACTTACTTATAAATAAATAATGGGATCTATAATTCATTAGAAGCATGGTCTTAGAAAGTGTTAAAAAAATCTCTTAAAAGGTACTTTGTTACTGTCTACTTCTGCATGGTATAGTTAGTGTTACTACAGTAAATCCATTGTGTTTTGTGTCTTGAAAAGCCTCTAACTGGATTGTTCATGACATAATGTCTCTCCTGTTCTGCACATCAGTGCTGTTGAGAAGTGGGTTTAGACTAGTTTAAACCACTGAGACGTGGGTTTCGTAGCAGAAATTTCTGCAGCAAATTCAAGCGCTTCTCGCTGGATTTACCAGCTCTGTTTAACAATGGTCTGTACGGCGTGGTTCAAAGAAATGGAGCGAATCATTCCCCTTTTGAAGCGTTTGCCGTTTTTGATGTTTTTCATGGTTTGAGCTGAAGACACATACCACGTTTAGTAATGATACACCAATGCGTTCATTAAAAGACAGCATTTTATGACTGAATTCAAAATGGCTGACATGGAAAATTGCTGAACTTAATCTAAAGAGATGGGTCTTATGATTTTTGGTCAAACTGTTCAGAAGATGGTTTGGAAATGGATGAATGGATGGATATTTTCTCAAAACTGAAAGGCTTGTGTTCGTCCTTGTCGCTCTATGGATCATGTCATGATCGCCTCAGTTTCTGCTTTAACATTAAAGCCCCAATTCACAACAAACTTTAAGAGCCAGTCACATCATGAAGACAGCCTAGCCATCACAGCTCAGTAATGCGTTAACAGCCGTAGAGACGAGACGAGACTCTCATGCAAAACAAGCTGTGTGAGACTCAGTAATGATGTAACCAGTCTGTGTGAGTCTGTGTGAGTCTGTCGCTGAGTCTGTGTGAGTCTGTCGCTGAGTCTGTGTGAGTCTGTGTTAGTCTGTATGAGTCTGTGTGAGTCTGTGTGAGTCTGTGTGAGCCTGTGTGAGTCTGTATGAGTCTGTGTGAGTCTGTCGCTGAGTCTGTGTGAGTCTGTCGCTGAGTCTGTGTGAGTCTGTGTTAGTCTGTATGAGTCTGTGTGAGTCTGTGTGAGTCTGTGTGAGCCTGTGTGAGTCTTTGTGAGTCTGTCGCTGAGTCTGTGAGTCTGTGTGAGTCTGTCGCTGAGTCTGTGTGAGTCTGTCGCTGAGTCTGTGTGAGTCTGTATGAGTCTGTCGCTGAGTATGTGTGAGTCTGTGTGAGTCTGTATGAGTCTGTGTGAGTCTGTGTGAGTCTGTATGAGTCTGTCGCTGAGTCTGTGTGAGTCTGTGTGAGTCTGTATGAGTCTGTGTGAGTCTGTGTGAGTCTGTATGAGTCTGTCGCTGAGTCTGTGTGAGTCTGTGTGAGTCTGTATGAGTCTGTATGAGTCTGTCGCTGAGTCTGTGTGAGTCTGTGTGAGTCTGTGAGTCTGTCGCTGAGTCTGTGTGAGTCTATGTGAGTCTGAATGAGTCTGAATGAGTCTGTGTGAGCCTGTGTGAGTCTGTGTGAGTCTGTGTGAGTCTGTATGAGTCTGTTTGAGTCTGTGTGAGTCTGTCGCTGAGTCTGTGTGAGTCTGTGTGATGCTGTATGAGTCTGTGTGAGTGTGTGTGAGTCTGTCGCTGAGTCCGAAATCAAATACTTCTCTACTGTACAGTAGGTGAAAAACAGTACGCCAACAGAATATGTCCAAACAGTATATAAAAAACAGAAGGCATAAAGTCCCCGGATGATCTTCTTCTGGTGAGATCCTGAAGTGTGCAATCGATGGACACTTTACTATCCCATGAGGCCACAGGAGGTGATTTATGAACGGCACATAAAGTCCCGCAGTGAAGCGACGCAACTGACGCTGCTTGATCACATGATAATGACAACATGGAAGATGTAGTATTTTCAAAATTTCATTCATAGATTCATACTATAAAGTAATCAAAGTATCTACTCAGACTATACACGATTTCAGATGCAGCGTGTGTTTTTGTCCTAACCAGTTGCAGCTACAACAAGCGACATGTGACATTTTGTTTCTCGTTTGGTTTATATTTTTGTATGTAGCACTGGGTAGCTCCATCCACAGTGAAATATTACATGTCTTCATCCACATAGCTGTATAATATTAAACATTGAATATGTTCTGATATGGTTAATATGGTTATGATTGTTGGGCACCACACATAAACTGTAGGTATGCACGATATATATCAGCCAACATATCAGTATCGACCAATAAATGTTCATTATTAATGTTATCGGTCCAATAAGAAGATTTGGCCACTATATTAAAGTCGATAAATAATGGAATATTTCCTTCAGCTGAGACACTTCAGATGCGCACTGTTCAACATGATGGTTTTGAATTGGTTGAAATATGATTGAAATCACTTAAAAAAAAGGAAAATACGGTTAAGTGCAACATGTGAAGCACAAGTCTGTCATAAAGGCTACATAAAATTATAATGAGAACTGTGATGTTTTCAACCTGTGTTCCCCAGTCAATGTTTTGCAGTCCCTTGTTATGTTTAATGTTGATTAGTCTCCCCAGGTGTTTCTTATTAGCCACGCCCCCTTGTTATCTTATTAAGCTTGTCTGTCTGTGTATTTAAGCCCTGTGTATAGTTCAGTCTTTGTCCGTTCTTATTGTTGCACTATGGTGGTTGGTCCCGAGTCCCGAGTCCCGAGTCCCGAGTCCCGAGTCCCGAGTCCCGAGTCCCGAGTCCCGAGTCCCGAGTCCCGAGTCCCGAGTCCCGAGTCCCGAGTCCTTTATTTAATAAAAGACTACTGTACTTGGATCCTGCTTCCTCCTCTGCTTCAACCAAAACATAACAAGAACACTGTAATTGTGTCTATAGGACATGGATTTTAATGGTGAGAACTTTTGTTTTTTTCTTTCAAATATAAATAATCATCGGTTATCGGTATCGGCCACCCTAATATACTGCATCTTTCACATGCTCTCAAGCATTTTGACCATGATTTGATTTCATATTTTAATAAACGAAACACTGTTCATGGCACCCCACCCACTCTCAGAGGAGCTTTGAAATAAATAATGAAATAATCATCACTTTAATGGTCTCTGTGTTCTCACTGAAGTGTAACAAGCTTCTAATGAGCCTCCAGGGGGAGAAGAGACGAAAAAATTGGTAACATTTCTCTATCTCTCTCTCTCTCTCTCTCTCTCTCTCTCTCTCTCTCTCTCATACAGTTAGTCAAACTACAGAGATAAATACTGCAAATTAATAATTCTGCTAAATATATAGAAACATCATAGAAGAACATTTCTTAGAAATCTACTAAATCTAAAAACATCAGATAGTACAATCATTAAGGTAAAAGTCATTAACACAGAATCCTATTTATAAGGTCTTGAATGTAAGTGTACACATCATAATTAGTTTAATTATTTTCATGTATTTAATTTTGATTGACCTTGTCTCAGGGTTTCTCTCTGTTATATCTACTTTTATTGTTTTCTTACTTCATTTTGTACTTACTTCATGTACTTTGAGCAGCTCCTTTTTGAGCAGAAACAAAACATGCTAGTTTGAAAAGAAAGAAAAAACCCTGAAGGTTTTTGGAAGACATTTAAGACAACTCAGAAATAGTACGATGGGAAAACCCAACATTTTTGTGCAGAAAAAAAAATTATCACCACATAGGTGATAATTTTGGGTAATTTAGGGTGCGCGCATCTCGTGTGTGTAGAGTTTGCTTGTATGTTGCTTCAGCTGTGTGATTCATAGTGACATAGCTGTGTCAGCTGTGTGATTCATAGTGACATAGGCGCATGCGCGTGCGGTGATTGTTTGTGTTTGGAGCTCCGTCGAATTGATTCATTAATCCTTGATTTTCTTCTTTACCACTCATTTATAAACAAGTACTTTCTATTTTTATATCGTGTGAACTTATCCTCGATACTATTCCCTATAAAAAACAATCGGATTGCTTTGATATCGCTACTTAGATCCAACTTTGCGAATCCCAGCTACTAGCCTTTTAGCCCACTAGCATTTCACGCGTGGCCTCGCGCCAATCGACCGTCGGATTTTACACCCGTTCCACTGAAAGGATACGGGTTATATCCAGGATTTCAGTCCTAAATTAGTAGTGATATTGGTAGTATCACTACTAATTTACTGTTCATCTGTTATAATGGCGAATATATCGGATGTGTGTCTAACGCTACCTCTGAGTGCAGGTGAGGACACATTCGAGCTGCATTCGGTGCTGTTGGAGCTGGAGTCCGTGGAGAAGCAGATCCGTGGTCTGCTAGAGAGGCAAGCCGAGCTGCGAGATCGGCGATCAGCGCTTGAAACATCACGCGCCGATGCTCACAAGTCAGTGGTTAGTAACTTTTTGACTCCGACTTCGTCTACTCCGTGCGTTTCTCTGCCCAGGAGGACGCGATCATCTCTGGCTTCATTCACTCCGGCACCGACACAAAGCCATGGACCCTGGGTGATCCCTCAGCGGAAGACACGAGCCAGGACCAGACCAAGAACCTCTCCACCGCTCCCGGTCTTCGAGATCTCCACCCGGAACCGCTTCTCCCCTCTTCGCGAGTCGGAACGTGACGACGCCGTGATCATCGGCAGTTCCATCGTCCGTCATGTCCGCGCTACCTCAGGTAAGGGTAATGTGCGCACTCACTGCTTTCCTGGTGCTCGTGTTCTAGATGTCGCTGCACATGTTCCCGAGATCCTGAACGGTGACGAGCGCGTCGGAGCTGTGGTGCTGCACGTGGGAACGAACGACATCCGGCTGCGGCAGACGGAGGTTCTGAAGAAGGACTACAGGAGCCTGATCGAGACGGTACGCAGCACAGCGCCTGAGGCAACGATCATCGTGTCTGGACCGCTTCCCACGTACCGACTAGGACAAGAAAGGTTCAGTAGACTATTTGCTCTAAATGAATGGTTAATATCATGGTGTAATGAACAGAAACTGCTCTTTGTAAATAATTGGAATCTGTTCTGGGAGCGACCTAGGCTCTACCGTGCTGATGGCCTGCACCCCAGCAGAATCGGAGCGGCTGTGCTGTCGGACAACATCTCCAAGACGTTACACACCATCTGACTAGTAAGTCAAAGTCCAAATCACAATCTCTGCTGTCCCAACTTAATTGATACAAGTAGTGTAGAGCATTATATAGAAACTGTGTCTATTCCTCGTCTAGTGAGGCCAAACAATAAATCTAGTTTAGGATCTAGGAAAAATCTTATTGTAATTAAACCAGAAAATCTAAATCTCAGTGAACAAAAAGAATTTCTAAAACTAGGTCTTCTAAACATTAGATCGCTCACACCTAAGGCGGTTATTGTAAATGAAATGGTCACAGATAATAATTTCGATGTTCTGTGCCTTACTGAAACCTGGCTTAAACCAAATGATTATTTCGGTCTAAATGAGTCTACTCCGCCAGGATACTGTTATAAGCATGAGCCCCGTCCGATCGGTCGTGGCGGCGGTGTTGCAACAATCTATAGAGATATCCTAAATGTTACTCAGAAAACAGGTCACAGGTTTAATTCGTTCGAAGTACTTGTGCTAAATGTTACGCTCTTAGATGTAAGAAAGAAATCCCTATTATCTCTAGCCTTAGCGACCGTATATAGACCTCCAGGGCCCTATGCTGATTTCCTAAAAGAGTTTTCAGACTTTCTCTCAGATCTATTGGTCAATGCCGATAAAGCAATAATTGTTGGAGATTTTAACATACACGTAGATAACACAAATGATGCGTTAGGGGCTGCGTTTACAGATTTATTAAACTCATTTGGGGTCAAGCAAAACGTCAGTGGTCCCACTCATCGTCTAAATCATACACTAGATTTAATTATATCATATGGAACCAATCCAACCGATATAGATATTATAGCGCAAAGTGACGATCTCACTGATCATTGTATGGTAACGTGCATATTACGTACTGCTGAAATTTGCCATGTTGCGCCACGTTATCGACCAGGCAGAACAATCGTTCCAACCACTATAGATAGATTCACAAATAGCTTACCTGATTTATCTCAGCTGCTCAGTGAACCCCAACAAACAGATGAACTAGAGGAAATGACTAGCAGTTTGAGCACCATTTTCTCTAGTACATTAGATATTGTTGCACCAATTAGATTAAAAAAGGTTAGAGAGAAAACTAAAGCACCATGGTACAATAGTACTACACATGTTATCAAGAGAGAAACTCGTAACTTAGAGCGTAAATGGAAACAAACTAATTTAGAGGTCTTTAGAATCGCGTGGAAAGACAGTATGTCACGTTATAAAAAGGCTCTAAAAGCAGCCAGGGCTGAGCATCTCCGCAAACTAATAGAAAATAACCAAAATAATCCAAGGTTTTTATTTAACACCGTGGCTAGACTAACAAATAAACAGACATCACCAGAGCAAAATATTCCGTTACAGTATAGTTGTAATGATTTTATGAATTACTTCAATGAGAAAATAGAAAGCATCCGAAATACAATTGTAAATGTACAATCCTCTATGGTGTCTTATGATTCAGCCACAATTATCGCCCCTCAAGAACAACTACACCGCTTTACAACTATAGGACAGGAAAAGCTAAATAAACTTATCTTTGCAGCGAAACCAACAACATGTTTATTAGACCCAATACCCACTAAACTACTGAAAGAAGTGTTACCTGTAGTGGAAGAGCCTCTTCTCAATATTATTAACTCGTCTTTATCTTTAGGTCATGTTCCAAAAATATTTAAGCTGGCAGTAATAAAACCTATTATTAAGAAACCGCAATTAGATCAAAATAACTTAGCAAATTACAGACCCATTTCAAATCTTCCATTTATATCTAAAATACTAGAAAAAATTGTGTCCGCTCAATTGTGCTCTTTCTTGCAAGAAAATGATATCTATGAAAAATTTCAGTCAGGATTCAGACCGCATCATAGCACAGAAACTGCGCTAGTTAAAATTACAAATGATTTACTTTTAGCTTCTGACCAAGGCTGTATCTCAATACTAGTTCTACTCGATCTTAGCGCTGCGTTCGACACTATAGATCATAAAATACTCTTGGATCGACTACAAAACTACACTGGTGTTCAGGGACAGGCATTAAGTTGGTTTAGATCGTACTTATCAGACCGTTACCATTTTGTCTGTTTAAATGGTGAAAAATCGAAGATAACGTCAGTAGACTATGGAGTGGCGCAAGGATCGGTGTTAGGCCCTCTGCTATTCTCAATATATATGCTGCCACTGGGTAATATTATAAGAAAACATGGAATTAATTTCCACTGTTATGCTGATGACACTCAATTATATATTTCATCAAGACCAGATGAAAACACTAACTTATCTAAATTGACAGAGTGTCTTAAAGATATAAAATGCTGGATGACGTGTAATTTCCTGCTATTAAATTCAGATAAAACGGAGGTATTACTTATTGGTCCAAAAAACTACCCACAAAACCTCGTACAATACAACTTTAATTTAGAAGGATGTCCAGTTACTTTATCCACTACAGTAAAAGACCTGGGTGTTATACTAGACCGCAACTTGTCTTTCGAAAATCATATTTCATATGTTACAAGAACAGCCTTCTTCCACCTTAGAAATATTGCTAAGCTACGTAACATGCTATCTGTTTCTGATGCAGAAAAGTTAGTTCATGCATTCATGACCTCAAGACTAGATTACTGTAACGCTTTATTAGCTGGTTGTCCTACATCCTCAATAAACAAGCTACAGTTAGTGCAAAATGCAGCTGCTAGAGTTCTTACTAGGTCAAGAAAATATGATCATATAACACCAATTTTATCATCTCTGCACTGGTTACCTATTAAGTTCCGTATCAATTACAAAGTACTATTACTGACCTATAAAGCCCTAAATGGTCTAGCTCCTGTATATTTAATGGACCTTCTATCGCCCTACAATCCATCGCGTTCTTTAAGATCCCTAAATTCGAGGCTTCTGGTCATTCCTAGGATATCCAGATCCACTAAAGGAGGGAGGGCGTTCTCGCATTTCGCTCCTAAACTCTGGAATAGCCTTCCTGATACTGTTCGTTGCTCAGACTCGCTCTCCCAGTTCAAAACTAGATTAAAGACGCATCTCTTCAGCCAAGCATTCACATAATGCTTGCCTCTTATACTACTGTTGAATCAGATCGAATGCATTAATATTATGAACAGCAGCTACGCTAATTATTTCCCATCTGCTTTTCTGCTGTTATCTCGGGATGCTAATCCCGAGGTAAATAGCGTTCTTCAGCTACAGTCTGTATCCAGCCTCTCGCGGAGACTTCAGAGTCCCCAACACCTGCGATGAGACGACTCGACGCCTGTGAAGAGACGACTCAACGCCGGCGATATGTTATGCCATAAATTAATACATGATGATTAACTAACTGTATTTTTTACGTACATTTCTGAAATGCACTTTCTGTAAAGCTGCTTTGAAACAATATGTATTGTGAAAAGCGCTATACAAATAAATTTGAATTGAATTGAATAGGCTACTGTATTTGTCTTCACCATGTGGAAGTGAAAATCATGCGGTAAAGCTACAGCTGTCTGGAGGATACAATGAGAGTTAAATCTGTCTGTTAGACTGTAAAAATGAACTGAAAGTTTTCTGCTTGAACAGAGATAGATTCAAAGGTCTGCTTCCTCCTTATGATTTAACAAGTCATTGTTATATTTGTAATAATACAGCTATTGTAAAAACAGAATACTCGATGATAATAATATGCTATTATATAGCCTCTGATTGTTCATTTCAACAACACATGGTCAATAACCTTGCCGTCGCTTATTGTGCCAGTACAAGTAAAGGTTTGCCAAAATTAAAATACTCTGATTAAGTACAGAAAAATTTACATTAACAAAGTAAACTACTATGAAGAAAAATCGGTAACACTTTCTGTGAAGAAAATAATGAATATTTTTATAATGAATTATATCTCCATTTATACTTATTTATAAGAAAAGTATTACTATTCTATAAATATATTTATAAAACTCATTAAACCCTATAATGCATTATAAGAACAGTTATAGTTACATTTATATGATTTTTATAATTACTTAAAGTCATGCATTTGCTTTTTAATGCATTTGCTCATAATCCATACACTGATTTATAAGTATTAATTAGTCAGTCGTATGGTTCTGTGAATGTACTTATAAAGATTCAACCTGCATTTATATAATGTTATTATATTAAAGTTACTATGACTTTTTAGTAATTTAGATATATTTCTGTCAAATAAGTGTATATTGTTATTAATTGCCGTGTTGTGTTCTTATAAATACTTTTTGTGAGTGATAATACAGTTACTAACCTCTATAAATGCATCATTGATGGCTTTAAGTAAAGTGAAACATAGGATGTAATTTCCCTAAAGCAAATGTGGTAACAGTTAGCATGAACTAATAATGAACTGCACTTATAGAGCATTTATTAACCTTTGTTAATGATAATTTCAACATTTAGTAATACTTTATTCAAATCTTGTTAACATTAGTTAATGCACTGTAAACTAACATGAACAAACAATGAACAGCTGTATTTTTATTAACTAACGTTAACAAAGATTAACTAATACAGTAACAGATGTATTGCTCATTGTTAGTTCATGTTAGTTAATACATTAACTAATTAACCTTATTGTAAAGTGTTACCGCAAATGTTAAGAAACCATGAAGATGTGCTCATTGTTAATACAATTAATACAAACATTAGATTTTTTTTAAATCTTTTTTAATGTTACATACTAGCAAAACACTGCAACAATATTTTTTTAAGTATAATTCCAAAACTGCAATAGGCAATACCATGCATATGGCTGAGGAGATATAGATTTGAACAAATCAAAATAACCATTCATGACCTCTAATGCAAACATTAGCCATTAAATACATAATTCATAACTAATTGGTACAGCAAACCAGTGTCTCTGGATCTATTTTATAAGTAACCATTTATAAATCAGTGTATAATGGATTATGAGCATGCACATTGAAAAAGCAAATGCATGACTTATAAGTTATTATAAAAATAATATAAATGTAACTATAACTGTTCTTATAATGCAGTATAAGTCTTAATGAGTCTTTATAAATATATTTATAGAATAGTAATACTTACTTATAAATAAGTAATGGGATCTATAATTCATTAGAAGCATGGTCTTAGAAAGTGTTAAAAAAATCTCTTAAAAGGTACTTTGTTACTGTCTACTTCTGCATGGTATAGTTAGTGTTACTACAGTAAATCCATTGTGTTTTGTGTCTTGAAAAGCCTCTAACTGGATTGTTCATGACATAATGTCTCTCCTGTTCTGCACATCAGTGCTGTTGAGAAGTGGGTTTAGACTAGTTTAAACCACTGAGACGTGGGTTTCGTAGCAGAAATTTCTGCAGCAAATTCAAGCGCTTCTCGCTGGATTTACCAGCTCTGTTTAACAATGGTCTGTACGGCGTGGTTCAAAGAAATGGAGCGAATCATTCCCCTTTTGAAGCGTTTGCCGTTTTTGATGTTTTTCATGGTTTGAGCTGAAGACACATACCACGTTTAGTAATGATACACCAATGCGTTCATTAAAAGACAGCATTTTATGACTGAATTCAAAATGGCTGACATGGAAAATTGCTGAACTTAATCTAAAGAGATGGGTCTTATGATTTTTGGTCAAACTGTTCCGAAGATGGTTTGCAAATGGATGAATAGATGGATATTTTCTCAAAACTAAAAGGCTTGTGTTCGTCCTTGCTCTATGGATCATGTCATGATCGCCTCAGTTTCTGCTTTAATATTAAAGTCCCAATTCACAACAAACTTTAAGAGCCAGTCACATCATGAAGACAGCCTTGCCATCACAGCTCAGTAATGCTTTAACAGCCGTAGAGACGAGACGAGACTCTCATGCAAAACAAGCTGTGTGAGACTCAGTAATGATGTAACCAGTCTGTGTGAGTCTGTGTGAGTCTGTCGCTGAGTCTGTGTGAGTCTGTGTGAGTTTGTGTTAGTCTGTGTGAGTCTGTGTGAGTCTGTGTGAGTCTGTCGCTGAGTCTGTGTGAGTGTGTGAGTGTGTGTGAGTCTGTGTGAGTCTGTGTGATTCTGTGTGAGCCTGTGTGAGCCTGTGTGAGCCTGTGTGAGTCTGTCGCTGAGTCTGTTTGAGTCTGTCGCTGAGTCTGTGTGAGTCTGTCGCTGAGTCAGTTTGAGTCTGTTGCTGAGTCTGTGTGAGTCTGTGTGAGTCTGTCGCTGAGTCTGTGTGAGTCTGTGTTAGTCTGTGTGAGTCTGTGTGAGTCTGTCGCTGAGTCTGTGTGAGTCTGTCGCTTAGTCTGTGTGAGTCTGTGTGAGTCTGTGTGAGTGTGTGAGTCTGTGTGAGTCTGTCACTGATTCTGTGTGAGCCTGTCGCTGAGTCTGTGTGAGTCTGTCGCTGAGTCTTTGTGAGTCTGTATGAGTCTGTGCGAGTCTGTGTGAGTCTGTAGCTGAGTCTGTGTGAGTCTGTCGCTGAGTCTGTGTGAGTCTTTCGCTGAGTCTGTATGAGTCTGTGTGAGTCTGTATGAGTCTGTGTGAGTCTGTTATGAGTCTGTATGAGTCTGTGTGAGTCTGTATGAGTCTGTGTGAGTGTGTGTGAGTCTGTGTGAGTCTCTGTGAGTCTGTCGCTGAGTCTGTGTGAGTCTGTCGCTGAGTCTGTATGAGTCTGTGTGAGTCTGTATGAGTCTGTGTGAGTCTGTATGAGTCTGTATGAGTCTGTATGAGTCTGTGTGAGTCTGTATGAGTCTGTGTGAGTCTGTGTGAGTCTGTATGAGTCTGTGTGAGTCTGTGTGAGTCTGTGTGATTCTGTATGAGTCTGTGTGAGTCTGTGTGAGTCTGTGTGAGTCTGTCGCTGAGTCCGAAATCAAATACTCCCCTACTATACAGTAGGCGAAAAACAGTACGCCAAGATAATATGTCCCCGGACTAGCATGAAGTCCCCGGATGATCTTCTGTGGGTGTGTGTGTGTGTGTGTGTGAGTGTTGAGAGTGTCACGCTGACTGAATGTGTGCCTGCTGTGTTTGCTGTGCATCAGCAGGATCACACTGTGATCTTCTGTCTTCCTGTCAGTCTTCCTCCACTTTTATGACACTCCACATCAGCGTCACCCTCAGGCGCCAACAGCATCTCTCACACCCTGAATGGGGCAAACCCACAGAGACCCTACACAACCACACTACACTAACTGCACAAACACACACACACACACGCTCAGATGAACGCAGGTCATCATGTCCCAGACAACAATCTGGAAAGGCGATGACAGTCACCACAGAGATTTCGGTTTTATGCTGGTAAAATCCAGTTACAAATATGCACCTACATAAAAATAACAAATAGATACAGTTTTTGTTTGTTTTTTTGTTTAGCTGTATTACGGTGCAGTCATATCAACATGTCAACACTGAACTGAAGAGAGCTGAATAACGACTACTGGGTAACACTTGATTTTGATGGTCCACTTTAGACATTCTACTGACTTAAAATAAATGTACAACTAAATGCCAACTAAATCCCAATAATTTGCAACTATACATGTCAACTAACTCTCAATAATTTGCAGTTATACATGTCAACTAACTCTCAATAATTTGCATTCCACAGAGATTTCAACACACTCTCACGGCAATTAGTAACTATTTTATGTTTTTGTGAATTGGTGGCTAATTCATATGAATTCATACAATGTCATTTGTACATTTTTTGTACAATCTGCTTATGCACCACTTTAAAAAATAAAAATAAAATACAAATAAATAAATATATATATATATTCTTTCTGGAGATTTCACTCGAGTTTGAAAATTTGAAGAAAAGCGTATTCTTTAGTTTGAAATGTATTTCTGTGCACTTGACAATAGACCCGGTTTTCTAAAAATTTCACTGAAATGTTGCTAATGTGATCACACCTTTATTATACTAAATTACTTAACAACCAGCAAGAATTAAGTAATTACGAGCAGCTCCATAAAGTGCATGAAGTTAATTAGAATTACTCCTTATTTTATAGTTTTCATGTATTTAGATTACAGTGTATCTACCTTTTATTTACTGTGGTTATCACTGTATTTCTACAGTGCAAAAAAGTAGGGCCTAACTAAGAGATTATGTAAGGTTCTGCATGCCGGAGTCTGGACAGAATGTAATCTAGAACAGCACAGTAGTGGTGGAGAAAAGTTTTACTCACAGCCAATCATCATCATGGCCACGGCGAAGATCTTCTCTCCATCTGTGGTGGGGGCGATGTTTCCGAAGCCAATACTGGTCAGGCTGGTCATGGTGAAATACAGTGATGTGATGTAGACCGAGTCTTTGCTGGGACCCCCTTCCCACTTCCCCATGCCACTGGCGTTGAAGCGATACGGTGATCCGACGGATTCTCCCAGGAGATACAGCCAGCTGTCCGTACGGACCATGTTGGATTCTTCATCTATGACCTCGTAGTCCCCAATGCTGTACCAGATGCAGGCCAGCCAGTGGGCGGCCAGGCCAAACACACACACCAGCAACACCAGCACCGCTGCACCGTACTCAATGTAGTGGTCCAGCTTACGGGCCACTCGCCCGAGGCGCAGCAAACGCACCACCTTCAGAGAACTGAACAGGCTGCTGATGCCCTGCAAGAAACAAGACAAGCGATTAGTCAATAAATTAGTTTGTGGTCATTTAGAAGATGTTTTTACCCATGATGACTTACAACACAGTACAATTACAACAGGTACAGTCCTGAAAGGGTCTTAAAGTGAAACCAGTGAATGTTTCTAAAATCGAATCAATTGTTTTCTTCAATTTTAAAATTGCAATGGAATATTAACCAAACTAAAAGCCTGTTCGAAACCAAAAATTTTTTGCAAAAAGGGATGCGTCTGTTCAGATCGACATGAACACTTTCATATGTTGTCAATCTTTTATTTTGATTTTGGAGAGGTGTTCTAATCTCTTTTTCATTGAACTTGAAGAAAGCCAACCGATAAGATTTGCACTCTTGTCCTTTGCACAGTGAATAGCAGAAGAAGAACCCAGATGCACTCTGTCAGTTCAAATCTAGGCTAAAAACACATCTCTTTGGCTTAGCATACACATAACACATTATAGACTTCTATAATTCAATGTTATAGATCAGCCGGGACCAGGAACACTTCCCATAAACCCTGATGTACTCGGTACATCATAAGAAGAATGGTGTCTACGCTAATATTAGTCTCTCTGTTTATCCCGAGGTTTACCGCAGTCTGCCGTATCCAGGCCGTATCCGGATCTGATGAAGGACCTGCGCCTGGACACGACGACAACGCATCCCTGAAGTGTCCAACTACTCTCTCTCCCTGTGAAGGCCTCCTTCCCTTTACCTCTGTACTGATAAAACGTTGTAGAGATAGTTCTGGTTTGCTTGGCAATGCAGACGTGACAAAAAGTTCTGTATTATAAATTTTTAAGGCCAGACAAGTAGTTTGTTGAGGGTTGATTTGTGAAGGACTACACGCCTGCGCACATGTATATTCTTACGCGCATACCTATCGACTGAACATGTGATGCGCATGTGCAAGCCGTCTGCGTTTTCGCGGGTTTGCGTTTTTAAGGTTTGCGCAGAGAAAACGGACAATCGTTTTCACCTTCGAACCTGTTTCAGGGAGTGCGTTCTCGAGACACCAGGACCTGTTTCATACGGATGAGCGGCCGGAGCGTGTTAAGGGTTTTCTGTTAGAACGGTGTCGGGTTAGCGGCCCCTAAGTTAATAACTAATGATCTTCGCAGCGGAAGTGAATCAATCAAAAACTTTAGCTGGACAATAACTTTATTCTAGAGCTGCTGTAAAGCCTAAACAATCTGTTACTTTAATTTCCTATTATCACTGTAAAGCTGCTTTGAAACAGTCCATACTGTCAAAAACGCTTTATAAATGAAGGTGACTTGACTTGACATGCGACTCGCTTGTCTCTGTACTCTTGTATTTGGTGTTGACTGATGAACTCAATATAGTTTTGCTTTCCCATAAGCGCCACCTACTGTCAGAGAGTGAATTTTCATTTTCATTCATTTTCCTGTCTTCTGTTTTCTCTGTGAAATCGAAATTTGTTTCTCTGCTATTGACAGGTTAAATGTTAGTATTGTGACTACTCTGTAAAATTAAAGTATTGTAAAATTAGCCTGCAGAAGCAGCACAACCCTGGCTGGGATTCAACTGTCTTCTGCCCGCAGCGTCAGCAGAGAAAGCAAGGATGACTGGTGTTGACGTGCCCAGCACAGGCGTCCTCTGCAGCTGTGGGAACGAGGACTGTGTGTGTGTGTGTGTGTGTGTGTGTGACTGTGTGTGTGTGTGTGTGTGTGTGTGTGTATGTGTGTATGTGTGTGTGTGTGTGTGTGTGTGTGTGTGTGTGTGTATGTGTGTGTGTGTATGTGTGTGTGTGTGTGTGTGTGTGTGTGTGTGTGTGTGTATGTGTATGTGTGTGTATGTGTGTGTGTATGTGTGTGTGTGTGTGTGTGTGTGTGTGTGTGTGTGTGTGTATGTGTATGTGTGTGTGTGTGTGTGTGTGTGTGTGTATGTGTGTGTGTGTGTGTGTGTGTGTGTGTGTGTGTATGTGTGTATGTGTGTGTGTGTGTGTGTGTGTGTGTGTGTGTGTGTGTGTGTGTGTGTGTGTGTGTGTGTGTGTGTGTGTGTGTATGTGTGTATGTGTGTGTGTGTGTGTGTGTGTGTGTGTGCTATAATCTCCTGCTCCGGTGCAGGCTCTGCTACAGCGGCCTGACAGCTACGCAAAGCCCCAGAAAAAAACAGCTTTGAGTGTGCACTTCCTACCGAGGGATTAAATGAGTCTGTGCCAAAACCAAAACTGAGGACGGCACCTGACAGGTTGTGTGCTGAAAGTTAACATGAAACTGAAACTGGCCCAATTTACTTTCTTAATACCAGTTCCTGATGTGTCCATGCACATTATTTTAAAGAATAAATATGTTTTTTTCATAATCTATCATCAAAAAGTAATTGCTCATTTGCTCAAACACGTTCCCTGTCTGCCAATGGCCAAAAAAGCCACCACCATTGGATTAGACCAGTGGTTCCCAAACTGGTGTTCTTGGGGTATGCAAACAAAATCCTGTGTTTTGCCAGTCATTCAATTATACCCCACCTTAAAATAACATTAAAACCGAACATGTATTACTATCAGGTACAATGCTGGATCTAGTGTAAAAACAGGGAAATGGTAGTGCCGTAAAAGGTCAAATACGTGACATCCAATCAAATTACATCATCTTTTGCTGACAAAACTGCATCCACACAAGCAGTGTGCATATGATAGTTGTGTGCAGAGTATATGCTGCTCTACATTACTGCCGTGCTGCACAATGGACCTTTGTAAAAGAAGGGATTTAGCACTTACTAGCATGAAGAACAAATATAGACACATGCTGTGCTTAGAGATCGCTTTAAGACTCAAACTATCTTCTATACAAAAACATACGCTGTATAAGTTCTTGTTTTTAATGTTGATAATCGATTATACGAGCAAGAATGCATTTTTTCCTGAATATCCACAAATGTGACACATATTGTCTCTTACTGTAATAGAAAAGGTGTGACTGCAGTGTAAGTGGAAGAGAAGGAGTACGCAGAAGGGAGTTAAATGCCTAACCTAACCACTGGATTAGACAGTGATGACAGATCTTGTCCAAAAAATTATACACTGTTGCTTCAAAGCGAGATAGCGTTAAAGAAATAAAGGTTACAGGAATAGTTCAATAATTGCTCTTGCGCATCAAGCAAAACCTAAACCATTGAGGTTTGTTCAAGCATGCATTGTTGATCAATGTTTATACGTGAATAAAAATTTAGATAAATATGTTCATCATATGAAGTGATTGTGTCTCTCCAGAAGACTTGGAGTAGCCCGCTCAATTCACATGGATTACTATTACGATCTCTTTATGGACTTTTTAAAGCTTGAAAAATTTTGGTTGAGTATATTTCAATGGATGGACAAAAGTGATGGGAGAATATTGAAAATATTTTCATGTGTGTTCTGAAGATAAATGGAAATTTTATCTAAATGAGAAACTGACCATTTAAGCAGGCTCAAATAAATACAGTCTGATTCCTGGAACAAAAATGTTCATCCTCCATTTGATGCAAACTTGTATTCAGGTATGGATCTTTATGTGAAATGCCCTTTATGTTTTTTAAAATTTTCTAATCAGAAAATATAGAAACAAGTCCAGTCTTTTCTTTTCATTGAGAGTTGATGGGTTGATCTGTATTAAAGCTGCTAGTTTGATATTTAATACCTAAAATCCAGTCCATCACTCGCTGTGCCTCCTACAAACCTGGACTTATTTATAGACTAGACTTTTCTACTATTTAAAAAAAAATCATGCATTGTAAAGCAGTTAAAAATGTTTGGGGCACTTTTTTTTTACAATACACAGCTGTCAGGGCAAGGGTGTCCTGATCCAATTTACTGCTATCATTAAACTGATGTTTGTACAGAGCCACACACAGAGTGAACACAATCCACATTAACCATTCGTGCTCCTGAAGAAATCCTGAATCGCTCATTCATAACGAGCCTGAGATTATGAGTCTTTAGGGATAAATGTAAATGTCCATAGTTCAATTCGAACATGAATTATTCAATTACGTGGCACTTTCCACTGCAGTCTTCATACCGGAAACACAAATGCTATTGCTGTGGGCATAAGAAGTCTAGTAGCTGCTGATTTTGGCCCACAGACTGAATGTTCAGATGCAGATGGCATTAGATATTGACAATGGCATTTATCTTCTTGGCTAGAGGTTCATTTAGTTGAAGAAACAGAACATATGTGCCCATTTACTGAGAATATGCAGATGCCTCAGTAGGGAGATTGAAATCCCTCATAGTGTTTTTATCTGACTTATAAAAGCTTCTCAATGTTTACTGCACTTATCACTGACAACAATGTTTCACGCTGAGTGTAAAGCTATGCTTGAACGAGCCGCACAACACTGGTAAGGATGGCTGCTGGGATCCACAAGCCATTAATAATGATGATGGATTCTGAGGTTATGAAGTTATGAACCACTGACAGATGGATTTTACAATTCTCGGAGGGTTCAAAGCCTGTGTCTCCTATGGCAGTTTTCTTTCTGCGGTAAACCGCAGCGATTCAAAGATTCGATGCATGATGCAGCAATATCACTCACAGAAAATCACTGGCAGCTTCATTCACATGATCCCGAGGGAAATACCTGACATGCTTGGATGAAATCAATCCTAAAAACGCCGCTTCAGTGTGGCAAAGCCATCAACACTGACTGTAAGGCTATAATGCAATTTTAGCAGAAAGATTGAGACCGACAAGGGCTCATGGCACCACTTCAATATTCCTGTAGTTTTTGAAATAGCACTTTACACTCTCAGAAAAATTTTTATCTTTAGAGGGTAAAACAGCTTGTCACTGGGGTAGTACCTTCAAATGGACATTTCCTTACCTTATTCACCCCTATAAAGTTCATACAGTATACATACTTACTAATCTAAGGTGTTCATATGTCAAGTTAAGTCAAATTTAACTTGACATATGAACATATGAACAACTTGACATATTTGTATGGCGCTTTTCCAAATACACATTGTTTCAAAGCCGCATTATAGAAAGTCATACTGTAAATTTTAGGGCTTGGTGATAAGACAATATAAAGCAATGATACAAATGATTTTCCAGAGTTAGATCTAACTATTTTATTTATAGTGTTTATAGTCTAGCAAACATGAGTCAAACTCAGTGTTGGGTATGTTACTCTAAAAAAGTAATATATTAGTAGCTACTAATTACATATTGAACAGTGTAATTGGATTACTGTACGTATAACTATCTAAAAAGTATTGAATTACGTATTACTGTGACGGCAGGCTGAATTTAAGCGCATGTGAAAAGAGTAGAAACAAAAACAGTCTTTATTATAATCCACACAGAGATTAGAATCGCAGGAGCTAAACAAGAACTCAACCACATACAACACATATGAAACTAACCAGGAACTCGAGCAAATAGATTGAAAACACAACTAAAACAGAACTTACATGTTATAATTACTTATTACTTCCTGAATCCAATTTCAGCCTCGAGCAGTTGAACAATACAAGGATAGAAATGAAACTGCTCTTTTAATTCTTTCAAATAAGCAATATTAAATTGCATGAATTATTCTCGGACTGACTGAAGTATTTAAAGGGAGAAGTTTACAATAAAAACATACATTTTAACATTAGACGTTAAATTCTGATGTTAAATCCACTTTTGTTTTATATAGAATTGTTCTAAACTCTATACAGTTTTAAATGTAATTACATCAGAAAAATTAAGAGTAAACCATTACTTTACTTTTTCAAGGGGAAAATAAATAAATTAGTAATTAATTACTTAATAATGCATAAACACTGCTCAAACTCTGCTCCTGTAGGGTCAATGTCCTGTAGATTTCAGCTCCAACCAGCTCCAAAACTGTGTCTAGTGATCCTGAAGGCATTGGTTAGTTGGTTCAGGTATGTTTAACTAGGGTTGGAGTTAAACTCTGCTCGACAGTGGCCCTTCAGGAACTGAGTTTGACTCCCCTGGTCTAGCACATATAACTGTGCCGCAGTGACTCGGGCAAACGTCTGAGCATTCAAATTCAGTGATTTAAGGACCGGTGACACTACAATTTTCATTACATTTTTACATCATTACACTTTTCATTGACTTGCATTTAAACGCATGTAAATCCGGGAGACCGTAAACGCAAGCTCATGCAAATAATTTTGGATTTCACTGTGCTCCAAAGAAAAAGTTTGGTGAACTCTGACCTGCGAACTCGTATCACATAAAGGCGTGTCGACAATAGAAGATTAATATTTCATGGCTTAACCTTAGCTGAATGAAAATGATGCAAACTTTTTTTGCAGTAAAGTGGGGTAGATTGTATATTTGTACATTTTGGATTTATTATTTGTTTTATGTTGAATTCATGTTTTTCAAAAAGACACCGCAGAGTGTGACATGACATTATATCAAGACCGCTGCAGTGTCCTTAGCAATTTTGAGTGCAACAACCAAGTCTAATGTGACCGTGGCTTTAAATATTTGTCGTTTTTTTACACAGCAAAATCCCCAGAGTTAAATTAACTCTGCTCAGAGAAAATTTGGTCCCACTCTAATGAGAGTTAAAGTAAATGAGATAATAAAGTGATTAATTAAGCATTAGTGATGAACACCTGCTGTTAACAAGCAGAATCAATGAAGGAAAGAGAAACACAAGAACTACAATTGACTTCCAGCCACAGCCTTAGATGAAATCAACTGGAGATAAAAGACATTAAATCTCTCAAGTTCTCAGTAGAGGAGGATTAAACAACAGCATTACCAGCTTCATTTATTACTAACCAGATCGACTTTATTTCGGTCATACGGTCATACAAAAGGACTTTGTGAGAATTAACCTTAATTAATTTAGGTGTTGATGTTTTATTGAAATTATTTGGTCACCATTATGGTGATCAGTGTATTTAGTTTCACAGTTTGACTCTTGGATTTTGATGTGAGTTTGTGGTCTTTGAAACAGTCTTCACCAAAACACACAACAAAACTGCAAAGAAAGCTGGAAACAAAGATGATCAGGTGATCTAGTTTTCAGCATCATAAAGTACAATAAGGCAGTAATCTTATCCCTAACCAAAAGTGGTTATTTGTTGTTAATAGACTATATTCATCAACAATACTTTCTTGCCACATATCAGACATTCTGAAATTAGATTTTTACACATTGCAGGAATTCTTTCCTTATGAAACACACAGACATCAAGGATCAGCATATGAATCTCAACAATGGTGACATTCTTCATGCTGCAAAGCATGCTGGGAGCCCTGAGTTTGGAGACAAAAGTTTGGTGAGTATGGTGACAAAAATTAAAAATTCAGAATGTCTGATCTGTTGCAAGAAAATATTGTTGATGAATAAAATCTATTAATAACAAATAACCACTTTTGGTCGGGAAACATATTAGTAAATTATTCCATCTTACGATGCTGAAAAGTATATCACCTGATCAGTTTTGCTTCTGGCTTCCTTTGCAACAAATTCTGTGTTTTGGTAAATACTGTTACAAAGACCAAAAACTCACATAAAAGTCAAAAGTCAAACTGAGCAACTAAAGGAAAGACTGATCACCATAATGGGGACCAGAAATCAATAAAACCTCAACATCTAAACCTCTGTTAATTCTCTATAAGAACTTCTGTAGACATCTGACAGAAATAGTCAGTCTGTTTAGTAATAAGTGAGGCTGGTAATGCTTTTTGTGGAGTTGTTTAATCCTCCTCTACTGAGATCTTGAGAAATGTAACATCTTTTATCTTTAGTTGATTTCATCTAAGGCTGTAGATGGAAGTCAGTTGTAGTTCTTGTGTTTTTCTTTCCTTCTGTGATTATGCTTGTTAACAGCAGGTGTTCATCACTAATGCTCAACCATCACTTAATCGATCACTTAATTACCTTTATTAACTTTAATTCTGATTCAGAGTTACTTTAACACTCTTTAGAGAGGGACCAAATGTTATCTGAGCAGAGTTAATTTATCTCTGGGGATTTTGATGTGTAATATTAAGGGAGTAAGCCATTCTCAAAAAGTATTAATGAAAATATGATTGGTTGTCACAGGTGAAAACTCTGAAAACAAGTCTGATGCTCATGTGCACACCTGATTTAGATAATGGTTAGTTTTGTTAGGCCCCGTTTACACGTACATGGTTATTTTGAAAAACGGAGACATTTTCCTTCGTTTGTGCCCTTCGTTTACACGCAAACGGAGAATTCTGAAAACTCTGAAAACGATTCTTTATAAAAACTCTGGCCAGAGTGGAGATTTTGAAAAACTTTGTTTGCACGTTTGCATGTAAACGTGCAAACTAATGTTTTTAGGCAGCCGACGTCACAGTATGCGACAAAACTTGCTCCTGCTTCAAAAGTGAAACATCTTTGTTCAAAATAGAAAGAGGAAGTGATTCGTCACTGTTGTTGCTATTTTCGGGATTCTGATTGGCTAACATGGGCTTGAGCTTCTCGTTACACTGCCACCTACAGGTTTGGCATGCTCTTCATAGCATATATACACCGGTTTGTGTAAACGAACACTTTTCTGAAAACTGACTGGTGTGCACATTGTTATTTTTGAAAACGGAGAGGGTGAAATGTCCGTTTATGAAAATAGCCGGCCACGGGTAAACGTTGCCTGAGTCGAGTGTAAAATATTCTCAAAATGCATCAATGAAGATATTATAGGTTGGCTTAAGTGAAAAATGGTCCGATGTGAGTTTAACATTTTCCAAATTTAATTCACAGTCATTTAAAAAAAAAAGAGAGAGAGAAATATGGTATGGCTTTAATTTCAATGAATAAAGTCTGAGTTACTATTTTGTGATGTCTTTCCTTACTCTGGTTGAAAATGAACTATATTGTGGTAAAAATGTTGGTCCTATTGCCCCTCTCTGAGACGTTTAACAGGGAGCTTCTAGAAAATCAACACATGATGCTTTGGTCCCCCAGTGAGTAAAGCAGCAGAACCTGATTTCACTAAGCACAACATGTTCCTGAATCAACACCTTTGTTGATCCTGGAATATCATCTTATCAACCAGTCAGATTTGAGGGACAAGTTTACATTTTATGTCAACTTTAGGTTCACAACCAGAGTTAGGTGCTTCTACGTCAGCGTTAATCATCTATCTTTTTTCCTCTGATTTTAGGGAGAAGTTATGGGTAGGGTTAGGTTTAGGGTTAGGGTTAGGACTACATTTTCAGACCGTAATGTTGTTCCAGGATCAACAAAATATGTTGACCAAGAGACACGTCTAACTTTGCAAAATCAAGATGTGCGAATAAGCCAGAGGTAAGGAATGAAATTAAGCAGGAGAAAAAAACCTTGGGATGTCCCAGGCTACACCAGGGAGCCAGTTCTCCTCTAGATAAACAATTTAAACAATGTCATCTTGAACAACAAGGGCAATATGAACTTTTTAGGGGTAGTTAAATTAAAAAGTTGTCCCTTTGAGGCTACTGCCCCAGTAACAACCTGTTGTATCCCTAAAGGGACAGTGTCCAATCGGTGAAGAGAAGGAAAACTCACCTCGTCAACGTTCTCAAAGGCATTAATGACGTCGTAAGGAAGACAGGAGAGAAGGTCAATGACGAACCAGGTCTTCACGTAGTTCATGCGGATGAGCTTTGGGTCTGAGATCACCTCCCCAGCGGGTCCAACAAAGGTGGTGTGGAAGTTGAGCACGATGTCCACCAGGAATATCACATCCACAATGCTGTCGACTACCAGCCACGTGACGTTGTTTTGCTTGGTCTTGAAGGACACGTTGTAGGGGACCATGATGGCCGTGTAGAAGGTGAGGATGAGAATCACCCAGTCCCAGGTGGTCTTGAAGGTGCAGTAGTGCAGGATGATGTGCGGGGGGGTTTTCGGAGCTTCTTGCTTGTACTGAGGGAGGATGTCCGAGCCAAGCTGCAGTACCTGATAGGGAACAAGAAGAGGACAGAGTAACTATCTGAAGAAAAGTTATGAACATTATATAAGACAGCACGATAACATTTCCTCAGCTCACAAACAGCATCCTGATGGAAGGAAAATATATTTCCCTATATATGAATTATGAATGATCAATATATGCAATGGTTTAACAGTATATTTGAAAATATACAGAATAATATATTTGTGTTATATATTACAATATATTGAAAAATATGTGACAATATATTTACTAATATATTATAATGTATGTAATTTTATATTCAGTAAATCACTTTATAATACTATGTGTGAACATACATTCACATTTATATGAGAATGTATGTAAAATATATATACACAATAAAGGATCAAACTTTCTGAATGCAATTTACATGTAATGCTTTATTATCTTCATCTATAAATATTTGATATGTATTGATATATAGCCATACATGGTCAATTAATATTTTGCAGTATATTGAAAAATACAAACACTAGTTTCCCATATAAGGAAATGTATTATGTAATATATCACATACAATATATTTTTGCAGTATATTCCCATATATTTTTGTTCCATAAGGGTAAACTGTAACCGAGAGAATGACAGATACGAGTGAGAGAGACGTGACTGTTTCCGCACGTGTGTGACAGTGACAGCCTGAATCTGGGGATGGAGATTTGCACACGCTTGCTTCTATCCAAAGGAACATAAGCCAAGAGCAGACAAGGAGACAGAAGAAGCTCATCCCCCTTTCAAGTCTGCGACAAAAAGCTTCAGAACAGAGGCAACTCAGTGTGTGTCTGCGTCTCAATCAGCGCCCTAGTCCAGTAGTCAGGGCACTACTCAGGGAGTCGGACATTTTAAGGTGCACTGAAACATTCGCTCCCTAAAAAGTCCCTCAATGCACCGTGAAATCCAGGGAGCATCAATGCTCACTATGTCAACTATGTCAATGCTCACTATGTCAACTATGTCAATGCTCACTATGTCAATGCTCACTATGTCAATGCTCATGTCAATGTCAATGCTCACTATGTCAACTATGTCAATGCTCACTATGTCAATTATGTCAATGCTCACTATGTCAATGCTCACTATGTCAATTATGTCAATGCTCACTATGTCAATATGTCAATGCTCACTATGTCAATATGTCAATGCTCACTATGTCAACTATGTCAATGCTCACTATGTCAATGCTCACTATGTCAATTATGTCAATGCTCACTATGTCAATGCTCACTATGTCAATGCTCACTATGTCAACTATGTCAATGCTCACTATGTCAATGCTCACTATGTCAATTATGTCAATGCTCACTATGTCAATGCTCACTATGTCAACTATGTCAATGCTCACTATGTCAATGCTCACTATGTCAACTATGTCAATGCTCACTATGTCAATGCTCACTATGTCAATGCTCACTATGTCAATGCTCACTATGTTCCCATAACGGAAGTTCTGAAGCACGAAATATAAATCCTTTGAGCCAACTTACTACACATAATGACACACGAAAGATGTTTTTTTTTAATACAAACCATTATTTAATTATATTTCAGAATAAACATACATAAATAACCTTTTTTACATTGCTTAATTAAATTTTTTTTCTTGGGTGGTGGGGGTGAAACAATATTTTTTCACTATTCTCCTGTATCTGTATCCTGTTATCATTGTAAAAGTTTAATAAACAGATTTAAAAAAAAAACATACGTAAATCATTAGAAAGGTAATGAACAATCTAGCAACAATTTATAATTTATTTACTGCTGAATGTAGCATGTATATGTAACAAGCAAAGTATTTATTATAAAGCACTTTAAAAACCATTGACAAATAATGTCAGAAAGATTTCAGCTCTGCTGTTGTTCATGAATACCAGAAGTGATGTTGTGCAATGAGGATGTTGTCATGTCACCATCAGTGTCCTAATGTGTAGTGTGCAAGGGTCCTTACTGTCCTTCCCAGTGCCTGAGATACCGAGTCACGACCGAGGAAGCTGTAGGGAGCTGATTGAGATGCACCTTGAGCCTCTTATGTATTTGATTAGTCACAGACTCTACAATACACTTACTGTAAAGCGGACCTATTATGCCCATTTTTACAAGATGTAATTTACGTCTCAGGTGTCTCCAGAATGTGTCTGTGCCATTTCAGTTCAAAATACCCCACAGATCATTATTCTGCCATGTTGTGAATGCCCATATTTGAGTGGAAGCAAAAACATGCTGTTTTTGAGTATGTATCTTTAAATGCAAATGAGCTGCTGCTCCCCGTCCAGAATAGTGCCAGAGATGGTCTTATTACTGGTATATATACCAGCTACACTACAGCCTTGAAGTCGTTGAATTTAATTCAGACAGTCAATCACTGTTTGCGGATACCATCGAAATGAATGAGAGTTGCCATAAACTGAATCATACCTGTCCCGCAATTGTCCTTGACTTCTCTTATAAAACAGCATTTTTCTTGTGTAAACTCTAAAAATAGATCAATCCAAAACTAATGTTTAAGAGCAAACATGGTGAAGATTAGCCAATGGGCTGCGGTTCATTAAATCCTATTTCCTCACAAAAGTGATTTATTCAGAGAAGTGAAGCCATTGACATCCATTAAAAAAGAGCCTCTGGTTTCCTTCCCTGCATGTGAAATTGCATGTGTTTATTAGATCTGTGTATTTAAGTGAAAGCAGTGTGGTAACACTTTACAGGAATTACTACACAGAAACAAAAGTAACGCATTATTAACACTCCAGTAACTACTATTAACTAACAAGAAACTCTGATTAATGAATTAGTAAGTAAAAGTGTTCAGTTGAATACGGTAGTTCACTATTAGCTAATCAGTAATTACTACAGGTTCATCATTAATGTGAATAATGCATAATGTATCATTCATTCTAAAGTGAAGGTAATGGTAACCGACTAGTAATGACTCAAGTATTACCAAATCTTTCAGAAGGAATTACTAATTATTTGGATATGAAGATCATGATGACTCTCTAATAATTGTTACCAAGACGGCTGCCTCGGTGTGGAGCTCTCCAGCTATTGTGTTGTTTTTGTTCGTTTGTTCTGCGTTTAGTCATTCTTTTCCTATCAGTTTCACCAAAGACGAACTACTGGACATTAGGAAACACACACCGGATAACTTTTCTACAGTTTTTGATTATTCGGACGTCTTGCAGGACATTCTCGTCGGAGGGGCAGCGTTGTTGTTCAAACGCGCGTTCAGACGCAAACGCGGGAAGCGAGCCGGCGCGCTGGTTAAACTCCGCGAGCGCGGCCTGCGCACTGCACTCCCCAGTATTCATCTCGCGAATCTCCGATCCCTTCCTAACAAAACGGACGAACTTCTTCTCCTCACCCGCACTAACAAGGATTTTTTAAACTCTGCTGCTCTGTGCTTCACTGAAACCTGGCTGAGTGAAGCCATACCGGACAACGCAATACATCTGCCGGGCTTCCAGCTGTTCCGAGCGGATCGCATCGCGGAGCTAACGGGGAAAACGAGAGGTGGTGGATTGTGTTTCTACATTAACGAAAGTTGGTGTTCAGATCTAACAACACTGAAGAAGATGTGCTCATCTAATTTAGAGGCACATTTCATAAACTGTAAACCTTTCTACTCGCCTCGGGAGTTTTCCTCTTTCATTCTCGTGAATGTTTACATCCCTCCAGACGCGTGTGTGAGCGCGGCGCTACAACAGCTGGCTGAACAAATAGCTGAAACAGAACAAAGTTATCCTGACTCTCTTTTAATCATTCTTGGGGATTTTAACAAAGCAAATCTTTCCCGTGAACTACCAAAATACAGACAGCACGTTACATGTCCCACCAGAGACAGTAATATACTGGACCACTGTTACACCACAATAAAAGATGCGTATCACTCCGTTTCACGAGCAGCTTTGGGGCTCTCTGATCACTGTTTGGTTCATCTCATACCGACCTACTGGCAGAAACTGAAATCAGCTAAACCTGTAATAAGGACTGTAAAAAGATGGACTAATGAAGCAGAGCAGGATCTACAGGCCTGCTTTGATTGCACGATTGGACTGTTTTTGAAGCTGCTACCAACGATCTGGATGAGCTCACAGATACTGTAACATCATATATAAGTTTCTGTGAGGATACATGCATTCCTACCAGGACATTCTTATCATTTACTAATGATAAACCATGGTTTACTGGGAAACTCAAACACCTTCGTCATGCCAAAGAGGATGCCTACAGAAGTGGGGATAAAATCTTGTATAACCAGGCCAGAAACAAACTGACAAAGGAGATCAGAGTTGCTAAAAGAAGCTACTCTGATAAACTGAAAAACCAGTTTTCATCCAACGACCCATCATCAGTCTGGAATGGCCTGAGGAACATCACCAACTACAAGTCACCATCCCCCCGATCTGTGGACAATCAACACCTGGCTGATGATTAAAACTCATTTTATTGCAGGTTTGAAAAGCCCTCATTCACACCACACACCGGCTCTGACCTGCACTTCACACATTCACCATCACCTCCTGCACTCCCATTACTCCCCCCTCCTGCCATCCAACCTGAGCTTAAGGTCTGTGTGGAGGACGTGAGCCGAGTCTTCAAAAAACAGAAGACTAGGAAAGCCTCAGGCCCAGACGGCATCTCATCTGCTTGTTTAAAAGCCTGCGCTGACCAACTGGCCCCGGTCTTCAAGCAGATCTTCAATAGATCATTGGAGCAGTGTGAAGTTCCCTGCTGCTTCAAACGCTCCACTATCATTCCTGTCCCCAAAAAACCCAAAATCACTGGACTTAATGACTACAGACCTGTCGCTCTCACGTCTGTGGTCATGACGTCGTTTGAAAGACTGGTGCTGGCCCACCTGAAGGACATCACTGGACCCCTGCTGGATCCCTTTCAGTTTGCTTACAGAGCAAACAGGTCTGTGGATGATGCAGTCAACATGGGACTGCATTATATCCTGCAACATCTCGACAGACCAGGGACTTATGCAAGGATCCTCTTTGTGGACTTCAGTTCGGCCTTCAATACCATCATGCCTGATCTTCTCACAGCCAAACTGACCCAGCTCTCCATACCATCCTCGATCTGTCAGTGGATCACCAGCTTCCTGACGGACCGGCAGCAGCGAGTGAGACTGTGGAAACTCACATTCAGGACTCTCACCACCAGCACTGGCGCCCCTCAAGGGTGCGTTCTCTCCCCACTGCTCTTCTCCCTGTACACTAATGACTGCATTTCTAAAGACCCCACTGTCAAGCTCCTGAAATTTGCAGACGACACCACTGTCATCGGTCTCATCCGGAACGGTGACGAGTCTGCTTACAGACTGGAGGTTGAACAGCTGGCTGTCTGGTGCAGTTATAACAACCTTGAGCTGAACACGCTCAAAACAGTGGAGATGATCGTGGACTTCAGGAGGAACAGCCCAGCACTCCCCCCACTCACCATCATGAACAGCACTGTGGAAGCAGTGGAGTCATTCAGGTTCCTGGGCACTTCCATCTCTTAGGACCTGAAGTGGGACAATCACATTGACTCCATTGTGAAAAAGGCCCAGCAGAGACTGTACTTCCTTCGCCAGCTGAGGAAGTTCAACTTGCCACAGGAGCTGCTGATTCAGTTGATTGCGCATGTGTGTGTGTGTGTGTGTGTGTGTGTGTGTGTGTGTGTGTGTGTGTGTGTGTGTGTGTGCGTGCGTGCGTGCGTGCGTGCGTGCGTGCGTGCGTGCGTGCGTGCGTGCGTGCGTGCGTGCGTGCGTGTGCGTGTGTGTGTGTGTGTGTGTGTGTGTGTGTGTGTGTGTGTGTGTGTGTGAGAACTGCTGGCGGTGAGAATGATCTGCTCTATGATTTCAACACACTGAAAAGAATGTGAAACAAGAAACTAAGGGAGGAAATTCACAAATGCTGTCACCCATTCCGCTCCTTACTTCCCTATATCTATCTGAACATTAGGACACTGACAACACTGAAAAAGTGCTATGTCTGCTTAATCTGCACAGCAAATGGTTCATAAGCTCAAAGTATACTACAGTTTTGACACAAATAGCTTATGCTTACAGTGAACACATAGCCTTTCATACAATATTCAACAATAATATTGATCTGCCTGCCTTGACATTATTATATGAGAACTGAGCTGGACGATGACATCACTGTTTTCTCCAGAGCGGCTATATATATATATATATATATATATATATATATATATATATATACATAAATTAACTAAATTAATCACTTTTTTACAACAAAAATCACACTGTTTTCTTCTAGATCTGCTGTACAGCCGAAAAAACTTTGTTGCATTATTTTCCTGTTATCTCTGTAAAGCTGCTTTGAAACACTCTGCATTGTAGAAAGCGCTATATAAATAAATGACTTGACTTTCAGGGTAATTTCGTACTGGCACTTCTGTTGCGCACCCGTGTTTGACTAGCGTCAGAGTTCGGCTCATTTGGATGATTGTGAACGCTGTTTTCTGAATTTGGCTATATGCTCCATGTGAACCGCACCTGAGTCCGCATTAGAACAAACTCTGGTGCAATTGCTGTATTAGTGCAATTCATTTTAATAAGTGCGAACGCTGCCATCTGAACCCTGCGCACCAAACAAGCGGACCGCTTGAAAAGATGGGAAAACTTGCGGTTCAACTGAAATATGAATGCAACACAGACCAAAGACATGTAAACAAATCAAAAACGGGTAATGATGTCACAAGATGCAACCCTAAAAAGGACAGAATACTCAAGTTTTGTCTGGACCGAAAGAACTAAGAGAACCGAAGTATCAACACATATTATTGATGTCATATGATTCAATAAAATAAATGACATATCATTCAATGAGTTTGTGCGTGTCTCGCTCACTTTCCTGACAATCGTGACTGACAAACTGCAAAAGAAGAGAATCTCATTCCTATACACCTTCAGCAGAACTTTTGCAGTACATTGATGGCAAATAGACGCAAGTGCTGTTATGTGCTAAAGCAAAAACAAAGAAAACCAACAAAAAGAGAAGTGAGCAGCTCTTTCCATTTTGGCGCCTTCTCCTTAGCCGTTCCTAGCATCGTGATGACGCAAGCGTACTCTGTAAAAAATTGTGCTGTAAAATAACGGTAATCTACTGGCAACTGGTTGCCAGCAACTTACTGTTAATTTTACAGCCCTTTACCATTAATTTACAGCTCTCCTTTTTTACAGTGTTACTGTTAAAATACCATGGATGGTAACTCATATAATTTGGGAAATCGATTACTTCAAACAGTCCAAATTCAAAAACTAGTATTTTTACTGATAGTACTGTGAATTTACTTCGAGTCAGTTGAAATTTCTTAATATAAAACTGCAAACACCTAATGGGTAATTAGTGAATTAACTAAAAACGTGACTTTAACTAAAATCTTTGCAGTTCATATTTAGCGAACAATAGCACACATGTATGGGTTAAAATACTTAGCAAGGAGATTGTCTAACTGCATCAGCAACTACAGTTACTGCTTTTAAATAAAGCCTCGGCATCATAACATCAGTGTTTCTCTGCTCATCTTTGACTGAAACACAGACTCTACTCCACAGCACAATGGTGACACACAAAACTCATTCATTAAACTCACAGATCTCTCCTGTATCATCCTGTGCAAAACACATAAAACACTTCAGTTTAATATTTACTCTCCATATCAGTTATTGACTTCGCATTACTTTTTTCTATGAACTTTCACTAATATTTCAGTAAAAATTATTATTATTTATTACTAATTATTTTGTTTAATAAATCTGACTGTTTCATTTCACAGTATATTACTGTATGTTTTTCCTTGTTTTTACGGTAATCTACTGGCAGCTGTGGTGGCCAGTATATTGCTGTTTTTCTACAGTTGTATGCTGTAAATTAATTTGCAGTTGATTACCGTTAAATTACGCTTTTGACACATTTAACCCTTAACCCCACTGCTAAATCTTCAGTTTTAAATGAACACGTGTGTGTCCACACTACAGAGTGTTGGAGTAACACTGAAGCAGTGTTGAAGTTAATGATATAATTCAGTGATTAATTAACTGATGATTGATCATTAGTGATGAACACCTGATGTTAACAAGCAGAATCACTGAAGGACAGAGGAACAACAATAAGATAAAAAAGCAAAACACAAGAACTACAACTGACTTCCAGACACAGAAGACATTACATCTCTCAAGATTAAACAACCCAAAAAAAAGTATTACCAGTTTCACTTATTACTAACAAGTTTTGTTTTCATACGTCTACAGAAATTCCTATTGAGAATTAACAGAGGTTTAGATGTTGTTTTGTTTAATTTGACCTTACCATTATGGAGATCAGTGTTTGCTTTAGTTGGGCTCTTGACCCTTGACTTTAACATGAGTTTTTCTTTAGCTGCTGTAACTGTGTGTTTTTAAGACACATTTGTTGTGGCAGAAACAAAGCCAGCAAAAGTTTGATCAGGAGTTGCTGATTACAAGTCTCATCCAGTGCCTTAATCCCTTATCAAAAATGTGATGTTGTAATACAACTTAATTTTATATTACTACACAGTGTAACTACTGCAAAAGATCAAGCAGTGCTGCGCAATCAGTTATGAAGGATTTTTAAACTCATATTTCACTAAAAAAATTTTAACTATGGCTTCAGATAAACACACACACAGGCATCAAGAATCAGCCAGTGCATCTCATCAATGGTGACAATCAACAAAAAAGATATCATCAAATCTGAACATCACAAAATACGCTGCTAAAAATCAATACAACACCAACAGCAAAAATAAAAGCAAAAAGGAAAAATTAAAGAAAATAACCAGACAATTCAGCTGCATAATGTTTTCCTGCTGCAATGCATGCTGGGAGTCATGGACGATTTTTTTGTAATATGCTGGAACCGAACATGCATTGCAGCATGAAACTTTTGATTGTCACCTTTGTTGAGATTCATACGTCAATTATTGGTGTCTGGCAGATCTACAGTAGAAGTTCAAAATGTTTTGAGCATAAACCTATCAAAATCCTTCATATTTTCTGGATGTCAAATCCCTGATAGATCTCAACCAGTGTATCAGGCCACTAGGTGATGATTGTGACCATCAACAAATATTAACCAGCATCTGATCTTGTTTTCTTTCAGCTTTTTTGCCATAGCAAACATATTTTAAAGTCACAGCTACAGAAGCCAAAGATCAACTAATGTTCAAAAGTCAAGGGTCAAGACCCCAACTAAAGCAAACACTGATCACCATCATGGTAACATCAAATGAAAATAAAATTCCTTCTAAACCTCTGTCACCTTTTAACTTCTGTAGACGTCTGACAGAAATAAAGTCAGTCTGGTTAGTAATAAGTGAAGCTGGTAATGCTGTTTGTGGAGTTGTTTAATCCTCCTCTACTGAGATCTTTTGCTAATATTTAATGTATTTTATCTTCAGTTGATTTCATCTTTTTTTCTGTTCTTCTTGTTCCTCTCTCTCCTTCAGTGATTCTGCTTGTTAAAAGCAGGTGTTCATCAGTGTCTGAATTAACTAAGAAAATGAACTGAATTAACTATGAAATTATTCACTCAGTCAAGTGGACTATATTAGTGAACTGTGAATAGTTAGATTAGTGAATGAGGGTATAGGGTGTGATTTGGAACAGCCTCTGAGTGTCGACTTTGAGTGCTGATAATTTACAGTATATTCCTGTAGGCTACTTTCTCGAAAACGACAAATATCACCAAGAATGCATCTTTTCTACGATATATTGCTGATTTAATGGAAAACAGCATGTTACTGTCAAAATTTGGTCGTTTTTTTACAGCAATTTTTTACAGTGAGTTTGGACCCAAATAATATAAGAGGGTAAAGTATACTCCATTTGATAGCACTTGATGGTATGTTTCTGTGTCCAGTATCTGCACTATTTCTCTCCAGAAGCTATGACTGATAAAAATGCCTTAATACATGTTTAAACTACAGTTGCAAGAATCGGTTTCATTGTTACATATATTTAAGTACTAAATTATTTAGTTAGCTAGGGTAGCATTTTTTTAGGGTTAGTTGCATGTTGCATAGTTGCATAATTTGCTGTTGCTATTGTGGTAAGTACATGTAACATATGTAACAAGGACACTGCAACATAAAGTGTTACGCAAGAATCTCTTGTTGTTCCGTCTTTTTTCAGGCTCGTTTATGAGCAAAGCACACAGAGACAAATTAATCTGGACGCATGTAACTATGCTGATGATGTAATTTACATCACATGCACTGTATGCATATAGCATATAGCGTGCCAAAATGTGCTCAGAAAGCGTTTTAGAGCCGATGCAGGAACTGAGGGGGGCGTTGATGTGGAGTGTGTGACTGACGTGAACAGCAGCCGCACATGTTGGAGATTTATCTCAGGACAGCAGAGGGGCTTTTGGGATTGCAGCACACACTCTTGGCCAAGAGGGCTCAGGTATATGGATGGAGTGTTGTTTTGATGAAAGTGCTAGAAAACACATGTGTTCACACACACACACACACACACACACAACAGTGATCACCTCGGCCAGACGGGAGTGCTTGTGGACGTTCTCGCCCTTGTGGACAGTGGGTGTGAGCTGCTGTAAAACACCACGGCTGCTGGTCAACGCTCGCGTCAGCCGAGCAAACTTTCCCCAGCCTTCAGTCATATAAAAAGAGGAAATAGTTAGAGGAAAATACATGTATAATGTAAGGAGTGTTTATAAATCAGTATTATAAAGTGGGTTTCATTCCTGCATGGTAAATATAAAAAAAAAATAGAAATTGTCCCAGCAGTAAAAACAACATCCTGATTAAATCTAAAGTCAAACACAGAGTACAGCTTTCCCTTTCCTGATGCAATTTACATCTAATGAAATGTTTTGGCTGATGGGAAATGAGTCAAATCAAACCTTTAGATGAGTCATCTTCAATAGGCTGCTTGAATGCAGTGATATCACTGAAGGTGCAGAGGAAGAGTACAACTTTGTCCTGTTCGTTTCGGATGGGAGCAATTTTGATGAAGAACCACACTGGCATCCCTGCAATATCAGCATTTATTTTTTAAATTCCTTGATAAATATGATAAGAATAAACTCTTTCAAATGATTTCAAATTGCCAACTCACGGTTCTTCTTGTACATAAGTATTTCAAAGGAGTTCATCTCATAGTTCTCAAAGGTCTGGCGGACTTTCTCGCAGGTTTCTTTGTCAGTGAGTTCCCCATACATGAAGCTGAGAGAAGATGTGCACATAACCAATCTCTATTAAAATACTGAGTGAGCCATAAACTCAAGCTGTGAGCCATGTTGCCAAATCCATGATCTAACAACTTGAGGTTGCGGTAAGTCTCCATTCTATAGTTATGGTCCTGATTTATTAAAGGAGTAAGGATATTTTACTGTCCCCCACATCATCCAAGATGTTCATGTCTTTCTCTCTTCGGTCGAAAAGAAATTAAGGTTTTTGAGGAAAGCATTCCAGGATTTTCTCCATATAGTGACTTCAATGGAGTCCAACGGGTCGAAGGTCCAAATGTGAGTTTCAGTGCAGCTTCAAAGTCTCGAAACGATCCAGCCGAGGAATAAGAGTCTTATCTCCATTGAAGTCACTATATGGAGAAAAATCCTGGAATGTTTTCTTCAAAAACCTTTTCGACTGAAGAAAGAAAGACATGAACTTCTTGGATGACGTGGGGGAGAGTAAATTATCAGGCAATTATCATTTTATATTCTGAAGTGAACTACTCCTTTAACTGACACTAATATGACTTAGATGCAGTTTGATTTATCAATAACAAAAACAGGGAAGCACCTGCATGTGCTGCTCTTCTGCATGACTTCAGCACGATGGTAACCAGACAGCTTGCAGAATCCATCATTGCTGTAGACAATAGGCCAATCCACAATTTGGGCATTCCCCAAAACAAAATTGGTGTCTGCCAGGAAGGAATGAAACATTGTTTTTTATATTGTGGTTACATCAGCAATGATATAGGGGTCTCAAAAGTCAAGACTTAATTCTGATATAAGTAAAAACACTAGCTCCCACATTCACCTTAAGCTGTGGTCACATTAACCAAATTTCACAGGGCAAAAAAGATCCATCGTACATTACTAGTGTAGCAATATTTAAAACCAAGCAGCTTTCTGTTGGTCAACATGGCGAATGCACGTGATCAACTTCAACATGATGTGAAATCTGTGTGGGGAAATCTTTCACCCCCATGCGACATTCCCAAACTCGCTGAACAATGGTAAATGTGACCGCAACTTCACTCTTGAAGAAATAAACAATTTCATGGGTGAATTCTGGAAACCTATGGTTTCTGCTAGCAGTGGCGACTGCTGAAGAATAGAATGCCTGATATCTGATACGCTTCTTTAAAATAACCATTTAGAGCACCTTAAACACCAACTTTAACAATGCTTCATAGATAACTCTAAATCTGATGCCCAAACTGCATCGCCAAATACAGTGTGAAACGAAAGAATCCAGTGAATGTTGTTTACCAATAGACAGCCAATCGTTAATGACCTCATTTAATATTCATGAGCTTTCTACAGTCAGAGTGTAGAATGTAAATAAAGATCAAACAGGATTACTTTAAAACAGAGTAAAAAAAAAAAGGTGATTTTTTTTTTTTTTTTGTCCTATAATGTGATTTCACCAGCAAGTGAAGCAAGAAGTAGCTCATCATTTTCAGGTCTCTATTAATACAGATTTTGCCTCTTTACCAGGGTGTTTATGCCTCCCAAAAATAATAGTGAAAATAAAGTGAAAGCACATTAGCAGTACAATATATAGAGAATATATTAAGGGATAAAAGAAATCACTTCTACTGATCTAGAACTACAAACTACAGATGTCAACGCAAGCAACGATGAACAGAAACAGCACCACAGTGGGATGGATGGGACTGAATCACAGCAAAACATCAGCTATATACCTGTCTGTCTATGAGAAAATGTCCAAACTGAAAAGTTGAAAGGAAAAAGTTACAGCAAGAACAAACATATTTTTAATAAATTTTTAAATTTTTGTCCTGTCTTTATTCCCAAATTAATCAATTCTAAATCCCTACTTAAAATTGCATACAAATATATATGCAATGTGTAATAAGCAGGCTAATAGTAATACATTATTATATATATATAATATATATAAATACATATATACACACACATACACAAGCACAGCAGCCTAAAACTACAGATCATTTAATGTGTGAAATACCAAATAAAATCATATCAGTGCAATCATTGTGGTACAACAGTATGAGAACTGAATGGTTATAATATAATATATATAGGCACAACTAAAGCACATGGAGTGAGTTGACTGTAATGTTGCAGAATAAATGATTTCCCCAATAGCAAATAGTAAAAAGCTTCTCTCACCGTTGGAGCGGCGGACTATATTCTCCAGGAAAGTGTTCTGCGGGGCCACCAGTCCTCTGCGTCCCCCGGCCATCCCTGCTCCTCATGCGGTCTGAGAACAGTGTGAGGATGAGGAGGGCTCCTGCCTGAAAGCAGCCTACATGATTCTGGCCAGAGTAAAGAGCCCAATTCAGGATATAAAGCACCCCCCCACCCCCACCACTCACCCTGAAGAGCCAACCAGAGTCTCCCATAGACAACATCTGTGTGAAGACATCCAGCATGTGCTGAGTCTGACCATCAGGGATCGACGGAGACATCTGTTGGGGAGAGGGGGAACTACAGAATAGACAAAACCTGAAAATTTCATACAATCATCTAAACACTGCAACCCTTTTGAGTTTGTTCTGTACAATTTCTGGGTGTCAGAGATTGTAAAACGCAGATACATGCACCGCTGCTCAGGTCCACAGACACTTATGAGGCTGTTTTTCATTATATCTTTGCAACTGTATGTGCTAGAATCTAGTTGATTGTTTTCCCTCTGAATTCTACAGTTAAGTAGTCAAACTCCACGTAGGCTGTTAGTGTCATTTGCACTAAATGCCCAATATCTGCTGAACTCAAAGTCCAAACTTAACTAAATTTGGCACACATCGACAACAGGACATTCTGAGGATGAATGCAAAATTTTGTCCAATTTTGTCCATGGGATTAAACTAAAACTCTATCATATTCATTGTATTGCCATGAGTTTTGTCACTTGTGTCAAGCAATGTGTGCAAACTGAATTGTTGTTGTTGTTGTTGTTGTTGTTGTTGTTGTTGTTGTTGTTGTTGTTGTTGTTGTTGTTGTTTTTGTCAGTATGCTTTTTTTACCATAGCCATTGTAATTCACCACAAATTCAAAATAAAAATATTTACAGTACACCAGACTTAAACAACATTGAGAGCTATTATTTTTAACAATGCTTTAAATACAAATAGCAACTTAAATAGACTTGACATATGACTGATAAACTTGTGTTAAATTTAAGGTTTATGAAAAAATACTAATAAATATTTTTCTATATGATTACACATTAAACACACAACTTTGTGAATGTTTAGGTTCATATATGAATGAGTAGTGTGTAATTATGGCAAAGGTTTTGTTTTTTTGAATATGTAATTATTTCCTCAGCTTCTGACATAATAAAATCATACTCATATGCAGTATACTTATTTTACTTTCTAATAGAACAAGAAAATTGCCACAAATGGCCCATCAATTTGTTAGGACTATATGAATTACACTGATAATACCATTCCTTGGGCAAAGACATTTGAAGTTTGAAAGACTTTGAATTTCATTTTTTGAGTCAATGCTGCCATCTACAGGAAAATAGGCGTTTTGTTAAAAAAGAAAGTATTTCTAGAGTATACTGCCATCTAGAGCAAACACAGCATTACTGTGCGAGTGTGTGCTCCAGCCAGCCATTAAACAACACCACACAATACAAACACAAATCTCGAGATATATGTTATGTTTGTTATGCTGTTAAGTTCATTTTGGTTTAATGCACTGTTCGAGGTTTGTTATGCTACTTTAACTTAATAGCAATTCATCAGATGGATGGATTGGATGGATGGATGGATGGATGGATGGATGCATGGATGGATGGATGGATGGATGGATGGATGGATTGGATGGTTGGATGGATGGATGGATGGATTGGATGGTTGGATGGATGGATGGATGGATGGATGGGATGGATTGGATGGATTGGATGGATGGATGGATGGATGGATCAGTTGGATGGATTAGATGGTTGGGTTGGATGGGTTGGATGGATGGATGGATGGATGGATGGATGGAGGGATGGATGGATGGATGGATGGATGGATGGATGAATTGGATGGATTGATGGATGGATTGGATGAATGGATTGGATGGATTTGATGGATTGTGTGGATTGGATGGATGGATGATGGATGGATGGATGGATGGATGGATGGATGGGTTGGATGGATTGGATGGATGGATGGATGGATGGATGGATTGGATGGATGAATGGATGGATGGGTTGAATGTACTAGATGGTTGGGTTGGATGGGTTGGATGGATGGATGGATGAATCGGTTGGATGGATTAGATGGTTGGGTTGGATGGGTTGGATGGATGGATGGATGGATGGATGGATGAATTGGATGGATGGATGGATGGATGAATGGGTGGATGGATATTCTATTATTGTAACCCCTCTAAAAAGGTATCCGCTGTATGCTAAGTCCCCCACATATGGTTTTTACCACTGAAAATGTACAGTTTAACAATTTGGTTGTTTCAACATGGAATGGCCCCATTATCTTGCATACGTTCTCAAAGTTCTTAAAGCAAGTAACTTAAAGGGGACATATCATGCTAAATCCACTTTTTTAGCCCGTAAATGCATTTTGTTGTATATTTGGAGTGTTTATAAGTACAGATAAGTTGAAATTAGTCTCTTCAGGTGCTTCGTTGATATATTTATATTCTGTTTTGGTCATGTTTTGCAACCTGTTCCGGTTTTTCTATTCTCTATGACGTTTTTTGAACAATTACATCACAGTATTTGCAGCGGAACTGCCAAATAAGGACATCGAGTCCCGGCCCAACAATTCGAGTAATCCGCCATTTTAATTTCTCGCTGCGATTTTGTAATACAAGCTCAAGGATGCAGAAGTTACGAGAGGGTAAGTCAAAATGTTCGGTTGTTGGATGTAGTAACCAACACGCTTTCATTACACCGTCTCCCAGCATCAGAACCTCTTCGAAGTGCCTGGTTGAGTTTTATTTTTCATGGAAATGTACCCTCATCTGTGGGTAAAGTCATTTTTGTGTGCGCAAAGCACTTCAATGATAACTACTTCAGAACCTCCGCCAGTATAAAGAAGATTTGCCGATAGACTTCGTCTGCTTGAGGGGTCAATTCCTTCTATCTTTGGAGATGACGAACAGAGCACTTTGGTAAGCTGTAAATAATGTTTTTACGTGCAATAATAACGTGCTTTTCTTTAATTTTTATAATATAACTTACAAGTCCTTCTCAAAAAATTAGCATATTGTGATAAAGTTCATTATTTTCCATAATGTAATGATAAAAATTAAACTTTCATATATTTTAGATTCATTGCACACCAACTAAAATATTTCAGGTCTTTTATTGTTTTAATACTGATGATTTTGGCATACAGCTCATGAAAACCCAAAATTCCTATCTCAAAAAATTAGCATATCATGAAAAGGTTCTCTAAACAAGTTATTAACCTAATCATCTGAATCAACTAATTAACTCTAAACACCTGCAAAAGATTCCTGAGGCTTTTAAAAACTCCCAGCCTGTTTCATTACTCAAAACCGCAATCATGGGTAAGACTGCCGACCTGACTGCTGTCCAGAAGGCCATCATTGACACCCTCAAGCAAGAGGGTAAGACACAGAAAGAAATTTCTGCACAAATAGGCTGTTCCCAGAGTGCTGTATCAAGGCACCTCAGTGGGAAGTCTGTGGGAAGGAAAAAGTGTGGCAAAAAACGCTGCACAACGAGAAGAGGTGACCAGACCCTGAGGAAGATTTTGGAGAAGGACCGATTCCAGACCTTGGGGACCTGCGGAAGCAGTGGACTGAGTCTGGAGTAGAAACATCCAGAGCCACCGTGCACAGGCGTGTGCAGGAAATGGGCTACAGGTGCCGCATTCCCCAGGTCAAGCCACTTTTGAACCAGAAACAGCGGCAGAAGCACCTGACCTGGGCGACAGAGAAGCAGCACTGGACTGTTGCTCAGTTTTGCATGTCATTCGGAAATCAAGGTGCCAGAGTCTGGAGGAAGACTGGGGAGAAAGAAATGCCAAAATGCCTGAAGTCCAGTGTCAAGTACCCACTGTCAGTGATGGTCTGGGGTGCCATGTCAGCTGCTGGTGTTGGTCCACTGTGTTTTATCAAGGGCAGGGTCAATGCAGCTAGCTATCAGGAGATTTTGGAGCACTTCATGCTTCCATCTGATTTCATTTTTCAGCATGACCTGGCACCTGCTCACAGTGCCAAAACCACTGGTAAATGGTTTACTGACCATGGTATTACTGTGCTCAATTGGCCTGCCAACTCTCCTGACCTGAACCCCATAGAGAATCTGTGGGATATTGTGAAGAGAAAGTTGAGAGACGCAAGACCCAACACTCTGGATGAGCTTAAGGCCGCTATCGAAGCATCCTGGGCCTCCATAACACCTCAGCAGTGCCACAGGCTGATTGCCTCCATGCCACGCCGCATTGAAGCAGTCATTTCTGCAAAAGGATTCCCGATTCCCAAGTATTGAGTGCATAACTGAACATAATTATTTGAAGGTTGACTTTTTTTGTATTAAAAACACTTCAAGGTGCCAGAGTACATAATCTCCTGATAATGTAATTTGTATCATTACATTATGGAAAATAATGAACTTTATCACAATATGCTAATTTTTTGAGAAGGACCTGTATATTTTGTTTTGTGAATGTTAAATAGTCGTTGTAAAACATGCAGTATTGTAGTAGTGGGCATGGATGGAGAAGTTACTGTAAATACAGTAACATACCATTGCGATACATCCATCTGAAGACGTTGTTCTGCAGGTTCGTCGTCTTCATTTTCATCTTGCTCCGGGTCCGACTCTGGCTCGAACATGTAAGGCTTGATGGACAAGTCTTCCGTTGTTGACATTTTGTTAATAACGTGTGAATAAAAAGTTTCTGTGCCGCTAGATAATCGTATCTCTGCTATCAAACTACAAAAATGGCCCGACGGGGTGGAGTTGAACCGAGTGTCACCTCTGCGAGCTGGAGAGGGGGCGGGGTATGAAGTGTCTCATTTGCATTTAAAGAGACCGCACATCAGAAAAGGGGTAGAAAAGGGGCCTGTGGAGCTATAATAATGAGGAATTCAGACCCAAGCATTGCAGTTCCGCATTATATAGACCACAAATGTATGATTTATATGTAAAAAGGAACGATTTAAAAGCATGATATGTCCCCTTTAAAAAGTTTTGGGTGTCCAATCCTGCTCCTTGAGGGCTACTATCCTGCAGAGTTTATCTCCAACCCTAATAAAACACACCTGATCCAGGTAATCAAGGTCTTCAGCCTCGATGGCTGTTTCTCAAACGAAGGCTTCATTTCTTGGCTGCCACGTCATCAAGCGTCACTGAAGGCCACCTCAGTTTGAAGTTCCTTGAAAGGCAGCCTTTGTTTCGCGTCCTTCATTTGGCCTGTTTTGAAGGATGCATCGTATGTATTCTTCGTGGAACTTAAATCACCCACAATCCTTTGCACACATTCCAATTCACGAAAATAAACTGGAGTCAGTACTGAGCTGTTCTGAGTTTATTATGAAATATAAGACAAAAAATAATGTTTTCGGACATGAAAGCATATTTTATCTTTTGTTTTGCTGTAAATTAACAACTAACACTAAACTGACAATAACGTAAGCCACAAGGAGACCGCATACAGCTGACATTCACTGTATTAATAAAAATCAAGTTAATATAAAGATTTATAATACAATGTATTTTTCCAGTAAGTTTTAATAGTCTGACTGCTATTGCATCTCAGATGAAAGAATGTGAACAAGAAACTGAAGCAGGACCATCTGAGCGAGTACATGGCCATGAGTTCTGTAGTGGAGCTTCATCTGTATGTCATTTGTCAGGATATAATTCCTGCTCTCACCTTCAGATCAGAGCTTAAAATGATTCAGGGTCTTCATTGCAATCATCTGCACTCTCATTGTTGCTGTCAGCCCATAACTTTTCTGCTTGACATGTTCCCATTTTTCTAGCAGTAAAATGATTCGCTGTGTAAGGTGTTTGTATAAAAGTGGTTGAAAGAAGGCATCCAAAGCTTTGATAGACCTACCTATGAATGTCCTCTAGTACAGCGGTTTTCAATAGGTGAGGCGCGCCTCCCCTGGGGGCGCCAAAGAGCCACAAGGGAGGCCCGACACGCGAAGAAAAAATAACTCTGTATGCAGCTCTATTAATATCGCAGGGCTTGAAGTATTTCGGCAAGCATGCGATACATGTTTGTATATGATCACGCTCTTATTCACGCAAATGCTTTTAAACCATTCATTCGCGACAAGACGAAAAGAGAACGCGCTGTCAGTGAATGTCCTCCTGACACTCACACAGACACACACACACACACACACACAGAAAGACGCGCGCCAGTATCGAGTTCTCTTTCGCGCTTGAACGAACAATAACCCACACATTTATGCCAAAATGTCCGTTTTGTCGAGTATCCTCACAAGAACAGTCTTAAATGAGTTAAATAAAATCTTAAATAGAAGTAAAGAGTAGTGAGAAAATGAGATGTGGCAGATCTTAAAGTGACAGCGGCACTCATTCTCTCTGTCAGTAAAGTTAACCAAAGAACAAAGGGAACAGAGAAAATTACTCACTGGTCTTGACTAAAGAAGGCTTGTAGCTTTAATAAGGAGTAATCTATATTTCATTTATAATTTATGCAGTGCAAACTGTTTTATAACTTTATTCAATTTCTGTATATTTCATAGCTGTTAGACAGGAAAGGTAGCCTACAGGTAATGACATTTATTATGGGTTTAAGTGAGGATTGTTTTAAGTTAACTTAAATTAAAAGTTGTTATATTTTTTGAAGCCTAATAAATGTTTAACATTTTGGGGAAAATCATTTTCATGGAGACGTCAGTAGCTATATTAATATCAGTGATACTGGCCTTTATTCATAAAAAGATGCCATAAAAAAATTCGGACTTTAGCCGCCGATATCGGTAATTGTGTGTAAAGCGTGTATTAGCTTTAAAATGCATCGTTTCCTTGCCCCAAGTCAACAAAAGTCAGCATTAAGGATGAGACAGGACCCATCAAAAAGCGTATGAAATATGATCCTGAGTAGTCGGGGTCCGAGGCTGCACCTCTGCCGCAGTGTGTGTGTGTGTGTGTGTGTGTGTGTGTGTGTGTGTGTTCTGCAAGGAGGTGCTAGCAAATGATAGCATGAGACCAAGCAAACTTCGGTGTCACATTGAAACTAAGCACACAAATTTAGTGCACAAGCCAGTTGAGTTTTTTGAGAGGAAGCGTGATGATTTGCAGTCACAAAAAAGCATAATACAGTTGTTTGGCACTATTAACATGAAGGCGACAGAAGCATCTTATCGTGTCACGTATAGCGAAGGCAGGCAAACCCCATAAAATCGGCGAAACATTGCTACTCGTTGCATTACACATGTTAAGCATGTTTTGTTGACTTGTGGTTAGGCCTACTGATGTTCAGTGATTTTAAAAGTAGCCTCAATTAGGCCTGCATAAAGTTGGAAATGATTTGCTGTTGCAAAGAATAGTTTATGAATGCACTTTTTAAAAAAGTTGTGGAAATAAAATGTCTTCAAATACAATATTAAAAAATATTTACATTTTAACAGTTTTTATTGAAACTCACCATTGCCTGCCTGGAACACACAAAAGATGGCATTTACTGCAGAGGGGTGTGTGGGTTAGGGCAGGCGGGCGGGCTTTTGGGGAAGGGGGGGGTCGGCTGTCCTAATCCACTGTAAGGGGAGGCTCACATTCACCCAATTTGAAAACCCCTGCTCTAGTAGAACGGGCAGAATTGGACAATTGCTGGACTTGAGTTGCTTCTGTATCAACAAAGTCCATCAGTTGCCCAATATCATTCAGAAACTATTCCAGATCATTCTTTAAATATATTTTTACGCAGCTTTCTAGTCTGCCATGGTACATTACATTCTTACATTTTCTCACATTTATTTTTATAGCAGTTTTCAAAATACATATAGTTTTAAAGCAGCTTTACACAAAATATGCATGTTTCTAAAATTAAGAGCAATCTGTTATCAGAGGCGACTGAGTTTACGTAATGTCCTTATGTAAGAAATGTACAGTTCTGAGATAATACAAACCATGCAGTTAGCTAACATCATGTGAATACATGATGTTAGCTAACTGCATGGTTTGTATTCAAGCAGAAACAATGGATTGTTAAAGCAATGATTAAAATCAGTACTTTCAACTAAATATTCTTCAAGGTTTTACTTGTTATTTGTTTGTTTGTTTTTCCCCTCTGTTCTACACCCTACTAACTTCAATTGTTACAATATCTGACACTTCAGTATATGTAGAAAAAACAAAAAAAAGAGTCCAAATTAAAACTAAAAATGCTAAAACTTTACCAAATATTTTTTTTTCATAATGTCTAAATAGATACCTCAATGCATACTTAAGAAATAAACTGAAGGAAAAACTGTCTTTAGGACCCAGCGGAACAGCCCATTTGCGCCATATAGCGCTTATAGCGCCTTATAGGCCATCTAGTGGCAAGAGTCATGAAATATCATGTTATATTATATTCTTTCCACAAGAGGTCGGCAGAGACACCTAATGTGAAATATTTTGAGCTAAATTAAAAGGGTTATGCATAAATGGTGAGTTATTTTGAATTTAAGTCGAAAGAATGTGAAGAATGTGCTTAAAATATATGAATTATTGATCAAATCTAGTCATTTAAGCGCATTAAGGGTTTTCTGTTAGAATGATGTCGTGTTAGCGGCCCCTAAGTTAATAACTAATGATGTTTGCAACGGAAGTGAATCAATCAAAACTAACTTTAGCTGGACAATAACTTAATTGTAGAGCTGCTGTAAAGCCTAAACAATCCCTGTTACTTTAATTTCCTATGATTAGGCTATTCCACTGTAAAGCTGCTTTGAAACAATCTATATTGTTAAAAGTGCTTTAAAAATGAAGGTGACTTGACTTAATTTAAAGGTAAATAAAATAACAAATAACAAAAAATCTTTTTAAAAAATGCATTAAAAATAGAAAAATATTATCAAAATGAAATGATAAAAGCTTTCTGGACAATTTTTTTATTTATAATTTTAGGGCTTCGGGTCATTTTGACCCGCGAGGGAAGGATTTGTTACAGTTACGGGAAGAGCGGATAAATAATATGAGGAAAATAAAGGTAAATGCAAAAGGGTTTATGAAATTAGCCTGCAGCACATAAAAAAAAAACTTAACAAAAGGCGGAGGACTTGATTTTCTCTGATCTCAGCAGGATTTACTCAGATTTACTCAGTGGTGGATAAAGTACAGTGCCTGAAAGCCACACTAGAATAAAAGTATTTAAGTTAACAAGTTAATTTAAGAAGTAACTGTAGTAAGTACAAATATTCTTCGGGGGAAATGAGTCAGAGTAAAAGTTTACATTTTATTTAGGAAATGTAGTGGAGTAAAGTAAAAATGAAAAGAAATAAAAACTCAACTCAAATTCTCGAAGTGTTATTACTTACAGATTACACCACTGGATTTGTTCAGTGTTGCCATACCTTTATGAAGATGTCTGATGTACATCTAAAAAGAAAGCTAATCACACAAGCATCAATGACTGCCAAAACATGCTTTATTGCACAAAGCATAATAGTATCTCTTGCAGTATTTATGACACTGTACATTAGATATCCAAAGGTCTCTAGACAGTGGTTTTGAAGAGCGGATCCTCACTGATGACCTGCTGGAGGATCCCGTTCTCGATGGTGGAGGGAGCAGGGCACTCGGGGGACGTGGTGCTGGGGAAGGCCTGGATGCTGGGTTCCCTCTGTCCGGGGATCTGGGGGTCCGGGAGGAACGGGAGGGTGGAGGCCTGTGGAGGTCCTGCAGCAGGACTCTCAGGGAACGATGGAAGGGTCATGGGCTTATCCACAGGAGGAAGGACACTGACAATCCCTTCAGGGCGCCTCACTGTGGCTTGATGCGCATGTTCGTGGTGGTGGTGATGGTGCTCATGCTCATGGAGGTGTCTGTGTTTGTGCTCGTGGTCCAGGACCAGCTCGTGGTCGTGTTCATGGGTGTCCTCCCTCTTGTGAGCGTACTGGTGGTGGTGGTGCTCCCACTCGCCCGGAGCGTGCTCATGGGCCTTGGCGTGATGGGCGTGAACATGCTCGTGGTCGTGAGAGTGGGTGTGTGTGTGGCCCTCGCCGTGAGAGTGGTCGTGTTTGTGTGTGTGGGGTTTGGTGTGGTCATGCTCATGGTCGTGTCCTGAAGACGAGCCTGTTGTGCTGTTGTGACTGTGATCCAGTTCACCTCCGATCAAGTGCTTTTTCTTCTGCTCTTCAGCCGCCTAAAAACAACAGTAAATGAAAATCTGAATAAAATCTAACTAAGTATTAAAGAATAACTTGGCTGATTTTCAACCAGTTTTGTATGGTTACAATCAGTGTTGGGTAAGTTAAAAAAAGTAATCCACTAAAAATTACTAATTACTACTTTAAAATTGTAATTTGATTACATTACTAATTACTTTACTTTCAAGTTACTTTGAAAACCTTTTAAAACTACAATAATACACTACAAAGTGAAACTCAGTTCTTTCCGTAATATTGATAGCGGCTCACTGATGCTGCAAATTAGTTAAAATCTCCCGGAATCTAGAGCGAGCGAGCAAGAGCGCGCATGCGTACGGTGGAGGGGACATGTTCGGTTCACTTATTTTTGTCGTGGCCACAACATATAAGCTTGTGGGAACGTGATATTAAGTCGTGGGAACATAATTAAAAGTCGTGGCCACGAGATCATTTTGTTGAGGTAACGACATAATTATTTCGTGGCCACGCGATGCAAAGTCGTAGCTTCGAGATCATATGTTGAGGGAACTATATATTTTTCTCTTGGCCACGACTTCATATTTTGAGAGAACGACATTATTTGTCGTGGCCACGAGTTATGTTGAGGGAGCCACGTAGCGGCCAATACTGTAACCGTACCATATCATAGACTGGGCTACAGCAGAGATGGAGATGACAGAAGAAATAACATTTTACTTTAAATTAGGAATGTCATATAAAGATATAGTGCGGTCTTTGGCATTAAGACATGGGTACGTTATAGGCTAAGTGAAAGACACCTGAAGCGCATTCTTAAATTGAATGGGCTTTTTTGTCTCAGTTTTGCACTGGCATGAAGTTGGTTTGACGTTGGACTTTCCATATTCGCATTTTAGGGACCGTCTCAAAATTACATGTGACACTGGCATAAACGTTTCTAACTTCAATAGCATTTTAAGACAATGACTTACAGTCATAAAACCGTACATTGTTCACCCAGGTCTCATGTATGATGCACACCTTTTAGATTTTTGATATTTATGACAATAAACTGCTAAATCATATGCAAATATTGCTATGTATTGCACTACTGTATGGAATCATATACAGAATATGACAATATTTAAAGCTCAATAGCATTTGAAGACAATGACTTACAGTCATAAAACCAACTGTACATTGTTCATCTAGGTGTCAGGTATGTGACAGTAGTGAAATACATAGCAATATTTGCATATGATTTAACAGTTTATTGTCATAAATATCTAAAATCTAAAAGGTGTGCATCATACATGAGACCTGGGTGAACAATGTACGGTTTTATGACTGTAAGTCATTGTCTTCAAATGCTATTGAAGTTGGAAATGTTTATGCCAATGTCGCATTTAATTTTGAGACGGTCCCTAAAATGCAAATATCGAACGTCCAACGTCAAACCAACTTCATGCCAGTGCAAAACTGAGACAAAAAAGCCCATTCAATTTAAGAATGCGCTTCAGGTGTCTTTCACTTAGCCTATAACGTACCCATGTCTTAATGCCAAAGACCGCACTATATATTTATATGACATTCCTAATTTAAAGTAAAATGTTATTTCTTCTGTCATCTCCATCTCTGCTGTAGCCCAGTCTATGATATGGTACGGTTACAGTATTGGCCGCTACGTGGCTCCCTCAACATAAGAGAAAAATATATCGTTCCCTCAACATATGATCTCGAGGCTACGACTTTGCATCGCGTGGCCATGACATAATTATGTCGTTACCTCAACAAAATGATCTCGTGGCCACGACTTATAATCACGTTCCCACGACTTAATATGACGTTCCCACGACTTAATATCACGTTCCCACGAGTTTGTATGTTGTGGCCACGACAAAAATAAGTGAACCGAACATGTCCCCTCCCGGTCACCGTACATGCGAGACAGAAGAGACTGTGCTCCAAACCGTGTACCGCGCGCACGGCGGAGAGGGAGACGTGTGTGTGCGTGTGTGTGTGCCTCATGAAGCGTGTTCTCCAGGAATTCATTAAAGCGCATGCTCGGCCAAACGTGATTAGAAATGCATTTTACTAAATATTTTTTTCTTAACAATACATTTGTAACGCAAGTAACTTAATTTTATTGACATCAGTAACTGTAATCAAATTATATAAATTTTAAATGTAATGAGTTACATTACTGCGTTATCATGAAAATCACGAAAAGTAATTCGAATACAGTAACGCGTTACTTTGTAAGTCTTCCGCTTGACAGCTTCAGGGCTTTTGTGAAAACTACAAATTGCTGCCCACTCACAGACAGTTGGATCGAGTCCAGTGCATTATTTTTTCTCGAGTCATGTACCAGTACCACTGAGATATACATAAATCACCTTTCCTCTGCATACCCTTATGAAAAGAAAATACATTTATTATAAATAATTCATAATATATATGGATGATCAATATATTAAATGGTTTAACAGAATATTATAAAATATATAGAATAATATATTGGTTAATATATTACAATATATTGAAAAACAATGACAATATATATACTAATATATCATAATGTATGTCATTTTATATTCAGTAATACACTTCATAATATATAAATGTACATGTGATCAGATATGGTACTGCATGTGTTATATATTGCAGATATATTTACTAATGCAGCATAAACACACATATAGAGAAATATATATAATGTCAAATATTATTTACATTATTAATCTTTCATATTTTCAAGCTACTTCACAAAAGCACACCTGCATGCACTAAAGTATTTAGCCAGGAGTGCACAGCCATTACTTTTAAAAAAATAGTCATTATAGTCTTAATGGTGCCTTGGTAAATGGTAAAACTTTGTGAATATTACATGTAATGCTATTTTTGTCTTCATTTATAAATATTTTATATGTATTAATATATAGCCATACATAGTCAATATTAGAGTATATTGAAAAACATAAGCACTAGTTTCCCATATATGGAAATGTATTATGTAATATATCACATTATATTTTGCAGAATATTCCCCAAATATTGTTGTACAGTAAGGGTAGAAAGACAAGTTTTATTGAAAGCCCATCTTGCAATAGTGGTGAAGAAGTGGTTTGTTTTGCTCACAAACTCACAAATAAATGGGTAAATTACCTCTGGTTCGAAGATCTCACACTGAACACTGAGCTGCTCCTCGCCCATGGCTGGGACAGAGTGAGACGCTTTGCAGAATCCTTTGTGCTACACAGTGAAAGATCAGGAACATATGTGATAAATATAGACAAACACAGCAGACGATGATTGTATTTCTATGCATCTCCTACAGATAAGTCTGATAACTTACCGCAAACTCACATGCCATGACCTCACACTTGGAGAAATCAGCTACATCTGTTTTGGAAGAGCAGGACGTCTCTTGGATGGTGAACTCCACAGTGTAGAATCTTCCGAAGTGAAGCTATAAAGACGAATCATATCGTATCATATACAAACATCATATCCACATACAATTTGATTAAGCTTTTTGTACAAAAAAAGTGTTCTTCCTCATTTTTTTCTCGTGATTAGTCACTTGCTCACTTACTCACCGATGAGGAAACTTTTGTAATGTTCAGAGGAACGAAGTAGTTGGCCAGCGCACTCTCTTTATTGTATTTCTCCATGCCCATCTTCACGGTCTTCAAGGCTTCTTCGTGGTCCTCAGGGAGCTGGACAGGGCAGTCTGGGCACCGTTCCCTGATTTTGGAGGCGGGCACTGGCGAGGGAGAGTCATGTTACTGCATTTGCCTTCTGTCAGCATATGAGGATAAACCGTGTTGGGGAAAGTTACTCAGAAAAGTAATGCATTACAATATTGCGTTAATCCCTTAAAAAGTAACTAATTGCGTTAGTTACTTTTTAAGAAAAGTAATGCTTTACGTTACTCACCTGGGTGAGCTTTTTTTTTGTTTTGTTTTTTTGTTTTTTAATTTTTGGGCCTTATTATATGTGTGAAATAATAAGGCTGAAGGAAATGTAAATTTACACATGTACAGTTAGAGAGTGCAGCTCAAGCAAACCGTTCTGCTATTCTGGATTGCAGAAGAATAGGATGCAGGAGAAGAGAGTTTAACACTTACTTCACCAATAAAAACAAAAATTCAAAAGTAATTTTTCTTATGGTTTCACTGAATCATTGAAAGTCAGCAACAAGTACATTGGTCAATAAAGTAAGATCAAATGCATACAAGTATTTGTTTTATTTAACATATTTAATTATTGGAGGTTTGAGTAGTATTGTGATTTTGCATTTCACTGATTTTTTTTTTATCCATTTTGAGGAATACTGATTTTTTTTTTGTGTGCAAATGAGATGAGTAAATGCATGTTCACATTTAGTCTAGAACTACAATCACCGTCATGTTCACACACACCGCCTCTGCACTTACTTACGATTACTCTCAAGATGAGGACAGGAGAGCTGTCAGTCAATAAATGGAAAAACTAAGTAAACTTATTTGAAAAAGTAGTTTGTTGTAAATTTAAAAGTAATGCGTTACTTTTGTTACTTAAAAGTAATCTGATTACATAAATCAAGTTACTTGTAATGCGTCACGCTTAACACTGATGATAAAACCCTGGTGTTTGGTTATTACCTGGCCTCACGGTACAGCTATATTTGTACAGACGGGCGACTCTGTGAACTCTGTTCATGTACATAACTGCTTTGCATTGTCCATAGACCTGTCGGTTAAAAAGGCTGTTAAAATGCAGAACAAAACATCAACAAGTTATTTTAGTTGTTTATGGATTAGCAAAACCATACTGGGAACTCTTCAGGGTTTCGGATTTCACAGTTTCTCCAGTTTTTCTTGCTGAGGACATGACATTTGGTCTCCAAAACATCAAGTGTGAAATAGAAGACAATCCCTGTTTCACCCTAAAAGAAAAAAACATTAGTAAAAAATTGTAAAAATGTGTTATATGTAAAATGTGAAGTCATTGCATCCCTTTAGATAGCCATAGTCAATAGGACAATAGGATCCCTAAAAAGTAGTTGAGATTAAATGACTTTTAAATCAATTTAAATTATTACTCTTTTAATACTGTCTGTTGACTTGGAATGTAAAAGTATCCATATGAACACAAGAACCTGAAAATGACTCACGTGCTTCGTATGATGGACATTGCTGAGACGATCCAGGCTGAAGACGTAGCCCTCGGTGCGGTCCAGATTGATTTTGTTCAGAGCTTCAGCGGCAGCACCGCTCGCTACAGGATCTTGGCAGGATCCAGGGGCCAAAACGTCCACAGGGGCCCCGTGGACACACAGGAAAGCCATCATCAATGCCACACACTGCTTCATGGTGGAGCTGCGCTCGTTCTCCCAGACACAGCAACAAAACTAGATGCTCCATGGAAGCTTGTTTATATGTCATTTAAAAGCCACTAACCCCTTTTCTCTTCTCCTGATTGGCTACTGACGCCTGATTGAGTTTCAATCAACATCTCAGGGCCCTTGCACTCCCTCTTAGTGTGATCAAATAAATTATTGATTTAAGGGAGAGGGCCGGTTGCAACATGCGGTAGATCTGTATGGCTTACTGTTGGATGCTAGTTCAAATACCTCCAGTGTTTGCAAACTGGTTGAACCCTAATCAAATCAACTGTGGATTTTGTAACACTTTCTTCTTATGTTGCAACATGAGGCCAGTGATTTTATCTCGCTGCACTGAGGGTCATTCCCAGGAAACAGTGCGTCCCCATGATTTACTACTGATTTAATTAACAGGATGATGAACTTCATTTAATTCTATTTATGCATCTCCTACAGATAAGTCTGATAACTTACCGCAAACTCACATGCCATGACCTCACACTTGGAGAAATCAGCTACATCTGTTTTGGAAGAGCAGGACGTCTCTTGGATGGTGAACTCCACAGTGTAGAATCTTCCGAAGTGAAGCTATAAAGACGAATCATATCGTATCATATACAAACATCATATCCACATACAATTTGATTAAGCTTTTTGTACAAAAAAAGTGTTCTTCCTCATTTTTTGCGGTGTGTACAAAGGTTTACAAAGAACATGCGGTGTACAAAGAACACAGCATGTTCTTCCTCATCCGGTGTGTACAAAGGGTACAAAGATTTTTTTATTTTTATTAAATAAACATTTTGGTCACACTTTTGGCTTCCCAAATTACTATGCGCTTACATCAAAAAATAAGTTCAATATCAACTTATTGTGTTGATGCTGTATTGCAAAACACTTGCTGCTATTGAGGTGGATACGGTCAGTTTAGGGACAGGTTTGGTGGTATGGGTAGGTTTAAGGGTGGGTTAACATTGTAATTATAGATACTTATAGATATAATTATAGATATAAATAATTGCGGTAATTACATACAAGTACAATATAACAATGTTGTCACAATCATGTTAGTTTAGTCTCGCCATGTTTCACCTTCGTCACTCATCTGTTCAGCTGTGTCATTAGTCACCATCATTAACACCTGTATATATGTTCAGTTCTGGTTGAGTTCAGTGTCCGGTGTTGTCCATGTTAAGTGTGTGTTGCTATCTGTTCGCCTTTCTGTCAGATCTTTAGAGAATAAACCTTTTGAATTGATTCTTCATCATCTGTCTGCCAGCAAACACCCGTGACATATGTACACAATAATTGCACTACATAAAAATGATTCATTTAAATGTTTGTACATAGTAGCTAAAGACACCTAATAATATAAAGTGGGACCAACATTTTTTTTAAACATTTTTTTAATTCTTTATTTAGTCAGATTATATCACTGCTAAAAATTACTGTCTGTGTAGTTTTTTTATTCCATTTTCTGAGAAATTGCAGAATTTGTCTTTGCTTTTTGTATTTCAGGGAAAATACCCCCCCCCCCCCCCCCCCCCAGATAAACTAATCTTCTAACACAACTATCCAAATAAGTTAGGCATGGATTGATTCTATTGTTATTTAGACTGTGCCTTAATTTGTACTTTTTTTGGAAGAACACTAAATTTTACTCATGCATAATAATTCCTAAGCTTTGCATGTTTCTCTAAACTCTTCCATGTAAACATGAGATTATGTCACACTGTGATCTGTGGACTATGATACTTGCAGCTGTAAGGTCAATACCATGTTGTTGTAGAGATGTTGTGAACACAACATTATGTATGCTTAAAGGGGTCAAATGATATGATAAAGTCCACTTGTAATGTTAAGAAAGTTTAAAAACAGATAAAAAAAAAAACAGATTTAAAAACAGGTATGTTTTCTTAGTCTTATATTCAAAAGATCAGTGTAAATAGGATCGCTCATGTTATGAACCCTTTAACGTACAATGTAAAAATGTTGGTTGATGTTTGGTTGATGTTTTCAAATGTTTTGTTTATTAATTGTTCTTGGCAACTTCTCCTTTTTCAGGCATTCTAACTGATAATTTACAGTTATGTCATGACAACTCTCTGAGTGTTTGGCATGGTAATGGATTTGACAATGTTGTATGTTTGGTCCTGGTGGAATATATCTGCTACGCTGCTGCTGTATGTTATTGCTGCTGCCGCAGAGCGAGTATGGGACTTCCTACTGCCAATACATACATGACACGCTGCTGTACAATATAGCATACATGAATAACCCGTAGCAGATTTATAGAGGTGGAGCTGGGGAAGAAGGAGGGTTTCTGAAAGCGCGCTGCACTGCTAGGGCAAATGCTACCTATGTATTTGAAGGTTGAGCATGCAAGGTAATTGGCTATTGATACAGCAGGAACCAATCAGCTGTGCTCTATAGATATAGATGTGACATAAAGATGTGATTACGAGCAGGTTGAGTTAGGACCTATTAGCCTGTGCCATCTAGAGTTTGATGACAGAACTTTTTATTTATATATGATTTGATTTTCTTGTCACAGCTGTTTTGTAATATTGTAATACTGTGTTTCAGGACCTTTATCAGTCAATCACATTGATCAGTAAAGAGTATTTATTGGACTGAATGTACTGGAGACATTTACACTCTTATGTTGTTCAGTTTTGAATATTTTCCCCTTCAAACCCTGCAACATTGGATAACATCTGGATGTTCCTCAGCAGATTTTAGTGCTAGTTACTGAGGAGGAGGAGGAATAGAAGGACGGGGTACACGGTCTGGAGGGCCCAGGCAGATACGTGGTGGAGGGAAGGGGCAGATTGGATAAACAGTGGGGGGTATTTTTACAAAGCCATGGCATGGGAATTCATGGTGTCCCTCAGATGCTGATTCTGGAAACCCTGAAGAGCCTTTCGGACAGTGTGGATGTTCTGGACGGCCGCTTTGGCCAGGTGTTTTGTCTTTGTGGTCATGGCCTCCATGTTCAGGACGGCCGCTTTGGCCAGGTGTTTTGTCTTTGTGGTCATGGCCAGCATGTTCAGGACGGCCCCTTTGGCCAGGTGTTTTCTCTTTGTGGTCATGGCCTCCATGTTCTGGACGGCCCCTTTGGTCAGGCGTTTTGTCCTTGTGGTCATGCCCTGCATGTCCCGGGCGATGGGGGTGATCATGCCCTGCATGTCCAGGGCGATGGGGGTGGGGTGGAGACCCATGGAATTTACAGTCTCTCTTTGACTGAGTGGGGTGTTGCATTGGATGAGTTAAGTTCTGGAAACAATTAGAGCACAATAATTACATAGCTAGAGAGGAGAAAATAACTGGCACATACTGTTCCAGTTTAAGTGTGTTATCGAGATGTATACCTGAGCTTCATAAACTTTACATTCCACATCTACACGTTCAACCCCTTCTACCGGAGTTCCGACCTTAGAGGACTCACAGAACCCATACCGCTAGAGAAAGAAAAAGAGAAAGAGAGGTGTTCAAAACTACAGATCTTGAAGGAACTGAAGGACTGTATGAAGTTGTAAGGTAAGACACTACAGGTGAACATGGTGAAAAAATTAACTAGCAGATACCGTATCACCATATTTTCCCCAGTTGATTAATCACAGTAGATTAAGAAAACTGTTTTGTATTTGCATAAAGTTCCAAGACAGAATTCTGAAAGCTTAATAAAGCCCGGTTCAAAATTGTTGTTTAATTTTGTTGAAATTATAGTTAAAGGTGTAGAGAGTGGATTTTGGATATCTCTTTCTATACATCAGAAAACACTGTCAACAGGCATAAACGCTGCTGGTCTGGAAAGCCTAGGCGGAGCTGCTACCGTGGTGGAGCCAGGGACTCGGAAAACCATGGTGACGCCAAAGGGAGCAAGGTCAAAGGAGAAACCGGAGGGAAGGAGGAGCCTGGTGGAGCCAGAGGTATGGAGGGCTGAGGCACAGCCTGAGGCCCGAAAGTCTGCAGCGAAGCCAGGGTAACCAAGGCGAAGACATGACGAACCATGGTGGAGCCGAGGGAACGTGGAGCCAAAGCAGAGCCGAAGGGCTGACAGACTGAGGTGGAGTCATGGGCTCCGAGGCCCGAGGTGTAGCAGGGGAATATGCCTCACAGGGCTGAGCTGGGAATCGGAAAGCCAGAGGTGGGGCTAGAGAACTGAACAGGACAAGCAGAGACTGCCGAGCCAGGGAACTGGATGGAGCCAGCAGAGGGAACAGTACTGGCTGGCACGAAGGAGCTAGGAGGCTGGGCAGGATCATCAAAGGAGGAAGGAGTTAGCCCTAAGGGACAGGAAGAGGAGAGAAAAGTTCAAAGGTGGGGACTTGGATCCTCGGACCACAAATCAATGAGCCAGTGCTCCGCTGCTGGCCCTACAATGGACTGGGCAGCCAGCACTGACTCCGGGAGGGACCTGGCTGCAGGATCTGGTTCCGTAGCAGTAATGGGCTCTAGCATGGGGTCCATGGAAGGGGGGGGGTGCTTTGGACAGCTTGTTAAGGCTGGAAGTGGTCAGGATAGTGTGTGAGGGAACGATCCCTTTGATCAATGAGAAGGAGATGATTGGCTGGTATGTCCATCACTAATTTCTTCACTCTGTAGATTGGTTCTTCTGTAACGACTTGTTTAACACGCACAATGGGGATGAGAAGTCTTCAATAGTAAGTAATTTATAAACTAAAACAGAATGGGGTGCAAAACAGAAAAAACATGACACCAAACAAGACACATGTGTAAATAAAAATGTAACGACAGAAACAAAAGGAAACCTTTTTTGAAAGGACAAAATCAGAAACTAAGGAAACCAAAACTAAACAAAGAGGAGAAACAGGAACCAAAGGAAGCAGAATTTCAAAATAATAGTCGATGGAACCAAACATAACCTTAACAATCTACAGACACAAATAGATAAAGTGTAATTAAATAAACATTTAATTGTGTATTTTGGATGTTTTCTTTGAACTAGTCTGAAATAAAACTATGGGAGTTATGGGAGTAAAACAGCTCAAAATCTCAAAATTGGCCAGTGACTCTAAAGACAATGGTTTTGGCTGTAGTGTCTTACTTTAATTATAGTAATTGATGAAATAAGTTATAAAGTAATGAACATGTTGTGCACTTACAGCCTGATCCCCACATAAAGCCTTGCATGCTTTTGGACTCTGGGATGCTTCCTCCTTTGAACAGTTTGTCTCCATAATGGCAAATTCAGCAAAAAAGCTTTGACCGAAACTCATCCACTAAGAAAACAGACAAATATTCTGTTAACATGCAGTTGCAAACCACATGCAAGCAAAGAATGTTTAAAAAAAATAATGTTGTAATAACCGTATTCAAACTGTTGTCCGTTTGAAAACGAAACTCGAAACTTTTGCTCAGCATTGTTTATATACACACCCATATCGAAACGCATATTTTTGAAATATTTCAAATGCATTTTTTATTATTATATTTCTTATAGAAATACAGAAAATAATACAGATATAACTGAAATACGGGACACTGCTTACGTCTTGCAGGATGCAGGATAAAGCTCCCAAATTCGGGACTGTCCTGCATTTTCACCATAGATAGAGCATTAACCTTTTAGCACCATTCACCGTACGTTACAATTCAGAACTGCGGTGATACGTAAAACAACCAACTTAATAAAACGTTGCCAGATTTACACATGCATCTGTGTCTGATAAAACTGAACACGCTTTTAGCACCACTCGCTGGACATTTTCAATTTGAAGCTGTCAGAAATTGTGCAACAAGAAACCTAATGTAGTTTTGAAGAAATGTTGCCACAGGCAATTTTTTCAACTTTTTTCCAGTTGCATTTTACATCTTCATTTGTGATGATTTTTATTGAATCTATCTGTGTTGAGTGGAATTGGTGTAAAAATGATTAATACAGACTGCCACCTGCTGGTTTGGAGGGTTATTTTCTCTCAGACATGTGCATAACGTACATGCTAGCTGGCTGTTGACTGTGGTCTTTGCACTGTTTGCACTTTTTAGCCCAGACACTGACATCGTGAGGCAATAACACAGTCAGCTTTTGACGGCGCTAGTTTTTTTATGTTGGTTTGGTGTGTCTGAGTTTTTCCCTTAATTGTCTGTGTCATTAAATTCAATATTCAGATTGTGGAAAACTGTTCAACTAACTTGCTCAGCAAGATTCTTTTTAAACTGTCGCTCTATTACTTGGCGGGTATTTAAGCTGTGTTACAAGTTGCATTTTGACAATTATGGAATGGAATGACGCATATAATCGTGTAATTTCCGTTTTCCATTTTCATTCATGTACTTGCATATAATATTCAAGCTTCACCCGAGTTTGAAAGATGTCACCTGTGTGCTGATCCTTCCCACTTCCAGCAGTTTAAAGTAAGATGCATGACTGGATTCTTTGTTGAACTTCTGCAGGGCAGTTTGCACACTCTCCAGACCCCTCGGATCATGCAAGGGCAGTAGACTGGGGCAGTCAGGGCATTTTGTCACAAGTATTTTATGTGAAGCTGGAACAAAATACAAAACTATGAGCAATATACACTGTGAAATGTAACTTAATTTGACTTTGCATTATAATTTTACATGAGTTGCATTACCTAATTTATGTACTCTTTGAAAAAGTGAGCTTAAACAGTACTATGGGTTCTTTGAAAGGCTTTCTTTTGATCTACTAAATAAGTAAAGTGTCTGCAGAAGAAAATTCATTCTGCTGATTTGTTTACAGCACCTGCTTCAGTGTCACAGATGTAGCGCTTCACGGCTGCTTTTCCCTTAAAGCTGGAGACAGTCACATTACATTTTGCTGTCACTTTCTATTAAGAGAACATTAAAAGGCTGTTAAATGTATGTACCACTCACAAAAGTCACTATTAAGAGCAATAACAGGCAGTATATCTGATTCTGTGATGTTCAACTCACCGTCTGAGTTTCGCTTCTAGTCGTACACTGATCTAAAGGTTTGGGACTGGCAATGTGGCATTCAGTTTCCTCTAAGGTCATTCCCAAGATGACCTCACAAGGATCCATCTGCACAGAAACAAGACAGTTTGCACATCAAAAAAAGTTTTTCTTTTATCTTTTTTTTTCATTATGTTGTTGAAATACACTAAAAGCAATCGTACACTCTTTTGAAACTCTGAAACTCAGCCACAGGAAGAGACCGTCATAAAACTCACCTTCTTCTCTGCACTGCGACTGTCCAGCGAGACAAATTTGAATTTGTATCCATGGCGGTGATGTTCATTAATGAACCGCTCGGCAGCTAACGTAACATTTTTGTCCTGATCTACTTGGCACTTGTACCCAACATCACTGTCTTTATGGAGGCTGGCCGCGTGTAGAGCCGAGACCAAAGCTGCTAATATCACCAGCTCTCTCATACTGCAATCTTCAACCTAGTAAAAGTTCTCCTCTCTCGTCCAGACCTTTATAACATACACCACACCGTAGGGGGATATAAGCAAACAATTTTGAGCCAGAGTTGCTTGCCAATGTAAATTATGTCAAAACAAATATAAAAGAGAGACATGAGTGAATGTCATGTAACTCAGGCTAACTTATTAAGCAGAAATAACCATCACTTTGAGGTTTTGTTGGAATTAAAGTACACTAAAACCATTTGGTGTAGGAACAACAATTTTGGGTTACACTTTATTTTAAGGTGTCTTTGTTACACTGTAATTATGAATTTAAGTAGGCTACTGAGTAGTATTAAGTAACTACACTGTTAACCCTTGTTGTAAAAAAAGGCCAAATTCTGACAAAATCATACCATTTTCCATTAAAAGTAATATACCGTAGAAAACAAAAGTAGCCTACAGGAATATACTGTAAGTTAACAGCGCTCAAAGTCGACACTCAGAGGCTGTTTCAAATCACACCCTAAACCATCAATCACTATTCCCTACACTAATACAGTCCACTTGATAGAATGAATGAAAAGAAGAGGGTGAATAAAGACACTGATTAACACCTGATAAGCAAAATCACTGAAAGACAAAGAAACAAGAACAGAAAAAAGAGAAACACAAGAACTACAACTGACTTCCGTTGAACAAACTTAATAAAATTAAGGAAAACTTTTCCACGAAATTGAATTACATTTTTCCAACAAAATCTAATTTGTTTGAAATGATTTGTTGTAGTCTTGCTGTATGAACATAAATTAATTTAGTCAAGACTAGTAAAATAATTGTGTCAGTTAAGTTAACTGGATTTAATTTTTATCCTGCCTAAAATCACCAACATTATAATTTTAGCTAATTGGACTCTACAATTACATCCAATAATTTTAGCTACTAACATTCAATTTAATTAGAACGACTTTTACATAGTAATATTAGATATGACTTATGCAGGTCTGTGAGTTACGTTTAATACAAATGCAGTGTGAGTGCCCACATCCTAAACACAGTCGTCACTCTTCTGCATGATGGTAACCACAACATTCAAAAACATTACAGAAAGTCCTCTAAGTTTCTAACATAACTGAACATTAAATACTTACATTAACTAACAACATCTTTCCATTTACTGAAAAACATAAAATAACACTTTAATACCTAAATTTACCCTCCTAATGCAGTCCCTTGCAAAGCATGCTGGGAACTACAGATCCACTGCCCAGTTAGTTGTCAACAAAAATGATTCATGTAGTTTTCACACAAATTAAGTAAACTTCAGTTTTAAATGTATTAGGTTGATTGTACACAATTAGATTAAGTTGTGACAAAATAGTAAACAATTGTGTTACTTTTGCTTATTTTAATTAATTAAATTTAACAAGAGGTAAAAATATTTGTTTGAGTGTACAATGAGTGTGAAACCAGTTTACAAAACAGTTTAACATTATTTCTTTCATACATGTACAAAAGTACTTGTTGAGAATTAACAGATATTTAGTTGTTGATGTTTTATTGAATATAATAAAGTTTGTAGTCATCATGATGGAGATCAGTGTTTTAGTTGGTCTCTTGACACTTGACTTTTTACCTTTAGTTTCTCTCTGGCTGCTGTAACTGTGAGTTTATAAAACACTTGTTATGGCAAGAAAAAGTCAAGAGGAAGTTGATCAGGTGTTTATGGCTGTTGTGATGATGCCATGATCATCCTGGACTAGTGATGGGCAAATGAAGCTTTGGTGAAGCACTGATCCACTTAGAAGAATTGTTTTGAAAATGGGTCCATTACTCGAAACTCCAGTAACAGCGACCTCGCCTGGTGAAGTGCCAAGGCTACATGGCTACACTTTTGGAAAAGCACATTTTTGTTTTTGTAATGCCATCTTGAAATCAACTTCATTATGAAATGTGTCAGTGGTGTTTCTGGCTCCCAGTACCTTTTAACTGGTAAAAGAAATAGGAAAAATTATTTACCTATACAATTACAAAGAAGATTAATTAAACAAATGTTCCCGGTTCAATAAAAGCTTTATGGACAATATGTGCTGCATAAATATTATTACCACAGAAAATACATGCAATCGACATAAAACCATACAATGGTTTAAAAGACTTAATCTGTTAGTGCATAATTATTTGGGGCAAAAACAACAAAAAAATCATGTATATTTTTTTAATTGTGGGGGTGTTAAAAGTGAGTGGTCAGCACTAACAGATGAAAAACATCAATGCGTTATCCAAACTGAGTAAAGTACAGGTAAAGTTCACCTCTAAACAGCCAATGAAAAGTGGGGCACTTTTATCATTTGGAAGGCAATTATTTGCTAAACTCTGGTAAACAGAATCTGCTGTTACTTTGCCCATGTGTGGGTGGGCTTCATTATTAGCCCTTATTTTTATTTGGCCATGATGCAATCAATCTAAATCCATTTAGATTCAAATGGCTCACACAAATACACTAAATACTTACTAAAAACTAATTTACTTTTGCGTTGTTTAGTATTGTTTTTGGAAAGTGGAGCATTGTCTGAAATGGTTACTGAATGTACAGAACCGTAAACCATTTTAAATTAAAATGTATTTCAAAAATGAAAAATAATATTTAGGATTTAGAGTTCAGCTGCAAATTGTTTTTAAAATGTTTATTGAAAGTTTAAATAACATTAAATCATGTTTATTCTGACATTTGACTCTTGTCTCTGAATCGGGTAAGTGAATCTCATGTAATATTTATTTATTTGCTTGTATCTCCTATCATTCATTTATTTGTTTGCAGGTTTCTTCCTCCATACAGGAAACTATTGTTTTTATTAAAAATTCTCTTTACAAAATTAAAATGATAACTAAATGTTTGAATGCCCAAATAATAGATACAATTCTCTAAATGGATGCTCAAATAAAATATAAATTTCCTCATTTGGAACAGCTTAAACTGTAACAAAAGCAAAAAACATCTAGCACTTCTGGCTCGATTCTGCTGTTATGTTTTCATTCGTCACCTTCAACGATATCTAGCCATTTCGACTGAAAAATGAAGGCTGTGATATTAATGTTTTTCATTAGAGGGATAATGACTCTTTAAAGCCTAATATTTTTCTATTGGATTCCATCCCTTTGAATAGAAATAAATAGATAGATGTAGTTTATTTGTACAACTATGGTGTACTGGCAGTATAGTTATATTTATTAGTGTACATATAGTCAAGTCAAGTCACATTTATTTATACAGCGCTTTTTAGAATACAAAGTGTTTCAAAACAGCTTTACAGAGATAACAGGAAAATAATGCAACAAAGTTTGTTTCTAGAAGAAAATAACGCCACAGTCCAGCTTAAGTAAGTTCAGTGATGGTTCATTTCTGGTGTAAAAAAAGTGATTAATTTAGTTAATATATATATATATATATATATAGCTAGCCACTCTGGAGAAAACATTGATGTCATCATCCAGTTCATTTCTCATATAATGGTGTCAATGCAGGAATATCAATAATATTGTTGAATATTAAGTGTCCCCAACTAAGCAAGACAAAAGCCAAAGGCGACAGTGACGAGAACCCAAATCTCCATCAGTGACAGAATGGAGAAATAAAACTCGGGAGAAACCAGACTCAGTCGCTCAGTTCTCCTCTAGCCAACGAACCAACAGTGTATGATTATGATTCAGGCATTACAGGTCAGAAGTCAAATTATAGAAATGGAAAGGAAATTACACATTCTTCAGATCCCCTAAAGGGAAATGGTGATGGAACAAAATAAGAGATGCGTTATTAATTTTTCTTTACAAATTCTGATTTAGGCTTTGGGCACATCCCTATTACAGAGCATTAAATGTTTAACCTTTTTAGACCCCAATAAACACAGACCCCAGACACAATTACATATCATTCTGTCAATTTAAAATCAAGAGATAATATTATGCCTTTTTCATGATAATATATACAATTTCTATAAAGACATTTATTGTTGTGATATGAATAATAATAAAACAAACACTGATGTGTTAAGCATGTGTTGAGCAAGCAACATCATTCTTACATTTTCAATTAGTAAGTCATGACATTGTGTGTAAGCTGTAAAGGATTTGTATGCAGGTATGAAAAAGATTAGGGCTTAGTGACCATGGGAAAATGTGGTCCAGCTGAGCAGTTCAGAAGCTCTGCTTTAGGTCATGTCCTGGTCCTCATCACATTTCAAAGCTGAGGGGAAAAAATAGTTTGTTCCCATTGTTAACCGTTGAATTTTATTGGCAACACTCGAAACTCGATGCAATCCAGTAATAGCTTAGAACTGTTACTATGCCCAATAACAACAACAACAAAAAATCCTACAAACAATGATGCTTTTCACAGAAACAGATCAGACAGTTTGGTGGTCTTTGAAAAAGCACAAATGTGAGGCTTCTCATTTGCATGGATTCTCAAGTGTTGTTTTGATGCTAAAATAATGTTTTATTGATCACAGTTAAATGACCTTAATCCAGAGTGAATTCAGAGAAGATCTGCCCGAGTTTACTCTCAGCTTCACTCCGGTGTGAAATGTCATGTGCATATTAAGACTTCCTGTACTTGTGAAACTCTTTCCACACACATGACTTGGCAGATATAAGGTTTCTATCTAAGGTTGCTGATGTTTCTCCTCCTCTTCGATCAGTCTTTCACATTTATCAAATCTAAAAAGGAAATAAAGAAAATAGGCCAAAATCAATTCTATTTTGACAAATGTAAAGCAAAAACAAATAAAAGGGAATCAATTGTTTGTTTGTTTTTGCAGAAAGTATCTATTTTTGCATGCACAGTTAGTTTACATGCACCTGCAGAAACACACATTTGATTACATTTTGGAGAATAGACGGAAGAAGATCTGTCAATGTGCATTTGATCATTGTTTGTGGTCAGATGTTCAGTAGCGGTCAATAAATCATAAAAGTGGTTTATTTTGTTTAAAAATGGTATAAATGTGTGAGGTGGTGAGGTGGGCCTTTTACCCCACAGACACATGGGACAAAAGGCACAAAGTACTACATGGCAAAAATTGTGGAATCACCTCACTTAGAGGATGCTCACCCAGAATTTTTATTTTATAGCAAATAAATAAATGAAAGATAGGACATAAAAAGGTTTTATTCAATAGCTTAACATTCTGGCTTCATGAAACATGCCTCAAACAAATCCACTTTAAAAATCCACACACACAAAAAAAAAACACTTTAGCAAAGTTTGTACTATTTTCTGTTTATTTTGATAAATAAAGGTATTAATTTTTGCTCAATTGTTCATTTTAAAAATACAGAAACAAAATTATTAAATCCATAAATCATTACTATTATGCTTTATGTCTGTCTGTGGGTTTTTGCAAATATTTAACCAATAGAAAAAAGCTTGTGACTGAACCTCGTATCTCCATTGGCTCCTTGAACTGTCAATCAAACTTCATAACTACGCCCCGCCTCCATCGTGAATGAACCGGTGCACAGAGTTTGGACTGGAGCGTCTCTGTTTGTTTGCAAGGGTAAAAAAAAGAAGCAAAAAAAAAAAGAACAGGTTGTTTGAATAAATACATTGTTTTCTTTACTCAAGAAATTATCTATATATAAAGGCTAATGTTTTATGTACTCGAGGAGCAAAGAAGTCTGTTTTATTCTAGCATTTGACGAGTCATAGTCAATAGGCTACTGTCTTATAGCCTGTGTGAAGCACTTTAATAACATAAAATGTTGGACAAATTACAGAAAAACTGATCGCCTACTTAGCTACAATAAACTTTATAACCCATAAGTTGTAATACGATACACTTTACTGCGTTAGGTGAACCCGTCTTAGTTGTTTTTTTTTGTTTTTTTCTTTTTTACTGAAAAGTAGTGGTTTTGGACATTTGCGGTTTCCGCCCGACAGCGACTGTAGGCTACGCAAGCTACCGGTTGGGAGGGTATGGGGGCCCTAAACATTTATTTAGCCGATGTCACAATATGAGGTAAATCCGGCCCTGGAAGCTTGTTTCCGACACAGAATAAAAATTAAAAGGTAATAACTTTTTTTTCTCACAGTTCTGATATTTTTGCGAGTTTATATCTAGTGTCACTTTACAACTCACAGTTGCGATTTTATATTTTGCAGTTCTGAGAAAAAAGTCCCAATTGTGAGATAAAATTTAAACAGAATTATTCTGTGGCAGAATTAATCTTCCATAACGAACAGTAGGCTAACTTTGATCTGACAGACTTGCATGTAAAGAAATTGGGGGGAAGTCACTTCTAACAGTTGAATGCAAAAAAAAAACACAGATAATTTGTCTATAATCTAAATATTATAAAACAAACCATTTATTATAGGCTACAGCCGTAGCATGTATAAAGTGCTTCCTCAAGAACCTGTTAACCTGCTTTGGTCCATTAACAAGTCTTTGACCACAACAACCAAGATACACAGCAAAATCCCCAGTGTTAAATTAACACTGAGAGTGTTAAATTAACACTGAGAGTGTTAAATTAACACTGAGAGTGTGAATTATATAAACTCTGAGCAGAGTGTTACATGAACACTGAAGCAGTGTTAAAGATAATGAGATAATTAAGTGAATAATTGAGTGATGATTGAGCATTATTGAAGACACCCGATGTTAACAAGCAGAATCTCTGAAGGAGAAAAACATATTTTAAGTCACCATTATGGAGATCAGTGTTTGGTTTAGTTGGGCTTTTGACCCTTAAATCATTAACTTTAGATTTTGTTTGGCTGCTGTATCTGAGTTATAATTGCCAGATGAACAAATAGAAAAGGTGAACTGGTGGTGTTGGTTGTGTTTTAACATAATCATTAATTGACCTGAATCGCTGAATTCATCAAGAGCATAAATTCTGAGTTAAATTTACCTTATGGATTTTTTAACCATTTTAGAACATACCATTTTTTAGCTTTTTCAATAAAAATCCAAACGATCAAATAAAAATAAAAAAATCCAAAAAATATTTTATGTAGGCACACATAACTTCAAGACATCAAGAATTAGCGCATAAATCTCAGCAATGGTGACAAACAGATCACCTCTGAACATAAGCTCATTATTTATTCATGCAGCAATGCATGATGGGAGCCATTAATGAGTTTTGATTGGTCGCACCCAGAATGCACTGCAACATGCTTTATAATTGTCACCATTGTTGAGATTCACAGGCTAATTATTGATATCTGTGTGTCTTAAAAAAAAAGTATAAAATTGTGTAAGAGAAACTTTTAAGAAATTAATCTGATTACATTGTGAACGTTAAAAATATTATGCTATACAAGGTCACTGCTGCTATAATTAATAAAGTAAACCTAACTCAGAAATTAGGCTCTATATGAGTTCAGTGATTCAGGTCAAATGATTGTGAAATAATGATTATGTTAAAACACAACCATCACCATCAGATCACCTTTTCTATTTGTTCATCTGGCTGTTATAACTCACATACAGCAGCCAAACAAAATCTAAAGGTAATGATTTGAGGGTCAAGAGCCCAACTAAACCAAACACTGATCACCATAACGGTGACTTACAAATTACGGTTTTCTCCTTCAGAGATTCTGCTTGTTAACATCAGGTGTCTTCAATAATGCTCAGTTGTCACTCAATTATTCACTTAATTATCTCATTATCTTTAACACTGCTTCAGTGTTCATTTAACACTCTGCTCAGAGTTTATATATTCACACTCTCAGTGTTAATTTAACACTCTCAGTGTTAATTTAACACTGGGGATTTTGGCTAATCCTAATGACTGCAATTTACTCCTTGTCATATGAATGCACTTAATGACCAGATCAAAATGGCCATTTAATTATTCTTAACAACAATTGAAAGCATTTGGTCATTTGCCAAACTGCAAAAAATAAATTATTAGTAAAATAAAATTTTTTCTTCAGTATTCTAGCAAATAAAATATAAGAATATTGTGTAGCACAAGCCTTGCTAAATATAATGTATGAGTGCTTAATCATAAAACAAATGCATCCCGTTCTGTTGTTTAACTGGAAGACCAGACAAATACTGAATAAAAATAGGATTTTTTTACACCTGTTCTATTCGACTGACTCTTTATAAATGAATTTAGAAAACCAATAAATACAAACCAAATTTCAATACAAAATACACGTGAAAATCTATAAGATACATTTCCACTGGTGACCCATAATCACAGAGGGACATAATAACATTGAGGAAGACACAGAATTTTCTCTCATTTTACAGGCACCGTCAGTAAAAAATAACAAAATAAATGACACATACTAATCATATGAAACCAAGATGAGATTTGATTGATTTGATTGGCCAAACTCTGATTGGACACATGTATTGTCCAGGAGCAGTCTGCATTGTTGCTGTAGTCTTGTGGATGACCTGGGCTTGAGATGACTCCTAAAAGACCGATCAAAACCATGTGCGGATGCTGCCGTGGGATTGGCTGCCTGTCCTGATGAGCCACACATCCCATCTCTGCTCTTGGCCGAGTCACCCATATCTCCATCCTTGCTGCTTTTTGGAGATCTTTCAGACTTTGAAATGGCTTCTGATGCGTAAGTACACTTCATGCATGTCCTTATTTAACAAATTGTCCATATCAAACTCTTTTTATCCCTCACAAACTCAGCAACAGACATGTCCTTAAAAGGAAATGTTCTGAAAAGATGGAGGACCATGATTTCCTGAAAAGGATGCGTTACTGGGATTTTAACACCTTGCGGCTCATTATGGAGGAAGTCGATCCTCTCAGCATGTATGTGGCTCACGCTTCTGCTTCATTAATCCCTGTTGCTTTGGTTCCTTTTTCCATTGGATTGAAATACATTTAGGTTTTAATTTTGTTCTTCAGGATGATAAAGGAGCTGCAAGGCTGCGGGTCTGTAGTCACCAATTTCAGTCAGGACCACTATCGTCAAAGGCTACGTTCACACTGCAGGCTGAAACGGCACAATTCCGATTTTTTTGCCCCTATGCGACCTGTATCTGATCTTTTCATGACAGTCTGAACGACACAGATCCGATCTTTTCAAATGCGACCCAGGCCACTTGGGTATGTGGTCCAAATCCGATATGTATCCGATCTTTTCAAATGCGACTTCAATCTTAACGGCCAGGTCGCATGTATCCGACCCGCACATCATTGATATGCGACAAACATCATAATTCTGCGTTGAAGTAGGCGGGAATGAGAAGATAAACAACAACTGGCGGACAATGCTGAGACCATAGACATCATATAGATATGTATGATGTCTATGGCTGAGACCAGTCAATGGAAGGGAAGCGAGGTTTCTGATTTAATTCATATTTGGACGTTGTTGACCGTTGAGTACACTTCTGCGCATGCGGGTCACTTCTGGGTCATTTCACATTCACGTTCTCGTTCACACAGGAGATCACGAAAGGTCGCATTTAATTCGAAATGTGAACGGCCTTGCAAAAAAATCAGATTTTTTCAAAAAATTGGAATTGAGCATTAAGCACCTGCAGTGTGAACGAGGCCAAATACGATTGACAATTAGCATACATTTTGGATTGGCGGTATGGTTCCGTTCTGGGCGAGAACTCCCTGCGCATCCATGCAGCCTAGCATGGATAATAGCAGCAATAACCCCCATTAGAGTAAACAGAACAGAACCAACATGAATGCATGCAATATCGTTAATTCAAGATTTTAAAGTACAACGTAATTCAAGAATTTATTCTGATTCAAGGGGAAAACCAAATCCTGACAGACGAGAGGTGGAACTGGGGAGGGAGGCGGGTAATTAGCTCCTGAGAAACGCGACAGCTGCTGATAATACTGAAGGAGCTTATATATGTATACAGTGATAAGCGTTGTATTCCTATAGGTAGACGTGGATCAGCTGAGAGTCAGCTGATGCGAGCTTGACTAACGTGACCTGCCAGAACTAACGCGATGCTTGATATCTCGCCGATCGCTGCTCAACACGGGTCTGGGTCCCCGCTTGTACAGGACAGGAGCTTGGACAGCTCTGGTAAAGTCTGGCAGAGGTAGAGTCCCACTCTTCCCATAAACTCTGACCATCATTTCCCATTAGTTCAATCATGAACACGTGTCATCTGAACATGTTTTCTTCATGTTTTCCAGTGCTGCTGCTTCAGTCAGGAGGAGCATGTTAAATAAAGGCCTTACCAAAAACATCCTGTAAGCCATCCACTGCTGAAAGCCTTTTCCAACTACTTGGAAAAAACTCTGGCAAATGACAATTTCAAACAGGAGGTAATTGAAATAAAAACCTACTTTTATTTACACACATACAGGTATTCATCCACAGAATCTGGCCTGACAACTGAAACAAGACAGCAGCTAAATGTATCACACTAATGCTGTCCGACTGAATATCACAGGTGGAAAATGTGGCCCGCTTCTTGTTCTTTATGGACCCAGTGAAACCGAGTCTGGAGTTTCTTTGGCAGCCAGAACGAGTCTGGGAATATGTGAATGAACTGAAAGAGGCTAAACAGGCTAAAAAACCTGAAGAGCATCAGAAGGTCAGGAACGTTTATCATTCATGTCACATCCATATAATGCCTTTTAATAAAACATTTTTATTAACTGCTATTACTTTTTTACTTAGGTTCCTAAAGTGCCACACAAACCTTTGTCTTGAAGATGAAGTCCTCCATCACGACTGTGAGGCCTTCCTTACTTTTATTGCCGATTTGCAGAGTGAAGTCTCAAAGCAAATGATCAAGGTGACTAGGAAGAGGTTGGCATTTGATTTCATTGCATGTTTGACTTAAAGTCCCTGTAGTCAATCCTTTTATCCCTTAAAACTCATTTTTGATCACCAAAATTACATATTTAAAAGTTTTTTCCTTGAAAAAAACTTCTTCATGCCTTAAAATGGCTTGAATGTAACTGGACACCCTTGCCTCATTTAGTATTCGGCAATACTCAGCAATGCTGTCGACTTATGAATTTACACATGATTTGTCTTAAAGCATATTAAAGGGGAAATGAAGCAGTCAGTCAAGTTTACATGATTTACAAGATGGATTTCCACTATAATCAAAAATTATATAAGAAACATGACAAATGTTAACATATAAAAGAAACACCGTTATATCTTTCGCGGCAAGGGCGCCGCCATTGTGCAATATTATAACCGGTGACGTCACGGGGTGGGTTTGCTCTGGGCTGAGTTCAGTAAAATACAGTGAAAGATGCATGTAAGCTGGTTGAACCAACGAACAACTAACGTTAGGTACAGTCATTGTTAGCTAACAGCTGTAAGCATGAACTAGCTAACGCTAACTTAGTGTTTAGCTAGTGAACTTTATTAGTACCAGACAAAAAGACGACGTCTAACGTTAACAAACTGCACATGGAAACATTGTTCGCGATGTCTGCCATCGTATTCCTGTCTCTTGTAAACACCATGGTTGCAATACATGGTCAAGATAAGCGTCATGACAGCAGATGGATCGTGCTATCGTGACGTAATAATCTGTTTGGTTGTCATGTATTAGCCTACTTACCTTAAAATAAATGAAATCGAATGTATCGTCCTATGGAATCATTCATTCACAGATAGCATACGAAGATGTTCAACTAATAAAGATCTTCATCGCTGGCAAACAATATAGATTTACAGATTTGCTTGCACTAGACTGTACAGTAGGTCCACGGCCACTTCATTCAACGCTCTTGATGTTCTTAAATTTTCCTGTTACGACTCCGAGTCGAGTGTGAATTGAAAGCGCTTCAGTGATTCAGTGCTTGCAGGAAACCGAACAGATCATTCAAACTGATTCGCGAACCGATTTAGACAGATCTCCCAAATCTCGTTATATGCAGGGCCATACAAATTATGGTGTTATGGTGTATTAGGTGTAGCTCATACCTGTCAACACTACCGTTTTCCCCAGGAGTCTCCCGTATTTCACATCCATCTCTCGCCCCCTCCCGTTTTGTTATTGCTCCCGTGAAACTCCCGTAATTTGTATGGCCCAAATCTCGTTATATGCAGGGATGCAAACGGCGCACTTTATTTTAATGCAAACATGTATATAAATGCGAATGAGTTTTCCAAGCGCGCTGTATCTTTTTTATGGGCATGATGAGCGATGCTCAATTTACAAATGAATCACTCTTTTTTTTTTGTCGATTCTGTTCAAAGACTTCATCAAACATGTTGGCAGATCTGTCTAAATCGGTTCGCGAATCAGTTTGAATGATCTGTTCGGTTTCCTGCACGCACTGAATCACTGAAGCGCTTTCAATTCACACTCGACTCGGAGTCGTAACAGGAAGATTCGTATGCTGTCTGTGAATGAATGATTCCATAGGACGATACATTCGATTTCATTTCATTCAGGTAATACATTTTACAACCAAACAGATTATTACGCCACGATAGCACGATCCATCTGCTGTCATGACGCTTATCTTGACCATGTATTGCAACCATGGTGTTGACAAGAGACAGGAATACGATGGCAGACATCGCGAACAATGTTTCCATGTGCAGTTTGTTAACGTTAGACATCGTCTTTTTTTCTGGTAGCCAACTAATAAAGTTCACTAGCTAAACACTAAGTTAGCCTTAGCTAGTTCATGCTTACAGCTGTTAGCTAACAATGACTGTACCTAACGTTAGTTGTTCGCTGGTTTGACCTGCTTACATGCATCTTTCACTGTATTTTACTGAACTCAGCCCAGAGCAAACCCACCCCGTGACGTCACCGGTTATAATATTGCACAATGGCGGCGCCCTTGCCCCGAAAGATATAACGGTGTTTCTTTTATATGTTAACATTTGTCATGTTTCTTATATAATTTTTGATTATAGTAGACATCCATCTTGTAAATCATGTAAACTTGACTGACTGCTTCATTTCCCCTTTAAAAACACCACATAGACATATAAACAACATTAAAAGCTGGATTTTCACCACAAGGGGACTTTAAAAATGATATAGCAGTTCTTCGGGTGACCCGAGTTCGAGTCCCAGCTCGTGGTCCTTTTCCTCTCTACTCATATATCTCCTTTACTGTGCTCTCCAATAAAGGCAAAAATACCCAAAATGTAACTTATATTCACATTATTTTTAACTTATAGGCGCAGCCCATTTAACTTGAGTGTTTCGAGGCTTTCGGTCTCATCTGCTTCTAGTTCTTTTAGCTGTACAAAAGCTGTCCGATCAAGCGGTAACCTTTCCCGTCTCTCTCTTGAACCCAACACTGAAGTGACTTAAACTGCAGTTCATCGACTGGCTGCAAAAGAGTCAATCTCATAAACCCCCATGTTAAAATGTCCAACTTTACAGCAGAAAAAAATATATTTACAGCCTGGTACTAAAAGTGTTTTTTAGTCTATATAGCAAATTTTGCCCTTCATGACAACTGTGAGTGGGGTGAATTTCTGTATAACTCATCCGTTAAAATTATATTAAGCCTTAAAGTTCTGCATAATTAAGCGTGTGGCCACTTGAGTGACAGGTGGATTGGCACTGCTGTCACTGCTAGCCGTTTGTCTGCTGTCTGTTAGCGTCACGTCACCTCAGCTAATCCGCCTCGCTGCACATTTTCATTTATCTGGGAGTGATGCTGACAAGATGGCAACGGCCGGCTCCGCCCACTTTGGTCTTCAAAAATGCTCTTCAGAAACACTACGGCTGACGTCACAGACACTACATCCATATTTTTACAGTGTATGTGCTTGATATTGCAAACTGTTATTTGTTATCATGTTATATTATTTGTTATCGCAATCATAAACACACTGTTTTGTAGTGTGTATTTACAACATTTTGTTATTCTTCCTGTTATTTGCCAATTGAATCAGAAGCGCCCACACAATCTCAGAAAACTGCTTACTTCCGCATTGCACTTGTTTTCCTGGCAGATACGAGCGTTCTCCTGAGAGGTCACTCACACCTGTCCAGCGCTGCGCTGTATTAGAGGCGGCCAGAACAGACTTCCTGAAAGACATCGGGAAGCTTTCCGGCTCCGGCAACAATCAGACCAAAGCAGAACGCCAGCATGTGCTGTATTATCTGGAGGCCGTTTTGGTCTTGAAGCACCTCTAGAGGCCTGGAGTCGTACAGCACATGACTGTAAGTGTTTGTCAAGTCAGCCTCATTTATATAGAGCTTTATATAATACTATTTTAAAGCAGCTTTACAGTGATAATAGGAAAATAATGATTCAATGATCAAAACAGATGTACAGCAGATCTAGAAGAATTGTGATTGTTCAGCTGAAGTTAGTTCGGTGTTGATTCAGTTGTGTTATAAAGATCATCAATTATTAATTTAGTTAATTTCATCTATAAAGTACGGTGGCGTTTTGCTGCATACTTTTTTCCACACAATTATGTTGTAATAACAAGATGTTATGTCATTTTAACGATATATCTTTCTCATAATAACTAGATGTTATGTCATTAAAACTACATTTTTTCTCGTAATAACTAGATGTTATGTCATTAAAACGTTTTTTTTTTCTCGTAATAACGAGATGTTATGTCGTTTTAACGATATCTTTTCTCGTAATAACTAGATGTTATGTCGCTTTAACGATATATTTTCTCGTAACAAGATGTTATGTAGTTTTAACGATATCTTTTCTTGTAATAACGAGATGTTATGTTTCTTTAACGATATCTTTTCTCGTAATAACGAGATGTTATGTAGTTTTAACGTTATATTTTCTCGTAATAAAGAGATGTTATGACACTTTAACAATATCTTTTCTCGTAATAACGAGATGTTATGTCGTTTTAACGATATCTTTTCTCGTAATAACGAGATGTTATGTTGCTTTAACTGTATATTTTCTTGTAATAATGAGATATGTCGTTTTAACGATATCTTTTCTCCTTAAAACGATGTTTTCTTGTAATAAGGACATACTGTATGTTGCATAGTGACGTGTAATATGCCTTTATTCACATTAGAGAATTTATATAGCATATCGTGCCTTTATCACACTTTCACGTTCGAAAAGCAGAAGCTAATAGCATACGTAAAATAACTTCCACTGCCTGTATGGTAAGGTAGAAAAGCTTCCAAATGCGACCGATATACCAGTGCGATTTATCGGGTTTCTCTCAAAAACTTAAGTCTTGGTGCATGTACTCAGGTGCGACTTATTTTACAGAAAATAAGTATTGCTACATTATAAAATTGTGTTTTATTAAAAAGTGCATATATACACATAGGGATACGCAATAAAACAATTATAATATGTTCATTTCTCCCACCCACACACTAACTTCGCTGTTTTAGGCTAATTATGAGTGGTCCTTGGAAACTTTTCTACCTTATAAGGGGTCCATGGCCCCAAAACGTTTGAGAAAGTTTAGTTTAGATGAAGTAGGCTATCTGTGATGAACGGTACAACAATAAATCACAACAATCTCGTGTTATGGGCATTGTCATTGATACAGGCAGTGGAAGGTATTTTACATACGCTATTTGCTTCAGTTTTTCTAACGTGGAAGTGTGATAAAAGCATGATATGCTGTATAAATTCTCTAATGTGGATAAAGGCATATTACAAAATATGTCCTTATTAAGAGAAAATATGTCGTTTTAACAAGAAAAATATGTCGTTTTAACAACATAACATCTTGTTATTACGAGAAAAGATATAAAGTTAAAACATATTACGACATAATAACAACATAACAAAAAATTTGTATGTGGCAGCAATGTGCCACTGTAATAAATTGTGCTGTAAGAACTAACCTTAAGCAAGACCTGTAAGATGAGCAGGCCACAAAATGTTAGAGATTGGCAACATTTGGTTTATGGAATATTTTTTTTGGGTAGACTCATATTTTGAACTTGTTTTTTGCAGGTTGGTGAATGGTTAAGCAGGAAAAGTGGATATGTTGCTGTAAAGGTGAAGGCTACAGCACGGTTGGCGACGTTTACCCTTTCCGAGGAGGAGGAAATGGTATGATTTTGTGAAACAAAATTCTAATAACAGCTTACTTTGGATATTAGAGAACCAGAGCTCACAGAACATATTTCTTTTCCAGTGGTATGAAATGTATTTTAGAAATGTTCGCCCTGTAATGGTTGGTCAGAAAAGCTCAGACAACCTAGAAGAAATCAACCAGGAGAGATTCTTCATCTCTTCCACGGGGAAACCCATTTATAAGGTCTCCAAATGACGTAGAAAAACTTAATCTAAAGTAAGTGCACAACCTTTGTGGTTTTCTACATGGTTTAAGAATCAAACCATGCAGTTTTAAGTAAATGTCATACTGAAGTTTGTATCTTCCTGTGCTGCAGGTATAAACTCCCCAACGTCACCAGTGAAATGGCCAGATGTGCTTCTCAAACGGCAAAAAAAAAAAATGAGAGAGATGCAGGAAACGTACTCGGTTACTAACGTAACCTCGGTTCTCTCTAGAGAGGGAACGAGTAATGCGTAATATCTTACGCTATGGGGAAAACCTCTTTTCCACAAGATATTGAAGCCAAAAATTATCCTTAATTTTGAATTAATGTAAAACGCTGTGCAGCAGCATGCAGACATGGGCAGGACGGCTCGCGCGCCTATTGGCTGCCCTGCGGCAACAGCAGCAGCCTATCGAGAGAGGCGCTGCGTGACACCATATCCAATGGGGGCATTTCGCGCCCATTTCGTCACGTCCCGCCAGAAAGGGCGTGGTCTCGCCCTATAAATATAGCTCGATAAGGCTGGTACACTGGTTTTCATCGCCGAAGCGAACCAGAGCTGTGTATGCATGGCAAAATACGCAGTACTCGTTCCCTCTCTAGAGAGAACCGAGGTTACGTTAGTAACCGAGTACGTTCTCTTACGAGAGTATCTCTCGTACTGCGTAATATCTTACGCTATGGGGAACACAATGCAAAATGCCGTGCATACTGGGATCCGACACCAAAGTCCCAAGGGCAGTAGCCCGGGGCTCATCTAGTGCATAATCACCATAGACTCACAGAGAGTCGGAGAAAAGAGGCTGCAAGCATCATTCCCCATGAAATAGCATCCTATAGGAGCTAGTTATGTTAACAGTGTTTCACACAGACAGGGTGAACGTGTTCAGCCTGAACTGGGTAGTAGTGCGGGTTATTCAACACCCATGGAGCTGTTTTATCGCTCAGTGAGCGATGCACAAGCAAAACTCAGCATCTGGGCCGGCACAGCGGGGCAGATAGCACTGAATTATATACCGACAGAAGCTTGGCTTGTAAGGCGGGAACCTCTAGGTTATAAAACCTTATAAATGTAGACGGCGAGGCCCAGCCCGCGGCTGTACAGATATCTTTCAAGGTAACCCCACTATACCACGCCCACGACGAGGCCACGCCTCTTGTGGAGTGCGCTCTGACACCCAAAGGACACTGCAGGCCCTTAGAAGTGTAAGCCAGTGCTATGGCGTCGACTATCCATCTGGATAGGCTCTGTTTTGATGCGGCCAGTCCCTTGGAAGAGCTGCTCGGTCTGTCTGAAGGCAGACGAGCGGGACACATAAGCTCTCAGTGCCCTGACAGGGCAAAGGAGACCCGTATCCTCCTCCTCATCATGAACCGAGAGAGCGCACAGGGAAATAACCTGGGCCCTGAACGGTGTGTTGAGGGATTTGGGCACTAGGCCCAAACTCCATACATGATGCGCTTACCGAAAGCGCTTGTAAGTCCCCTATGCGCTTCACTGAAGCGAGAGCCAAAAGAAACACCGTTTTGAAAGACAGATGCTTCATGTCTGACAAATGGATTGGCTCGAACGGGGCACCTTTCATGGCTTCCAAAACCGTAGAAAGGTCCCACACCGGGACTGAAGGAGGTCTGGGAGGGTTCAGCCTCCGAGCTCCCTTGAGGAATCGCACGACTAGGTCGTTTTTCCCCAGTGACTGGCCAGACACAGGTTTTGTAAACGTTGCTATGGCCGCCACGCACACTTTGAGCGTGGATGGGGTCCTGCCCTTATCCAGCAGCTCTTGAAGGAAGGAGAGAACTGAGAACTTCCGTGAGCCCACAGTCTACAGGTGAAAAGCCCTGAGCTTGACACCAGGCAGACAACACAGACCATTTCGAGGAGTAGAGCTGTCTAGTAGATGGGGCCCTCGCCTGCGTGATCGTGTTTAACACTCCCTCCGGGAGGTTAGCGGGTACCCGTTGATGGCCCATGCATGTAGGGACCATAGTTGCAGGCGAGGATGCCAAATCGAGCCCTTGGCCTGAGAGAGGAGGTCTTTCCTCAACGGTATTGGCCACGGGGCAGTGCTGGTCAGCCGCATCAGGACTGGGAACCACGTCTGGTTTGTCCAGAGCGGAGCCACAAGCAGCACTGGGCATCCGTTTTCCCTGATTCGTTCCAGCACTTGAGGCAGGAGCGAGACGGGGGGAAAAGCATAGAGGGGACAGCGGGGCCAGACATGGGCCAGCACGTCCTTGCTCTTGGAGAAATATTTCGGACAGTGAGCGTTCTCGTGAGACGCAAACAGGTCCACCTGCGCTCTGCCAAATGTCTCCAACAGCAGTTGGATTGTCTGCGAGTGCAGCGACCATTCCCCTGCTGGGACATTGTTTCTGGACAGTCTGTCTGGTCCCAGATTCAGGTGACCAGGCACATGCGCCGCTTTCAGTGAAAGCAGGTTGTGCTGAGCCCAGACCAGGAGGCATTCAGTTAGCCTGTAAAGGTTTCGGGACTTGATGCCGCCCTGGCGATTTATGTATGCCACCACTGACATGTTGTCCGACTGGACCAAGACGTGGTGACCCTTTATCTGGGGACAGAAGCGCCGTAGCGCGTTGTCGACTGCCATCATTTCCAGACAGTTTATGTGTAGGAGCTTTTCCCGTTCTGACCACTGGCCAAAGAACGGTCTGCCCTCGAGCAGCGCTCCCCATCCCGAGGTGGAGGCGTCCGTGGACACCACCTTCACACTCGAGGGAGTTCCCAGACTCACACCTGACTGATACCAGTCGGTTATCTTCCAAGGTTCCAAAGCTGAGACGCATTTCAGATCGACCCGGAGGCGAAACCGACCAGGGGTCCATGCCCTGGGTGGAACTCGCGCTTACAGCCACAGCTGCAGTGGGCGCATGCGAAGCAGACCCGGCTGGAGCACTGAAGCTGCTGAGGCCATGAGGCCCAGCATTTTCTAAAACCTTTTGAGCTGGACAATCGAGCTGCGGCGGAAGGATTTCACGGCGTGCTGAAAATGTCCCGTTCGTGCTCTGCGAGAGCCGCGTCCATGCACTTCGTAAATGTACGGGGTGCCAGGGACAGGCCGAACGGCAGGACTTTGTATTGGTATGCCTGGCCCTCGAAGGCGAATCTCAAGAATTGCCTGTGAAGTGACGCTAATTGTATTTGAAAATAGGCGTCTTTCAGATCTATTGACATAAACCAGTCCTCCTGGTGAACTTGCGCGAGGATTTTCCTGGTTGTAATCATTCTGAACTGGCGCTTCGCGAGCGCTTTGTTCAGCTGTCGCAGATCTAGAATGGGTCTGAGACCCCCGTCTTTTTTCGGTACCAGAAAATACCTGCTGTATAGACCCCCTTCGCTCTGAGCCTGAGATAAAGATTCTATAGCCCCTTTGCTCAGTAGTTTCGCTATCTCGGCTCGAAGTAGATGAGATACTTCGTTTTTTACCGTCGTTTCGACTCGCGCCGCGCAAAGGCGGGGGCGTCGAGTGAACTGCAGCAAATAGCCTCTTTTTATAGTGTTCAGCACCCATTCTGATACCCCGGGAAGCTTTGCCCACGCATGTGCGTAAATAGCTAGAGGTAGAATGAAATCTGGGCTCTGGCCACGGCATAGCGGCGGCCGGAGAGCTCCGGTGTGCTGAGAAATAGACACTGTGTTTGCAGTGTGCGAGGCGGGGGGTGCGCTGATCACAGTGGGCAGCCCGTCCGCGCTCAGCTTCTCTCTGACAGGTTGTGGAGAGAAGGCGAGAGGGACGAGCCCCGTGGGGTTCGGCATGTCTGTGAGGGAATGTGGGCGCGGGATAGCGGGCACACTCACTGCACTGAGAACACTGTCGGCTCGCGCCGACTGAAAATGTGTTGGTTTCGTTTTTACAGAAACCGTGGGACATGCTTCGTGTAGTGTTTGTGGGCACTGTGTCGTGGGCACGTACACTACATTTATTGCACAATCGACATGAGTCGATTTTATTTGTGCTAGCCCTGTATTGTGGCGGGCTGTGTCTGCGTGTGGGAATAGGCACTGAGACGTGGGCATTCTTACAACACTCATAACACCATCGGCCATGGCCGGAACACCAGAAAATACACTCTTTATTGGATTTATCTGGGTAGCCGTGAAAACCCCTTTTGTGTGCAGGCAAGCGGGCAAATGGACCGGCTTGTTGACTGCTAAATACGCTGGAACAGTCACATTGCATGGAACTGGACGAGCGAAACGTTTCAGTGAAAATCCGGCCGCAGTGGGATTTGAACACCGTCGCTTTCCTAGAGAGGCTAGGAAGGCTTTGAGACCTCGGGCTTGATTTCAATCCTTGGCCGGGGCCCGCGCTGAGGGGGGCGGCGTCCAGCAGAGCGCGGTCTCTGTTCTCGGGCCTGGCGGCGTTGAGAAGCAGCGGCGGCGGGTAGTGCAGGTTGTGGCTGGGAGCTCCGGGCAGACGGCTGTTTAGAGCGACCTGCTGCGGAACTAGAGCGCTTTGGGAGGAAGTGCGTCATCGCCTGCGATGTCTTTTGAACCTCTTGGAATCTGTCCGCGAAATCTTTGACGGCAGATCTGAAGAGGCCAGCTGACGAAATGGGCGCGTCGAGGAATACAGAGCGCTCCGCTTCAGTCATTTCAGACAGCGTCAACCACAGATGTCTCTCAGCCACGTTGAGAGAGGCCATGTTCCGCCCAATGGCCTGTGCAGCTGATTTTGTAGTGCGTAGAGCCAGGTCTGTAGCACTTCGCAAATCTGCAATGCTGATCGACTCAGCGCCTTCCTCGTCCATTTTTCGGAGAAGGTCGGCCTGGAAGATCTGCAAGATGGCCATCGTGTGTAAAGCTGACGCGGCTTGCCCGGCGGCGGTGTATGCACGACCGTGCATGGCTGACGTCACTCGGCAGGCTTTAGATGGTAGCGCCGTCTGAGCTCGCCGTCCAGCAGAGGGCGGGCAGAGATGGGAAGCTACTTTCGTCAACCTCAATGGCGGAAGCGGTGGCGGACGGCGGCCGCTGTCCATCGGGGAGGGACTCGAGCGATGCCAGCGAAGCTGGCGGGCGAACCGGCGAGCTTTGGCAGGAAGGAGACGGCGCGGCGCTACAGCGGGCTGAAGTGCAGGCTCTGAGAAAGATGCCAGGCGAGTCCTCAGAGTCACCATAGGCAGTAGCTCACAGTGAGGGCATCCGCCGTCGACGAGAGCGAGAGCCGCATGATCCTCACCCAGGCAGGAAGTGCAGATGACATGACGGTCCCCGTCGCTGAGTGTGGCTCGGCACGAGCCGCAGGATCTTTGCATCTTGAAAAAGACGCAGCTCTTTTAGTAGAGAGAGAGAGACAGTGAAAAAATGTGTGTCGCAGCGGCGAACACACACACACACTTTGAAAAGGATATAACGCCGGAAAGCGTAGCAGGTACGGTGGCTAAAGGCGGCGATGCCAGCGACTTCAGACTCAAGGCTCATCCCGCTGTGTGCTTTTCCTCAGACGGCGTGGCTTCTCACTCCGGATCCAGCGATGCGTGATGCTTCGCTGAAGAGATGAAAACCAGTGTACCAGCCTTATCGAGCTATATTTATAGGGCGAGACCACGCCCTTTCTGGCGGGACGTGACGAAATGGGCGCGAAATGCCCCCATTGGATATGGTGTCACGCAGCGCCTCTCTCGATAGGCTGCTGCTGTTGCCGCAGGGCAGCCAATAGGCGGGCGAGCTGTCCTGCCCATGTCTGCATGCTGCTGCACAGCGTTTTACATTAATTCAAAATTAAGGATAATTTTTGGCTTCAATATGGAAAAGAGGTTTTCCCCATAGCGTAAGATATTACGCAGTACGAGAGATACTCTCGTAAGAGAACTAGTGCTTCACTAGTGTTTCTGACAAAATTTTAGTTGCTGCAGTCCATTTAAAAATTTATTTATTTAATTTGAATAAAAAAACTCTAATCGGTTTAAGTGAATGATTCAGTGACTCACTTGTTTTGTACTGGATGTTTCTGAAGAATCTCTTGAATGAATGATTCAATGACAAACAGTCTTCTGGTGTAACAACATGTTTCTACAGGTGCACAATTTCTTTTTACCAGCACTTTTCTATGTGTACTTTATTTATCTGTCTGCCTCTATCTATCTATCTATCTATCAGAAATGTATTTATGAAAATGATCATTCAGTCAGTTATTTTATTGAAACCACAATTTTACCTCTACCAGTTTTTAGCTCTAGTTTAGACCAAGGAGAAAACACTGCAGTGAAGAACATGCTTCAAATGGACTAAGACTTGATGTATACAAAACATTTTTATTGTTTTTCTTTGTTGTGCACAAGAAACTCACACAATTGTTTCACTAGTGCGGGGAAAAATACACTTCCCCTTTAAAGCTACATTATTCATTATTTCAAAACAGTCGGAATAAGTCTGAAACATTTCAAAACTTATTTCAAAAACTGAAGGTATTTTAATGTAATAAATTTGAATGATGACGAAGATGACAAATTAAACGAAGATGAAGACTGTCATTGCAGTTCTTTTGCAGCTGTGATTAATAGTATTTTTAATAATTTTAAGAATTTCATTTAATTTGACTATAACTACATTTAGATATAATTGGATTTGTTATTCAGTTTAACAGATTAAAATGTCATGGTGATGGACATGCAAATTGATATTGATAAAATTAACGGTTTATTTGAAAAGTTCTCAAAGAACAGTTTCATGGAAATACACGGCACTTAAATGGCATAAATTCCTGTAAATGACTCATGCTTGAATTTTGTGCATAAATTAAATTAGCAAAAAGTGACGTTGTTAGAGGTTTAAGGAGATTTGTAATATGTTTTATAGAATAATTAAATATTACTTTGCTGGTTTTGACAAGGCTTTGTGGGGGAACTGTTCTTGAACGAAGGCTCTCACACGGTGGTGTAGCGAGAGACGCCCGGACAGGATCGGAACGGAGACGGGACGCTGGGAAAGACGCTCAGGAACACGGGGGAATGAGGAGGAGGTGTGGGGATCTGCCTCCTCTGACGGCGCGGCGCGTAACGGAAGTTCAGTGGAGGTTTGACGGCACGAACAGAACCGCTGAGTTCCTCAGAGGAGGAGGTCTCGGCAGACTCGCTGGATTCACTGGAAGAGGCGGAGAGCGCTGTGTCTGGTGCTGGTCCTGCAGGGATGGCCTGATACACCGGCTCGACTAGCCGAGGCGTATCTGCTCCAACATCTTGGAATGTGGGCGCAGAGATATGAGGGATATTGTGGGTTGGGGTTTTGGAAAGTGTGGTGGACTTTTCTTCTTGCAGTGTGGGAGTGACAACATGCACCTGTGGGTCAGTGGCAACAACACGTGAAATACTTAATATATTACACTTATTCTGCAGTTTCTTTCAGAATTAAATGCAGTGCAGCTAAAATTACCATGTACGGTACCACAAAATAATGGCAAGAAAATTATTTTCTGTACAACATATGAGTTGTCCTTACTGTCTGCATGCAAAAAACATACATGCAGCACAAGCAGTGTAGTCTGATTACGAAACAAATGGCTCTTATCATTAAATCACACTTGAATTAGTCTAATGAATCTTACACTGATATAGTCAAGAGTGTGGCTCCACTTGATATTATTATATTATATTTCTGTCTGTTTTTCAACATCTTATTTTTCTAATGATTTCAACATAAAGTTATCTAAATCACATGTCTCAGGAAAACATTGGAAACATTACTTCCAGCAATTCAGTTTGGTTGCTGCTAGTGCTGCAGAAATTTCACATTTCCTGCTTTAAAAGTCATGCTTTTTAAGTATTTCTTCCTATCTATAAGATTAAACAACTGGAAAATAAGAAATTATATTGCCTTCGAGTCCTCCTGCAAAGTTCCCAGAATGTCCCTGTCAAATAAACTTGGAAAATGTGGGTAATTTAGTATTTCCTTCAACTTTTTTAGGCAAAGACAGGACGATTTTTAGGGTTGGTGCAACAAAGTTAAGAGCAGTGTAAGAGTGTGTAATTGATGCTTTATCTGCATTTGCTGTTCCTGTGCAGCCACTACAACGTTATTCTATGATCAGCACTTTAACAACGCCATGATTTCTGAGTTTCTTAGTGAAAATTACAACATTTTGGTGGTTGTAATCTTTCCAACAAGATAAGGCAAGAAGGAGAAAGATGGTCAGAAGGAAGGAATTAAACAGTCTATTTTTGTCTTTTTCCGCTTTTCTAGACAAACTAAAGCAAGAAGGCAATAAGTGCAATGGGAGATTCAAATCAACTCTACTGGGTTTGGCTCTGTTTCCCTCTGTTAAGTTGAGATGTTGATTTAGCTCAGTCATCTTGGTTTTAGAGCTGGAAAGTAAAAAGCCTGACAAACAAATATGGATATTTAGGGTACCTGTGGGTGAAATATTTCACAGGACACCTTCACATCTTGCTGGCCGTGGTCAGGGCCAAGAACCTCCCCGACACAGAACCCAACAGGCTGAAATGAAAAACACACAGACACAATAACCACGCAATAATGGCAGAGAGAAAGCAGACTGTTTGGAAAAATAGGGAACACTTCATCAAATAAAACTTTTTATGGTGTGAGAAAAACAACAGAAAATATTAATAGTGGTGGATGTTAGATCCATCAGATGGGATCCAGCTCAAGAACATGGACGTAAAGGACGCTGGCAGGAACTCACCTCTTTACTTTCATTTCCCGGCTCACACTGGACCTCTGGGAATGAGCACTCCTGAACGGTGTACTCCACAAAACTAGCGGAAACAGGAGAGCTCTGAGAAACATGGAATAAAAAGATTCATTCAATCTGGCCAGGGAACAGTGTCATTGTAGTAAAGAAATTCTGTCCTCACATACAGACTGCATTTTTATTAAATAACTTGGATTTTAGGTGGCTTCAGAAAACTGCAATGTAACACACAAGTGGTCTAAAGTAATTTTATAGTGCTTTTCTGACCTTTTTAGAACTTGACAGTGTCAGTACCCATTCACAATTATTGCATTTCCTGGACGAACTAAGCCTTTAAGGATAGAAAGGTGGAAGGAGAGGACTTTGAGGGTATTTTGGCCCGAACCCAGAGAACTCCCCCTGTATTTTTAGTTAGGAAAATAACCAGGCGAGTGTGAGGAGACGGGGTGGTGGAGGGATGCTGATACGACTGTGTATATATATATAGGCCTCCACTCATGCTGATTGGGTAGACATGTTGATTACTGATTGTTGACAGCTGGTTGGAATGTAACAATGCATAGCAACAATGACGTGATGATTGGATAGATAATTTGAATGTGTTCCTACCGAACTTTGTTAATAAAACATCATATAAAACAAAAATTTGATGGCCTCATAGTACATCCTAAATTATACAATGACACTAGAGTTGCAATGATACCATAATTTTCACAAACTCTGATGAATGTTTATATGTGAATAAAACACTAATTTAAATCTGTTCATCATATAAACCCAAACAGCAACATTGTGAGTCCCAGATCCAGCCCACATCTGGCACACATGGAAAAATGATCCGGCCCACATGCGGCGTGGAATGACGGCCCTTGGGTGGCTCACTCCTGTATGCCAGATCTGGGCCACAAGCAGGCCAAAGCAATGACACATGTCAGCCAACAGCAAAGAAATAAACCAGAACTGGACCTTCTCTGAGACACAAAATCTTTGTATATTAAAAATGGAGTCATCTCAGCCTTAATAAGCCTGTTAACAAGCAGAATCACTGAAGGAAAGAAGAAAACAGAAAAAGAGACAAGCAGAAACACAAGAACTACAACTGACTTCAGCCACAGCCTTAGTAGATGAAATCAACTCAAGAGAAAAGAAGACATTAAATCTCTAAAGATCTCAGCAGAGGAGGATTAAACAACTCCACAAACAGCATTACCAGCCTCACTTATTACTAACCAGACTGCGGTTTTACAGATACTAGACACATGCCTTTCAAATGAAAGATTGGTATCAAAGAGCACACTTAGGTTCCTAACTGACAACGAGGACTTGAGAGAGCAGCCATCAAGTGTTAGACAGTATTCTAGGTTATTACGTGAGGAAGCCAAAAAGACAATATATATAATAAGAGTTAAGACCCCAACTAATAGAAACATTAATCACTGTTATGGTGACTTCCAATTAAACACATTAGAGGTAAACCCTCTGTTAATTCTCAATAAGAACTTCTGAAGACAACTGACAAAAATAAAGTCATTTTTTCATCTTAAAAATATATCTAATTTACATCATATGCTCTCAATGAAAAATGCAGAAGAATTAGTTAACAATTAGCAGTGGCTCAGTGGTTCATGTAGGTTGCCTACAAACTGGAAGGTTGGTGGTTCTATCCCCGGTTCCACCTGACCAAGTGTCGAGGTGTCCATGAGCGAAACACCAAACCCCAGCTGCTCCCGACGAGCTGGATGGTGCCTTGCATGGCTGACACCGCCATCGGTGTATGAATGAGTGAATGAATGGGTGAATGTGAGGAAATATGTAAAACGCTTTGTTGGCCATGAGTCTGTTAAAGCGCTATATAAATACAGTCCATTTAATAAACAAACTACAGCTGGTCCAAAACGCAGCCGCTAGAGTTCTTACCAGAACCAGGAAGTATGACCATATTAGCCCGGTTCTGTCAACACTGCATTGGCTCCCTATTATACATTTTAAAATATTGCTGATTACTAACAAAGCACTAAATGGTTTATCTCCCCAGTACTTGAGCGAGCTCTTAATGCATTATAGTCCTTCACGTCTTTTGCGATCTCAAAACTCTGGCCAGTTGATAATACCTAGAATATCAAAATCGACTGCTGGTGGTAGATCCTTTTACTATTTAGCACCAAAACTTTGGAACAATCTTCCTAACATTGTCTGGAAAGCAGACACACTCTGTCAGTTCAAATCTAGACTAAAAACACATCTCTTTGACCTAGTATACACATAAAACATTATAGACTTCTATAATTCAATGTTAGGCTGCCTAGATTAGGTCAGCCGGAACTGGGAACACTTCCCATAAATTCTGATGTACTCGGTACATCATAAGAAGGATGGCGTCTACGCTAATATTTGTCTCTCTGTTTATCCCGAGGTTTACCGCAGTCCGCCGGATCCAGGCCGTATCCGGATCTGATGAAGGACCTGCGCCTGGACACGACGACAACGCATCCCTGAAGTGAACTAGTCTAGTGAAGGCCTCCTTCCCTTTACCTCTGTACTGATAAAACGTTCTCGGGATAATTCCGGTTCGCGTCGCAAATGCGACAAACTTTTATGTATTATACATTTTTAAGGCCAGACAAGTAGTTTGTTCAGGGTTGATTTTTGAAGAAGGACTACACGCCTGCACACATATATATTCAAACGCGCATACCTATAGACTGAACACGTGATCTGCAAGCCGTCTGCGTTTTCGCGGGTTTGTGTTTTTGAGGTTTGCGCAGAGAAAACGTATAATCGTTTTCACCTTCGAACTTCAATTTTGAATTTCAGGGAGTGCGTTCCCGAGACACCAGGCACTGTGGATGGGCGGCCGGAGCACGTTAGGGTTTTTTTCTGTTAGAACGGTGTCGTGTTAACGCCCCCAAAGTTAATAACTAATGATCTTCGCAAAGGAAGTGAATCAATCAAAACTATCTTTAGCTGAACAATTACTTTGTCCAAGAGCTATTGTAAAGCCTAAACAATCTCTTACAGTAATTTCTATTATCACTGTAATGCTGCTTTGAAACAATCCATACTGTTAAAAGTGCTTTATAAATGAAGGAGACTATGTCATTAGATGCTAACAATTATGTAGTTCAATTGACACATCACAAACCCTGTTGCTACAGAAATCAGTATGACGATTTTAACAAAAATTAGTACAAAAACTTAGACTATGCTGACACACAGAGACATCAATCAGCACATGAATCTCTGGTAACAATCATCAAAATATTCAGGTAATCAGATCAACCTTGAACATCACAAAAAAGCGACTAAACGTCACAACAAAAACAATAGCGAAAAATAAAAGCAAATATTTTGAATTAAACAAACTAATAGAACAACTCAGCTGCATAATTCATTCACGCTGCAATGCATGCTGGGAGTTTTGTACTATGCTGGTACCCAGCATGCATTGCAGCATAGCAAGTACAATTGTCACCATTGTTGAGATTCATGTGCTGATTGTTGATATCTGTGTGGTCATCGAAGATTAACCTTTTGTTAAAATCTTCTCACTTTTATAATACTGCTGGATCTCATGCTGCAGTAACAGGGTCTGTCACGTAAATATATTAATGACACATCAAAACTGTTAGATTTGATTAGGTTCGTCATCAGGCACTTTCATGGTGATTTTGAAAACATCAACAAGTAACCAACATCACCTGATATCAGTTTATTTTAACTTCCTTTACTACTGCAAATGTGTTTGACAAACACACTGTCACAGTGGCCAAAATGTACTGTATAATAAGAGTTAAGAGCCCAACTAATAGAAACATTAATCACTGTTATGGTGACTTCTAATTAAACACATTAGGGTAAACCCTCTGTTAATTCTCAATAAGAACTTCTGTAGACAACTGACAGAAATAAAGTCAATCTGGTTAGTAATAAGTGAAGCTGGTAATGCTGTTTGTGGAGTTGTTTAATCCTCCTCTACTGAGATCTTCACAGATTTAATGTCTTATTTTCAGTTGATTTCATCTAAGGCTGTGGCTGAAGTCAGTTGTAGTTCTTGTGTTTCTGCTTGTCTCTTTTTCTGTTTTCTTCTTTCCTTCAGTGATTCTGCTTGTTAACAGGCTTATTAAGGCTGAGATGACTCCATTTTTAATATACACAGGTTTTGTGGCTCAGAGAAGGTCCAGTTGTGGTTTATTCCTTTGCTCTGAGCTGACATGTGTCATTGCTTTGGCCTGCTTGTGGCCCAGATCTGGCAAACAGGATTGAGCCACCCAAGGGCCGTCATTCCACGCTGCATGTGGATCAGATCATCTTTCCACGTGTGCCAGATGTGGGCCGGATCTTGGCCGACACAATGTTGCTATGTGTAAAGTTAGGCTATCGTGTTTCTTCAAAAAATTTGGATTAAACACTTGATTCATATGGATTTATTTTATTATCACTTTATCCAATTTTTTAATTAAAGTCTTATGGGTTTGAAACTATATAAGAGTAATTGATGACAAAATTTTAATTTTTGGGCAAACTAATTCTTTAAAGGGACAGTTCATCCAAAAATAAAAATTCTGTCATTGTTTACTCATACTCAAAATGTTCCAAACCTGTATGAATTTCTTTCTTCTGCTGAACACAAATGAAGATTTTGAATAATGTCAGTAAAGGACTGTTCGTTTTTTATTTAAGGGGCTACCGGAGGAGCTTTGAGATCTAGCCTATAGTCAAAATAGTAAATAGTGTTCCAACCAATCACCAACAGGGGGCGGGTGTTGTGAGGTTTTGCGCTCGTGCACGGCTGCACGCGAAGTCGGAGCTGAAGAAGAAGCCGGCGTCTATAAACAAACAAGAGAAATTGAACATGCCTGAGTCAAGTCAAGTCAAGTCACCTTCATTTATATAGCGCTTTTAACAATATGGACTGTTCCAAAGAAGCTTTACAGTGATAATAGGAAATTAAAATAACAGAGATTGTTTAGGCTTTACAGCAGCTCTAGAATAAAGTTATTGTCCAGCTAAAGTTAGTTTTGATTGATTCACTTCCGCTGCAAAGATCATTAGTTATTAACTTAGGGGCCGCTAACCAGACACCGTTCTAGCAGAAAACTCTTTTATGCCGCTCATTTGCATAAAATAATGCCTGGTGGCTCTGAGAATTCTTTTTATCGCTTTCACGTAGCCACGTGAATAGGAATCAATCCCCAAGAGGAGGAAGAGGATTAGGGCGAGGGAATACCATCATGTTTATTCCAAGACACGAATAGTTACATTGAGTTTTCCCCATAGATCCGGCTTCTTTTTCAGCTCCGACTTCGCGTGCAGCCGTGCACGAGTGCAAAACCTCACAACACCCGCCCCCTGTCGGTGATTGCTTGGAACTCCCTGAAGCCCTAGACTCAATTAAACTACCATTCAATGTACTAATAATAATAATAATAATAATACATTTTATTTAAAGCGCCTTACCAGGACACCCAAGGACACTGTACAAAACAGATAAAAAACATTAAAACAATTCCCAATAATAAACTTATCTATCTATCTATCTATCTATCTATCTATCTATCTATCTATCTATCTATCTATCTATCTATCTATCTATCTATCTATCTTTCTTTCTAAACTTTCTTTCTAACTAATTTTTATTTCTAACTAATCTTTTTTTCTAACTAATCTTTCTATCTTTCTAACTAATCTTTCTTTCTTTCATTCAAACTAATCTTTCTTTCTTTCTTTTTCTTTCTTTCTTTCTTTCTTTCTTTCTAACTAATCTTTCTTTCTTTCTAACTAATCTTTCTTTCATTCAAACTAATATTTTTTCTTTCTAACTAATCTTTCTTTATTTCATTCAAACTAATATTTCTTTCTTTCAAACTTGTCTCTGTCTTTCTAACTAATCTTTCTTTCTTACTAATCTTTCTTTCTTTTTAACTAATCTTTCTTTCTAACTAATCTTTCTTTCTAATGAATATTTCTTTCTAACTAATATTTCTTTCTAACTAAACTTTCTTTCTAACTAATCTTTCTTTCTTTCTTTCTAACTAATCTTTCTTTATTTCATTCAAACTAATATTTCTTTCTTTCAAACTTGTCTCTGTCTTTCTAACTAATCTTTCTTTCTTACTAATCTTTCTATCTTTCTTTCTTTCTACCTTATATTTATTTTTTCTTTCTTTCTTACTAAACTTTCTTTCTTTTTTCTTTCTATCTTTCTTTCTTTCTACCTAATATTTATTTTTTCTTTCTTTCTTACTAATCTTTCTTTCTAACTAATCTTTCTTTCTTTCTTTCTAACTTATCTTTCTTTCTTTCTAACTAATCTTTCTTTCTAACAAATCTTTCTTTCTTTCTAACTTATTTTTCTTTCTTTCTAACTAACTACTATTTATTTCTTTCCAACTAATCTTTCTTTCTTACAAATCTTTCTTTCTAACTAATCTTACTTTCTAACTACCGGTAATCTTTCTTTTTTCCAACTTATCTATCTTTCTTTCTAACTAATCTATCTATTTACTCTTTCTTTTAGAACTAATCTTTCTTTCTTTCCAACTAATCTTTCTTTCTTTCTTACAAATATTTCTTTCTAACTAATCTTTATTTAATTCTTTATTTCTTTATTTCTTACAAATCTTTCTTTAATTATTTCTTTCTTTCTTTATTCTTACAAATCTTTCTTTCTAACTAATTTTTCTTTCATTCTTACTTTCTTTTCTAACTAATATTTATTTATTTATTTATTTATTTATTTTCTAACTAATCTTTCTTTCTTACTAATCTTTCTTTCTTTCTTTCTAACTAATCTTTCTTTCTTGCCAACTAATATTTCTTTCTTTCCAACTAATCTTTCTTTCTTTCTAACTAATCTTTCTATCTTTCTAAGAAATCTTTCTTTCTTTCTTTCTAACTAATCTTTGTTTCTAATTAATCTTTCTTTTTTTCTAACTAATCTTTATTTATTTCTAACTAATCTTTATTTATTTCTTTTTAACTAATATTTCATTCTAACTAATTATTTCTTTCTAACGAATCTTTCTTTCTAACTAATATTGCTTTCTTTCTTTCTTTCTAACTAATCTTTCTTCCTTTCTAACTAATCTTTCTTTCTTTCTAACTGATCTTTCTTTCTTTCTTTCTTTTTAACTAATTATTTCTTTCTAACGAATCTTTCTTTCTAACTAATATTTCTTTCTTTCTAACTGATCTTTCTTTCTTTCTTTCTTTTTAACTAATTATTTCTTTCTAACGAATCTTTCTTTCTAACTAATATTGCTTTCTTTCTTTCTTTCTAACTAATCTTTCTTTCTTTCTGACTAATATTTCTTTATTTCTAACTAATATTTCTTTCTTTCTAACAAATATTTATTTATTTCTTTCCAAATAATCTTTTTTCTTTCTTTCTTTCTTTCTAACTAATATTTATTTCTCTCTAACTAATCTTTCTTTCTAACTAATATTTCTTTCTTTCCAACTTATCTTTTTTTCTTTCTTTCTAACTAATCTGTCTTTCTTTCTAACTAATCATTCTTTCTTTCTAACTAATATTTCTTTCTTTCTTTCTAACTAATATTTCTTTCTTTCTAACAAATATTTCTTTCTTTCTTTCTAACTAATATTTCTTTCTTTCTTTCTAACTAATATTTCTTTCTCTCTAACTAATCTTTCTTTCTAACTAATCTTTCTTTCTAACTAATATTTCTTTCTTTCCAACTAATCTTTATTTCTTTCTTTCTTATAAATCTTTCTAACTAATCTTTCTTTCTAACTAATCTTTCTTTCTTTCTTTCCAACTAATCTTTCTTTCTTTCTTTCTTTCTTTCTTTCTCATAAATCTTTCTTTCTAACTAATCTTTATTTTTTCTAACTAATCTTTCTTTCTTTCCAACTTATCATTCTTTCTTTCTAACTAATATTTCTTTCTTTCCAACTAATCTTTTTTTCTTTCTTTCTAACTAATCTGTCTTTCTTTCTAACTAATCATTCTTTCTTTCTAACTAATCTTTCTTTCTTTTTCTTTCTAACTAATATTTCTTTCTTTCTAACTAATATTTCTTTCTTTCCAACTCATCTTTCTTTCTTTTCAACTAATCTTTCTTTCTTTCTTACAAATCTTTCTTTCTAACTAATCTTTATTTAATTCTTTATTTCTTTATTTCTTACAAATCTTTCTTTAATTCTTTCTTTCTTTCTTTCTTTATTCTTACAAATCTTTCTTTCTAACTAATTTTTCTTTCATTCTTACTTTCTTTTCTAACTAATATTTATTTATTTATTTATTTTCTAACTAATCTTTCTTTCTTACTAATCTTTCTTTCTTTCTTTCTAACTAATCTTTCTTTCTTGCTAACTAATATTTCTTTCTTTCCAACTAATCTATCTTTCTTTCTAACTAATCTTTCTATCTTTCTAAGAAATCTTTCTTTCTTTCTTTCTAACTAATATTTCTTTCTAACTAATCTTTGTTTCTAATTAATCTTTCTTTTTTTCTAACTAATCTTTATTTATTTCTAACTAATCTTTATTTATTTCTTTTTAACTAATATTTCATTCTAACTAATTATTTCTTTCTAACGAATCTTTCTTTCTAACTAATATTGCTTTCTTTCTTCCTTTCTAACTAATATTTCTTTATTTCTAACTAATATTTCTTTCTTTCTAACAAATATTTATTTATTTCTTTCCAACTAATCTTTTTTCTTTCTTTCTTTCTTTCTAACTAATATTTATTTCTCTCTAACTAATCTTTCTTTCTAACTAATATTTCTTTCTTTCCAACTTATCTTTTTTTCTTTCTTTCTAACTAATCTGTCTTTCTTTCTAACTAATCTTTCTTTCTTTCTAACTAATATTTCTTTCTTTCTTTCTAACTAATATTTCTTTCTTTCTAACAAATATTTCTTTCTTTCTTTCTAACTAATATTTCTTTCTCTCTAACTAATCTTTCTTTCTAACTAATCTTTCTTTCTAACTAATATTTCTTTCCAACTAATCTTTATTTCTTTCTTTCTTATAAATCTTTCTAACTAATCTTTCTTTCTTTCTAACTAATCTTTCTTTCTAACTAATATTTCTTTCTTTCTTTCCAACTAATCTTTCTTTCTTTCTTTCTTTCTTTCTTTCTTTCTTTCTTTCTTTCTTTCTTTCTCATAAATCTTTCTTTCTAACTAATCTTTATTTTTTCTAACTAATCTTTCTTTCTTTCCAACTTATCATTCTTTCTTTCTAACTAATATTTCTTTCTTTCCAACTAATCTTTTTTTCTTTCTTTCTAACTAATCTGTCTTTCTTTCTAACTAATCATTCTTTCTTTCTAACTAATCTTTCTTTCTTTTTCTTTCTAACTAATATTTCTTTCTTTCTAACTAATATTTCTTTCTTTCTAACTAATCTTTTTTCTTTCTAACTAATCATTCTTTCTTTCTAACTAATATTTCTTTCTTTCTTTCTAACTAATATTTCTTTCTTTCTAACAAATATTTCTTTCTTTCTTTCTAACTAATATTTCTTTCTCTCTAACTAATCTTTCTTTCTAACTAATCTTTCTTTCTAACTAATATTTCTTTCCAACTAATCTTTATTTCTTTCTTTCTTATAAATCTTTCTAACTAATCTTTCTTTCTAACTAATCTTTCTTTCTTTCTAACTAATCTTTCTTTCTTTCTAACTAATCTTTCTTTCTAACTAATCTTTCTTTCTTTCTAACTAATCTTTCTTTCTTTCTAACTAATCTTTCTTTCTAACTAATATTTCTTTCTTTCTTTCCAACTAATCTTTCTTTCTTTCTTTCTTTCTTTCTTTCTTTCTTTCTTTCTTTCTCATAAATCTTTCTTTCTAACTAATCTTTATTTTTTCTAACTAATCTTTCTTTCTTTCCAACTTATCATTCTTTCTTTCTAACTAATATTTCTTTCTTTCCAACTAATCTTTTTTTCTTTCTTTCTAACTAATCTGTCTTTCTTTCTAACTAATCATTCTTTCTTTCTAACTAATCTTTCTTTCTTTTTCTTTCTAACTAATATTTCTTTCTTTCTAACTAATATTTCTTTCTTTCCAACTCATCTTTCTTTCTTTTCAACTAATCTTTCTTTCTTTCTTATAAATCTTTCTTTCTAACTAATCTTTCTTTCTAACTAATCTTTCTTTTTTCTAACTAAACTTTCTTTCTTTCCAACTTATCTTTCTTTCTTTCTAACTAATCTTTCTTTCTTTCTAACTAATATTTCTTTCTTTCTTTCCAACTCATCTTTCTTTCTTTTCAACTAATCTTTCTTTCTTTCTTATAAATCTTTCTTTCTAACTAATCTTTCTTTCTAACTAATCTTTCTTTTTTCTAACTAAACTTTCTTTCTTTCCAACTTATCTTTCTTTCTTTCTGACTAATCTTTCTTTCTTTCTTTTTAACTAATTTTTTTTCTAATCTTTTTTTCTTTTCTAATCTTTCTTTCTTATAAATCTTTCTCTCTAACTAATATTTCTTTCTTTCTTTCCAACTAATCTTTCTTTCTTTCTTATAAATCTTTCTTTCTAACTAATCGTTCTTTCTTTCCAACTAATCTTTCTTTCTTTCTTTCTTATAAATCATTCTTTCAAACTAATCTTTCTTTTTTCTAACTAATCTTTCTTTCTTTCCAACTTATCTTTCTTTCTTTCTAACTAATCTTTCTTTCTTTCTTTCCAACTAATCTTTCTTTCTTTCTAACTAATATTTATTTCTTTCTAACTAATATTTCTTTCTTTCTAACTAATATTTCTTTCTTTCTTATAAATCTTTCTTTCTAACTAATCTTTCTTTCTTTCCAACTAATCTTTCTTTCTTTCTTTCTTATAAATCATTCTTTCAAACTAATCTTTCTTTTTTCTAACTAATCTTTCTTTCTTTCCAACTTATCTTTCTTTCTTTCTAACTAATCTTTCTTTCTTTCTTTCCAACTAATCTTTCTTTCTTTCTAACTAATATTTATTTCTTTCTAACTAATATTTCTTTCTTTCTAACTAATATTTCTTTCTTTCTTATAAATCTTTCTTTCTAACTAATCTTTCTTTCTAACTAATCTTTCTTTTTTCTAACTAATCTTTCTTTCTTTCCAACTTATCTTTCTTTCTCTCTAACTAATCTTTCTTTCTTTCTTTCTTTCTTTCTTACTAATATTTCGTTCTTTCTTTCCAACTAATCTTTCTTTCTTTCTTACAAATCTTTCTTTCTAACTTATCTATTTCTTTCGAAATAATATTTCTTTCTAACTAATCTTTCTTTCTTTCTAACTTATCTTTCTTTCTTTTTAACTAATCTTTCATTCTAACTAATCTTTCTTTCGTTCTAACTAATATTTCTTTCTTTCTAACTAATCTTTCTTTCTTTCTTTTTAACTAATTTTTCTTTCTAACTAATCTTTCTTTCTTTCCAACTAATATTTCTTTCTTTCTAACTAATATTTCTTTCTTTCTTTCCAAGTAATCTTTCTTTCTTTCTTATAAATCTTTCTTTCTAACTAATCTTTCTTTCTTTCCAACTCATCTTTCTTTCTTTCTTTCTTATAAATCTTTCTTTCTAACTAATCTTTCTTTCTTACTAATCTTTCTTTTTTCTAACTAATCTTTCTTTCCAACTTATCTTTCTTTCTTTCTAACTAATCTTTCTTTCTTTCTTTCTAACTAATATTTATTTCTTTATTTCCAACTAATCTTTCTTTCTTTCTTACAAATCTTTCTTTCTAACTTATCTATCTCTTTCTAACTAATATTTCTTTCTAACTAATCTTTCTTTCTAACTTATCTTTCTTTCTTTTTAACTAATCTTTCATTCTAACTAATCTTTATTTCGTTCTAACTAATCTTTATTTTTTTCTAACTAATCTTTCTCTCTTTCCAACTTATCTTTCTTTCCAACTAATCTTTCTTTCTTTCTAACTAATATTTCTTTCTTTCTTTCTTTTTCTTTCTTTCTTTCTTTCTTTCTTTCTTTCTTTCTTTCTTTCTTTCTTTCTTTCTTTCTTTCTTTCTTTCTTTCCAACTAATCTTTCTTTCTTTCTTACAAATCTTTCTTTCTAACTTATCTATCTATTTCTAACTAATGTTTCTTTCTAACTAATCTTTCTATCCTTCTAACTAATCTTTCTTTCTTTCTAACTTATCTTTCTTTCTAACTAATCTTTCTTTCTTTCTAACTAATCTTTTTTTCATTCTTTTTAAATAATCTTTATTTCTAACTAATCTTTCTTTCTTTCTTTCTTTCTCTTTCTAACTAATCTTTCTATCTTTCTAACTAATCTTTCTTCCTTTTAAACTAATATTTCTTTCTAACTAATCTTTCTTTCTTTCTAACTAATCTTTTTTTCATTCTTTTTAAATAATCTTTATTTCTAACCAATCTTTCTTTCTAACTAATCTTTCTTTCTTTCTAACTAATCTTTCTATCTTTCTAACTAATCTTTCTTTCTTTTAAACTAATCTTTCTTTCTTTCATTCTAACTAATCGGTCTTTCTTTCTTACAAATCACTCTTTCTTTCTAACTAATCTTTCTTTCTTACTAATCTTTCTTTCTAACTAATCTATCTATTTACTTTCTTTCTTTTCTAACTAATCTTTCTTTCTTACTAATATTTCTTTTTCTAAATAATCTTCATTTCTTTCTTACTAATCTTTCTTAATAACTAATCTTTCTTTCTAAATAATCTTTCTTTCTTACTAATCTTTATTTCTTTCCAACTAATCTTTCTTTCTAACTAATCTTTCTTTCTTTCTAAATAATCTTTCTTTCTTTCTTACAAATCTTTCTTCATAACAAATCTTTCTTTCTTACTAATCTTTCTTTCTTTCCAACTAATCTCTTTCTTACAAATCTTTCTTTCTAACTAATCTTTCTTTCTTTCTAAATAATCTTTCTTTCTTTCTTACAAATCTTTCTTCATAACAAATCTTTCTTTCTAACTAATCTTTCTTTCTTTCCAACTAATCTCTTTCTTACAAATCTTTCTTTCTAACTAATCTTTCTTTCTTACTTACTAATCTTTCTTTCTTTCTTAGTAATCTATTTACTCTCTTTCTTTTCTAACTAATCTTTCTTTCTTTTCTAACTAATCTTTCTTTCTTACTAATATTTCTTTCTTTCTAAATAATCTTCATTTCTTTCTTACTAATCTTTCTTTATAAATAATCTTTCTTTCTTTCTAATTAATCTTTCTTTCTTTCCAACTAATCTTTTTTTCTAACTAATTTTTCTTTCTTTATAACTAATCTCTCTTTATTTCTTTTTTTTCTTTCTTTATAACTTATCTAACTTTCTTACTAATCTATCTATTTACTTTCTTTTCTAACTATTTATTTTTTTCTTTCTCTCTCACTAATCTTTCTTTCTTTCTTTCTAACAATCTTTCTTTCTGAAAAATCTTTCAGTTTTTTCAAACTTTAAACTATTTAAAACTTTAAACTACTTTAAACTAATTTAAACTTTAAACTAATTTAAACTTCAAACTAATCTTTATTTCTTACTAATCTTTCTTTCTTTCTAACTAATCTTTCTTTCTTTCGAATTAATCTTTCTTTCTTTCTAATTAATATATCTTTCTAACTAATCTTTCTTTCTTTTAAACTAATATTTCTTTCTAACTAATCTTTCTTTCTTTCTAACTAATCTTTTTTTCATTCTTTTTAAATAATCTATTTCTAACTAATCTTTATTTCTAACTAATCTTTATTTCTAACTAATCTTTCTTTCTTTCTAACTTATCTTTCTTTCTTTCTTTCTAACTTATATTTCTTTCTTTCTTTCCAACTAATCTTTCTTTCTTATAAATCTTTCTTTCTAACTAATCTTTCTTTCTTTCATTCTAACTAATTGGTCTTTCTTTCTTACAAATCTTTCTTTCTTTCTTTCTTACTTACTAATCTTTCTTTCTTTCATTCTAACTAATCGGTCTTTCTTTCTTACAAATCTTTCTTTCTTTCTTTCTTACTTACTAATCTTTCTTTCTTTCATTCTAACTAATCGGTCTTTCTTTCTTACAAATCTTTCTTTCTATCTAATCTTTCTTTCTCACTAATCTTTCTTTCTAACTAATTTATCTATTTACTTTCTTTCTTTTCTAACTAATCTTTCTTTCTTACTAATATTTCTTTTTCTAAATAATCTTCATTTCTTTCTTACTAATCTTTCTTTATAACTAATCTTTCTTTCTTTCTAAATAATCTTTCTTCTTTCTTACTTACTAATCTTTCTTTCTAACTAATCTATTTACTCTCTTTCTTTTCTAACTAATCTTTCTTTCTTTTCTAACTAATCTTTCTTTCTTACTAATATTTCTTTCTTTCTAAATAATCTTCATTTCTTTCTTACTAATCTTTCTTTATAACTAATCTTTCTTTCTTTCAAAATCCCCTTATGATGGACAAACATCCAAGGACCGTGACGTCGCCCGGTATGGCGCAGCCGGGGCCCCACCCTGGATCCAGGCCCGGGGTTGGGGCTCGTATGCGAGCGCCTGGTGGCCGGGCCTCTCCCCACGGGGTCCGGCCGGGCACAGCCCGAAGGAGTGACGTGGGACCGCCTTCCCGTGGGCTCACCACCTGCAGGAAGAGCCGTAAGGGGCCGGTGCAGAGAGGATCGGGTGGCAGTCGAAGGCGGAGACCTCGACGACCCGATCCCTGGACACGGAAACTAGCCTTAGGGACGTGGAACATCACCTCGCTGGCGGGGAAGGAGCCTGAGATGGTGCGTGAGGTTGAGAGGTTCCGACTAGAGATAGTCGGGATCACCTCTACGCATGGCTTGGGCTCTGGAACCACACTCCTTGAGAGACTCTTCACCACTCTGGAGTTGCCCTTGGTGAGAGGCGACGGGCTGGTGTGGGTTTGCTTATAGCCCCCCAGCTCAGCCGCCATGTGTTGGAGTTTACCCCGGTGAACGAGAGGGTCGTTTCCCTGCGCCTACGGGTCGGGGATAGGTCTCTCACTGTCGTGTGTGCCTACGGGCCAAACGGCAGTGCAGAGTACCCGGCCTTCTTGGGGTCTCTGGGAGGAGTGCTGGAAAGTGCTCCGACTGGGGACTCCGTCGTTCTACTGGGGGACTTCAACGCTCACGTGGGCAGCGACAGTGACACCTGGAGGGGCGTGATTGGGAGGAACGGCCCCCCCGACCTGAACCCGAGCGGTGTTCAGTTATTGGACTTCTGTGCTAGTTACAGTTTGTCCATAACGAACACCATGTTCAAGCATAAGGGTGTCCACCAGTGCACGTGGCACCAGGACGCCCTAGGTCGCAGGTCGATGATCGACTTTGTGGTCGTTTCATCTGACCTGCGGCCGTATGTCTTGGACACTCGGGTGAAGAGAGGAGCGGAGCTGTCAACTGATCACCACCTGGTGGTGAGTTGGATCCGATGGCGGGGGAGGAGGCTGGACAGACTCGGCAGACCCAAGCGTACTGTAAGGGTTTGCTGGGAACGTTTGACCGAGTCTCCTGTCAGAGAGATCTTCAACTCCCACCTCCGGCGGAGCCACGACCGGATCCCGAGGGAGGTTGGAGATATTGAGTCTGAGTGGACCATGTTCTCCACCTCCATTGTCGAAGCGGCTGCTCGGAGCTGTGGCCGTAAGGTCTCCGGTGCCTGTCGAGGCGGCAATCCCCGAACCCGGTGGTGGACACCGGAAGTAAAGGATGCCGTCAAGCTGAAGAAGGAGTCCTATCGGGCCTGGTTGGCTTGTGGGACTCCTGAGGCAGCTGACGGGTACCGGCAGGCCAAGCGGACTGCAGCCCGGGTGGTTGTGGAGGCAAAAACTCGGGCCTGGGAGGAGTTCGGTGAGGCCATGGATAAGGACTATCGGCTGGCCTCGAAGAGATTCTGGCAAACTGTCCGGCGCCTCAGGAGAGGGAAACAATGCCCTACCAACGCTGTTTACAGTGGAGGTGGGCGGCTGTTGACCTCAACTGGGGATGTCGTCGGACGGTGGAAGGAATACTTCGAGGATCTCCTCAATCCCGCCGTCACGTCTTCTATTGAGGAAGCAGAGGCTGAGGGCTCAGAGGTGGACTCGTCCATCACCCTAGCTGAGGTCACCGAGGTAGTCAAGAAACTCCTCGGTGGCAAGGCACCGGGGGTGGATGAGATCCGCCCTGAGTACCTCAAGTCTCTGGATGTTGTGGGGCTGTCTTGGCTGACACGCCTCTGCAGCATCGCGTGGCGGTCGGGGACAGTGCCTCTGGGATGGCAGACCGGGGTGGTGGTCCCTCTTTTTAAGAAGGGGGACCGGAGGGTGTGTTCCAACTACAGGGGGATCACACTTTTCAGCCTCCCTGGGAAAGTCTATGCCAGGGTACTGGAGAGGAGAATATGGCCGATATTGGAACCTCGGATACAGGAGGAACAGTGCGGTTTTCGTCCAGGCCGTGGAACACTGGACCAGCTCCATACTCTCTACAGGGTGCTGGAGGGTTCATGGGAGTTTGCCCAACCAGTCCACATGTGCTTTGTGGATTTGGAGAAGGCATTCGACTGTGTCCCTCGCGGCGGCCTGTGGAGGGTGCTCCGGGAGTATGGGGTCCGGGGTCCTTTGCTAAGGGCTGTCCGGTCCCTGTATGACCGAAGCAGGAGCTTGGTTCGCATTGCCGGTAGTAAGTCAGACTTCTTCCCGGTGCATGTTGGACTCCGGCAGGGCTGCCCTTTGTCGCCGGTTCTGTTCATAGTTTTTATGGACAGAATTTCTAGGCGCAGCCAGGGGCCGGAGGGTGTCAGGTTTGGGGACCACGCGATTTTGTCTCTGCTTTTTGCGGATGATGTTGTCGTGTTGGCCCCTTCACACCAGGACCTTCAGCATGCACTGGGACGGTTTGCAGCCGAGTGTGAAGCGGCTGGGATGAAAATCAGCACCTCCAAATCCGAGGTCATGGTCCTCAGTCGGAAAACGGTGGCTTGCTCACTTCAGGTTGGTGGAGAGATCCTTCCTCAAGTGGAGGAGTTTAAGTATCTTGGGGTTTTGTTCACGAGTGAGTGAAGGATGGAACGGGAGATTGACAGACGGATCGGTGCAGCTTCTGCAGTAATGCGGTCGATGTACCGGTCTGTTGTGGTGAAGAAGGAGCTGAGCCGTAAGGCAAAGCTCTCGATTTACCGGTCAATCTACGTTCCTACTCTCACCTATGGTCATGAGCTTTGGGTCATGACCGAAAGGACAAGATCCCGGATACAGGCGGCCGAAATGAGCTTTCTCCGCAGGGTGGCTGGCCGATCCCTTAGAGATAGGGTGAGAAGCTCGGTCACTCGGGAGGAGCTCAGAGTAGAGCCGCTGCTCCTCCACATCGAGAGGGGTCAGCTGAGGTGGCTCGGGCATCTGTTCCGGATGCCTCCTGGACGCCTTCCCGGGGAGGTGTTCCGGGCACGTCCCACTGGGAGGAGACCCCGGGGAAGACCTAGGACACGCTGGAGAGACTATGTCTCCCGGCTGGCCTGGGAACGCCTCGGTGTCCCCCCGGAAGAGCTGGATGAAGTGTCCAGGGAGAGGGAAGTCTGGGCATCTCTGCTCAGACTGCTGCCCCCGCGACCCGGCCCCGGATAAGCGGAAGAAGATGGATGGATGGATAATCTTTCTTTCTTTCTAAATAATCTTTCTTTCTTACTAATCTGTCTTTCTTTCTAACTATTCTTTCTTTATAACTAATTTTTATTTCTTTATAACTAATCTCTCTTTCTTTATTTCCTTTTTTTTCTTTCTATATATCTTATCTAACTTTCTTACTAATCTATTTACTTTCTTTTCTAACTATTTCTTTCTTTCTCTCTCTCTAACTAATCTTTCTTTCTTTCTTTCTTTCTTTCTTTCTTTCTTTCTAACAATCTTTCTTTCTATCAAATCTTTCTGTTTTTTTCAAACTTTAAACTATTTAAAACTTTAAACTACTTTAAACTTTAAAATAATTTAAACTTTAAACTAATTTAAACTTCAAACTAATCTTTCTTTCTTACTAATCTTTCTTTCTTTCTAACTAATCTTTCTTTCTTTCTAATTAATCTTTCTTTCTAACTAATCTTTTTTCTTTCTAACTAATCTTTTTTTCTTTCTAACTAATCTTTCATTCTTTCTTTCCAACTAATCTTTCTTTCTTACAAATCTTCCTTTCTAACTAATATTTCTTTCTTTCTTTCTTTCTAACTAATCTTTCTTTCTTTCTTTCTTTCTAACTTATCTATATTTCTCTCTAACTAATCGCTTTACTTTCTTTCTTTTCTAACGAATCTTTCTTTCTTTCTTTTCTAACTAATCTTTCTTTCTTTCTTTCTTTCTTTCTAACCAATCTTTTCTTCTTTCTAACCAATCTTGCTTTCTTTCTTTCTAACTAATCTTTCTTTCTTTCTAACTAATCTTTCTTTTTCCAACTAATCTTTCTTTCTTTTTTCTTTCTAACTAATCTTTCTTTCTTTCTTTCTAACTAATATTTATTTCTTTCTTTCCAACTAATCTTTCTTTCTTTCTTACAAATCTTTCTTTCTAACTTATTTATCTCTTTCTAACTAATATTTCTTTCTAACTAATCTTTCTTTCTTTCTAACTTATCTTTCTTTCTTTTTAACTAATCTTTCATTCTAACTAATCTTTATTTCGTTCTAACTAATCTTTTTTCATTCTTTCTAACTAATCTTTCATTCTAACTAATCTTTATTTCGTTCTAACTAATCTTTTTTCATTCTTTCTAACTAATCTTTCTCTCTTTCCAACTTATCTTTCTTTCCAACTAATCTTTCTTTCTTTCTAACTAATATTTCTTTCTTTCTTTCTTTCTTTCCAACTAATCTTTCTTTCTTTCTTACAAATCTTTCTTTCTAACTTATCTGTCTATTTCTAACTAATCTTTCTTTCTAACTAATCTTTCTATCCTTCTAACTAATGTTTCTTTCTTTCTAACTTATCTTTCTTTCTAACTAATCTTTCTTTCTTTCTAATTAATCTTTTTTCATTCTTTTTAAATAATCTTTATTTCTATCTAATCTTTCTTTCTTTCTCTTTCTAACTAATCTTTCTATCTTTCTAACTAATCTTTCTTCCTTTTAAACTAATATTTCTTTCTAACTAATCTTTCTTTCTTTCTAACTAATCTTTTTTTCATTCTTTTTAAATAATCTTTATTTCTAACTAATCTTTCTTTCTTTCTAACTAATCTTTCTATCTTTCTAACTAATCTTTCTTTCTTTTAAAATAATCTTTCTTTCTTTCATTCTAACTAATCGGTCTTTCATTCTTACAAATCTTTCTTTCTAACTAATCTTTCTTTCTTACTAATCTTTCTTTCTAACTAATCTATCTATTTACTTTCTTTATTTTCTAACTAATCTTTCTTTCTTACTAATATTTCTTTTTCTAAATAATCTTCATTTCTTTCTTACTAATCTTTCTTAATAACTAATCTTTCTTTCTAAATAATCTTTCTTTCTTACTAATCTTTATTTCTTTCTAACTAATCTTTCTTTCTAACTAATCTTTCTTTCTTTCTTACAAATCTTTCTTTCTAACTTATCTGTCTATTTCTAACTAATCTTTCTTTCTAACTAATCTTTCTATCCTTCTAACTAATGTTTCTTTCTTTCTAACTTATCTTTCTTTCTAACTAATCTTTCTTTCTTTCTTTCTAATTAATCTTTTTTCATTCTTTTTAAATAATCTTTATTTCTATCTAATCTTTCTTTCTTTCTCTTTCTAACTAATCTTTCTATCTGTCTAACTAATCTTTCTTCCTTTTAAACTAATATTTCTTTCTAACTAATCTTTCTTTCTTTCTAACTAATCTTTTTTTCATTCTTTTTAAATAATCTTTATTTCTAACTAATCTTTCTTTCTAACTAATCTTTCTTTCTTTCTAACTAATCTTTCTATCTTTCTAACTAATCTTTCTTTCTTTTAAAATAATCTTTCTTTCTTTCATTCTAACTAATCGGTCTTTCAGTCTTACAAATCTTTCTTTCTAACTAATCTTTCTTTCTTACTAATCTTTCTTTCTAACTAATCTATCTATTTACTTTCTTTATTTTCTAACTAATCTTTCTTTCTTACTAATATTTCTTTTTCTAAATAATCTTCATTTCTTTCTTACTAATCTTTCTTAATAACTAATCTTTCTTTCTAAATAATCTTTCTTTCTTACTAATCTTTATTTCTTTCTAACTAATCTTTCTTTCTAACTAATCTTTCTTTCTTTCTAACTCATCTTTCTTTCTTTCTTACAAATCTTTCTTTCTAACAAATCTTTCTTTCTAACTAATCTTTCTTTCTTTCCAACTAATCTCTTTCTTACAAATCTTTCTTTCTAACTAATCTTTCTTTCTTACTTACTAATCTTTCTTTCTTTCTTACTAATCTCTTTACTATCTTTCTTTTCTAACTAATCTTTCTTTCTTTTCTAACTAATCTTTCTTTCTTACTAATATTTCTTTCTAAATAATCTTCATTTCTTTCTTACTAATCTTTCTTTATAAATAATCTTTCTTTCTTTCTAACTAATCTTTCTTTCTAACTAATTTTTCTTTCTTTATAACTAATCTCTCTTTCTTTATTTATTTTTTTCTTTCTTTATAACTTATCTAACTTTCTTACTAATCTATCTATTTACTTTCTTTTCTAACTATTTCTTTTTTTCTTTCTCTCTCACTAATCTTTCTTTCTTTCTAACAATCTTTCTTTCTAACAAATCTTTCCGTTTTTTCAAACTTTAAACTATTTAAAACTTTAAACTAATTTAAACTTCAAACTAATCTTTCTTTCTTACTAATCTTTCTTTCTTTCTAACTAATCTTTCTTTCTTTCGAATTAATCTTTCTTTCTTTCTAATTAATATATCTTTCTAACTAATCTTTCTTTCTTTTAAACTAATATTTCTTTCTAACTAATCTTTCTTTCTTTCTAACTAATCTTTTTTTCATTCTTTTTAAATAATCTATTTCTCACTAATCTTTATTTCTAACTAATCTTTATTTCTAACTAATCTTTCTTTCTTTCTAACTTATCTTTCTTTCTTTCTTTCTAACTTATATTTCTTTCTTTCTTTCCAACTAATCTTTCTTTCTTACAAATCTTTCTTTCTTTCTTTCTTTCTTACTTACTAATCTTTCTTTCTTTCATTCTAACTAATCGGTCTTTCTTTCTTACAAATCTTTCTCTCTTTCTTTCTATCTAATCTTTCTTTCTTACTAATCTTTCTTTCTAACTAATCTATCTATTTACTTTCTTTCTTTTCTAACTAATCTTTCTTTCTTACTAATATTTCTTTTTCTAAATAATCTTCATTTCTTTCTTACTAATCTTTCTTTATAACTAATCTTTCTTTCTTTCTAAATAATCTTTCTTTCTTACTAATCTTTATTTCTTTATAACTAATCTTTCTTTATAACTAATCTTTGTTTCTTTCTAACTCATCTTTCTTTCTTTCTTACAAATCTTTCTTTCTAACAAATCTTTCTTTCTAACTAATCTTTCTTTCTTTCTTACAAATCTTTCTTTCTAACTAATCTTTCTTTCTTACTTACTAATCTTTCTTTCTAACTAATCTATTTACTCTCTTTCTTTTCTAACTAATCTTTCTTTCTTTTCTAACTAATCTTTCTTTCTTACTAATATTTCTTTCTTTCTAAATAATCTTCATTTCTTTCTTACTAATCTTTCTTTATAACTAATCTTTCTTTCTTTCTAAATAATCTTTCTTTCTTACTAATCTTTCTTTCTAACTATTCTTTCTTTCTAACTAATTTTTATTTCTTTATAACTAATCTCGCTTTCTTTATTTCCTTTTTTTTCTTTCCTTATAACTTATCTAACTTTCTTACTAATCTATCTATTTACTTTCTTTTCTAACTATTTCTTTCTTTCTCTCTCTCTAACTAATCTTTCTTTCTTTCTTTCTAACAATCTTTCTTTCTATCAAATCTTTCTGTTTTTTCAAACTTTAAACTATTTAAAACTTTAAACTACTTTAAACTTTAAACTAATTTAAACTTTAAACTAATTTAAGCTTCAAACTAATCTTTCTTTCTTACTAATCTTTCTTTCTTTCTAACTAATCTTTCTTTCTTTCGAATTAATCTTTCTTTCTAACTAATCTTTTTTCTTTCTAACTAATCATTTTTTCTTTCTAACTAATCTTTTTTTCTTTCTAACTAATCTTTCTTTCTTACAAATCTTCCTTTCTAACTATTTCTTTCTTTCTTTCTTTCTTTCTAACTAATCTTTCTTTCTTTCTTTCTTTCTAACTTATCTATATTTCTCTCTAACTAATCCATTTACTTTCTTTTCTAACGAACCTTTCTTTCTTTCTTTTCTAACTAATCTTTCTTTCTTTCTTTCTAACCAATCTTTCCTTCTTTCTAACCAATCTTGCTTTCTTTCTTTCTAACTAATCTTTCTTTCTTTCTAACTAATCTTTCTTTTTCCAACTAATCTTTCTTTCTTTTTTCGTTCTAAATAATCTTTATTTCTTTGTAACTAATCTTTCTTTCTTTCTAACTAATTTTTCTTTTTTAAATAATCTTTCTTTCTAATGAATATTCCTTTCTTTCTTTTTTCTAACTAATCTTTCTTTCTTTCTAACTAATCTTTGTTTCTTTCTTTCTAACTTATTTATCTTTCTTTCTAACTAATCTATCTATTGACTTTCTTTCTTTAATAACTTATCTTTCTTTCTTTCTTCCAACTAATCTTTCTTTCTTTCTTACAAATCTTTCTTTCAAACTAATCTTTCTTTCTTTCTTACTAATCTTTCTTTTTCTTTCTTTCTAACTAATCTATCTATTTACTCTCTTTCTTTTCTAACTAATCTTTCTTTCTTTCTTACTTACTTACTAATCTTTCTTTCTTTCTAACTAATCTTTCTTTCTCTTTCTAAATAATCTTTCTTTCTAAATAATCTTTCTTTCTAACTAATCTTTCCTTCTTTCTAACCAATCTTGCTTTCTTTCTTTCTAACTAATCTTTCTTTCTTTCTAACTAATCTTTCTTTTTCCAACTAATCTTTCTTACTTTTTTCTTTCTAACTAATCTTTATTTCTTTGTAACTAATCTTTCTTTCTTTCTAACTAATTTTTCTTTTTTAAATAATCTTTCTTTCTAATGAATATTCCTTTCTTTCTTTTTTCTAACTAATCTTTCTTTCTTTCTAACTAATCTTTGTTTCTTTCTTTCTAACTTATTTATCTTTCTTTCTAACTAATCTATCTATTGACTTTATTTCTTTAATAACTTATCTTTCTTTCTTTCTTCCAACTAATCTTTCTTTCTTTCTTACAAATCTTTCTTTCTAACTAATCTTTCTTTCTTTCTTACTAATCTTTCTTTTTCTTTCTTTCTAACTAATCTATCTATTTACTCTCTTTCTTTTCTAAATAATCTTTATTTCTTTCTTACTTACTAATCTTTCTTTCTTTCTAACTAATCTTTCTTTCTCTTTCTAAATAATCTTTCTTTCTAACTAATCTTTCTTTCTAACAAATCTTTTTTCTTTCTAACTAATCTTTCTTTCTTTCAATCTTTCTTTCTTACTTATCTATCTTTCTTTCTAACTAATCTTTCCTTCTTTCCTTCCAACTAATCTTTCTTTCTTTCAATCTTTCTTTCTTACTTATCTATCTTTCTTTCTAACTAATCTTTCCTTCTTTCCTTCCAACTAATCTTTCTTTCTTTCTTTCTCACAAATCTTCCTTTCTAACAAATCTTTCTTTCTTTCTTACTAATCTTTCTTTTTCTTTCTTTCTAATTAATCTATCTATTTACTCTCTTCCTTTTCTAACTAATCTTTCTTTCTTTCTAACTAATCTTTCTTTTTCCAACTAATCTTTCTTTCTTTTTTCTTGCTAACTAATCTTTATTTCTTTGTAAATAATCTTTCTTTCTTTCTAACTAATTTTTCTTTTTTAAATAATATTTCTTTCTAATGAATATTCCTTTCTTTCTTTTTTCTAACTAATCTTTCTTTCTTTCTAACTAATCTTTGTTTCTTTCTTTCTAACTTATTTATCTTTCTTTCTAACTAATCTATCTATTGACTTTCTTTCTTTAATAACTAATCTTTCTTTCTTTCTTACAAATCTTTCTTTCTAACTAATCTTTCTTTCTTTCTTACTAATCTTTCTTTTTCTTTCTTTCTAACTAATCTATCTATTTACTCTCTTTCTTTTCTAACTAATCTTCCTTTCTTTCTTACTTACTAATCTTTCTTTTTTTCTAACTAATCTTTCTTTCTCTTTCTAAATAATCTTTCTTTCTAACTAATCTTTCTTTCTAACTAATCTTTTTTTCTTTCTAACTAATCTTTCTTTCTTTCCAACTAATCTTTCTTTCTTTCTTTCTTTCTTTCTTTCTTACTTATCTATCTTTCTTTCTAACTAATCTTTCCTTCTTTCCTTCCAACTAATCTTTCTTTCTTTCTTTCTTTCTTTCTTTCTTTCTTACGAATCTTCCTTTCTAACAAATCTGTCTTTCTTTCTTACTAATCTTTCTTTTTCTTTCTTTCTAATTAATCTATCTATTTACTCTCTTCCTTTTCTAACTAATTTTTCTTTCTTTCTTACTTACTAATCTTTCTTTCTTTCTAACTAATCTTTCTTTCTCTTTATAACTAATCTTTCTTTCTCTTTATAAATAATCTTTCTTTCTAACTAATCTTTATTTCTTTCCAACTAATCTTTCTTTCTTTCTTTCTTACTTATCTATCTTTCTTTCTAACTAATCTTTCCTTCTTTCCTTCCAACTAATCTTTCTTTCTTTCTTTCTTTCTTACAAATCTTCCTTTCTAACAAATCTTTCTTTCTTTCTTACTAATCTTTCTTTTTCTTTCTTTCTAACTAATCTATCTATTTACTCTCTTCCTTTTCTAACTAATTTTTCTTTCTTTCTTACTTACTAATCTTTCTTTCTTTCTAACTAATCTTTCTTTCTCTTTCTAAATAATCTTTCTTTCTAACTAATCTTTCTTTCTAACTAATCTTTTTTCTTTCTAACTAATCTTTCTTTCTTTCCAACTAATCTTTCTTTCTTTCTTTCTTACTTATCTATCTTTCTTTCTAACTAATCTTTCCTTCTTTCCTTCCAACTAATCTTTCTTTCTTTCTTTCTTACAAATCTTCCTTTCTAACAAATATTTATTTATTTCCAACCAATCTTTCTTTCTTTCTTTCTTACTTTTCTATATTTCTTTCTAACTAATCAATCTATTTACTTTCTTTTCTAACTAATCTTTCTTTCTTTCTTTTCTAACTAATCGGTCTTTCTTTCTAACCATTCTTTCCTTTTTTCTAACCAATCTTGCTTTCTTTCTAACCAATCTTTCTTTCTTTCTAACTAATCTTTCTTTCTTTTAAACTAATCTTTCTTTCTTTCATTCTAACTAATCAGTCTTTCTTTCTTACAAATCTTTCTTTCTTTCTAACTAATCTTTCTTTCTTACTAATCTTTCTTTCTAACTAATCTATCTATTTACTTTCTTTCTTACTAATATTTCTTTTTCTAAATAATCTTCATTTCTTAATCACTAATCTTTCTTTCTAAATAATCTTTCTTTCTTACTAATCTTTATTTCTTTCTAACTAATCTTTCTTTCTAACTAATCTTTGTTTCTTTCTAACTCATCTTTGTTTCTTTCTAACTCATCTCTTTCTTACAAATCTTTCTTTCTAACTAATCTTTCTTTCTTACTTACTAATCTTTCTTTCTTTCTTACTAATCTATTTACTCTCTTTCTTTTCTAACTAATCTTTCTTTCTTTTCTAACTAATCTTTCTTTCTCACTAATTTTTCTTTCTTTATAACTAATCTCTCTTTCTTTATTTCTTTTTTATCTTTCTTTATAACTTATCTAACTTTCTTACTAATCTATCTATTTACTTTCTTTTCTAACTATTTCTTTTTTTTCTTTCTCTCTAACTAATCTTTCTTTCTTTCTTTCTAACAATCTTTCTTTCTAACAAATCTTCCCGTTTTTTCAAACTTTAAACTATTTAAAACTTTAAACTATTTAAAACTTTAAAATAATTGAAACTTTAAACTAATTTAAACTTCAAACTAATCTTTCTTTCTTACTAATCTTTCTTTCTTTCTAACTAATTTTTCTTTCTTTCGAATTAATCTTTCTTTCTTTCTAATTAATATATCTTTCTAACTAATCTTTCTTTCTTTTAAACTAATATTTCTTTCTAACTAATCTTTCTTTCTTTCTAACTAATCTTTTTTTCATTCTTTTTAAATAATCTATTTCTAACTAATCTTTATTTCTAACTAATCTTTATTTCTAACTAATCTTTATTTCTTTCTTTCTAACTTATCTTTCTTTCTTTCTAACTTGTATTTCTTTCTTTCTTTCCAAATAATCTTTCTTTCTTATAAATCTTTCTTTCTAACTAATCTTTCTTTCTTTCATTCTAACTAATCGGTCTTTCTTTCTTACAAATCTTTCTTTCTTTCTTTCTTACTTAGTAATCTTTCTTTCTTTCATTCTAACTAATCGGTCTTTCTTTCTATCTAATCTTTCTTTCTTACTAATCTTTCTTTCTAACTAATCTATCTATTTACTTTCTTTCTTTTCTAACTAATCTTTCTTTCTTACTAATATTTCTTTTTCTAAATAATCTTCATTTCTTTCTTACTAATCTTTCTTTATAACTAATCTTTCTTTCTTTCTAAATAATCTTTCTTTCTTACTAATCTTTATTTCTTTCTAAGTAATCTTTCTTTCTAACTAATCTTTGTTTCTTTCTAACTCATCTTTCTTTCTTTCTTACAAATCTTTCTTTCTAACAAATCTTTCTTTCTAACTAATCTTTCTTTCTTTCTTACAAATCTTTCTTTCTAACTAATCTTTCTTTCTTACTTACTAATCTTTCTTTCTAACTAATCTATTTACTCTCTTTCTTTTCTAACTAATCTTTCTTTCTTTTCTAACTAATCTTTCTTTCTAAATAATCTTCATTTCTTTCTTACTAATCTTTCTTTATAACTAATCTTTATTTCTCTCTAAATAATCTTTCTTTCTTACTAATCTTTCTTTCTTTCTAACTATTCTTTCTTTGTAACTAATTTTTATTTCTTTATAACTAATCTCTTTCTTTATTTCCTTTTTTCTTTCTTTATAACTTATCTAACTTTCTTACTAATCTATCTATTTACTTTCTTTTCTAACTATTTCTTTCTTTCTCTCTCTCTAACTAATCTTTCTTTCTTTCTAACAATCTTTCTTTCTAACAAATCTTCCCGTTTTTTCAAACTTTAAACTATTTAAAACTTTAAACTAATTTAAACTTTAAACTAATTTAAACTTTAAACTAATTTAAACTTTAAACTAATTTAAACTTCAAACTAATCTTTCTTTCTTACTAATCTTTCTTTCTTTCTATCTAATCTTTCTTTCTTTCTAATTAATCTTTCTTTCTAACTAATCTTTTTTCTTTCTAACTAATCTTTTTTTCTTTCTAACTAATCTTTCATTCTTTCTTTCCAACTAATCTTTCTTTCTTACAAATCTTCCTTTCTAACTAATATTTCTTTCTTTCTTTCTTTCTTTCTTTCTTTCTTTCTTTCTTTCTTTCTTTCTAACTAATCTTTCTTTCTTTCCAACTAATCTCTTTCTTACAAATCTTTCTTTCTAACTAATCTTTCTTTCTTACTTACTAATCTTTCTTTCTTTCTTACTAATCTATTTATTCTCTTTCTTTTCTAACTAATCTTTCTTTCTTACTAATTTTTCTTTCTTTATAACTAATCTCTCTTTCTTTATTTCTTTTTTTTCTTTCTTTATAACTTATCTAACTTTCTTACTAATCTATCTATTTACTTTCTTTTCTAACTATTTCTTTTTTTCTTTCTCTCTAACTAATCTTTCTTTCTTTCTTTCTAACAATCTTTCTTTCTAACAAATCTTTCCGTTTTTTCAAACTTTAAACTATTTAAAACTTTAAACTATTTAAAACTTTAAAATAATTTAAACTTTAAACTAATTTAAACTTCAAACTAATCTTTCTTTCTAACTAATCTTTCTTTCTTTTAAACTAATATTTCTTTCTAACTAATCTTTCTTTCTTTCTAACTAATCTTTTTTTCATTCTTTTTAAATAATCTATTTCTAACTAATCTTTATTTCTAACTAATCTTTATTTCTTTCTTTCTAACTTATCTTTCTTTCTTTCTTTCCAAATAATCTTTCTTTCTAACTAATCTTTCTTTCTTTCATTCTAACTAATCGGTCTTTCTTTCTTACAAATCTTTCTTTCTTTCTTTCTTACTTACTAATCTTTCTTTCTTTCATTCTAACTAATCGGTCTTTCTTTCTTACAAATCTTTCTTTCTTTCTATCTAATCTTTCTTTCTTACTAATCTTTCTTTCTAACTAATCTATCTATTTACTTTCTTTCTTTTCTAACTAATCTTTCTTTCTTACTAATATTTCTTTTTCTAAATAATCTTCATTTCTTTCTTACTAATCTTTCTTTATAACTAATCTTTCTTTCTTTCTAAATAATCTTTCTTTCTTACTAATCTTTATTTCTTTCTAACTAATCTTTCTTTCTAACTAATCAGTCTTTCTTTCTTACTAATCTTTATTTCTTTCTAACTAATCTTTCTTTCTAACTAATCTTTGTTTCTTTCTAACTCATCTTTCTTTCTTTCTTTCTTACAAATCTTTCTTTCTAACAAATCTTTCTTTCTAACTAATCTTTCTTTCTTTCTTACAAATCTTTCTTTCTAACTAATCTTTCTTTCTTACTTACTAATCTTTCTTTCTAACTAATCTATTTACTCTCTTTCTTTTCTAACTAATCTTTCTTTCTTTTCTAACTAATCTTTCTTTCTAAATAATCTTCATTTCTTTCTTACTAATCTTTCTTTATAACTAATCTTTCTTTCTCTCTAAATAATCTTTCTTTCTTACTAATCTTTCTTTCTTTCTAACTATTCTTTCTTTATAACTAATTTTTATTTCTTTATAACTAATCTCTTTCTTTATTTCCTTTTTTTCTTTCTTTATAACTTATCTAACTTTCTTACTAATCTATCTATTTACTTTATTTTCTAACTATTTCTTTCTTTCTCTCTCTCTAACTAATCTTTCTTTCTTTCTAACAATCTTTCTTTCTAACAAATCTTTCTGTTTTTTCAAACTTTAAACTATTTAAAACTTTAAACTAATTTAAACTTTAAACTAATTTAAACTTTAAACTAATTTAAACTTCAAACTAATCTTTCTTTCTTACTAATCTTTCTTTCTTTCTAACTAATCTTTCTTTCTTTCTAATTAATCTTTCTTTCTAACTAATCTTTTTTTCTTTCTAACTAATCTTTCATTCTTTCTTTCCAACTAATCTTTCTTTCTTACAAATCTTCCTTTCTAACAAATATTTCTTTCTTTCTTTCTTTCTTTCTTTCTTTCTAACTAATCTTTCTTTCTTTCTTTCTAACTTATCTATATTTCTCTCTAACTATTCCATTTACTTTCTTTCTTTTCTAACGAATCTTTCTTTCTTTTCTAACTAATCTTTCTTACTTTCTTTCTTTCTTTCTAACCAATCTTTCCTTCTTTCTAACCAATCTTGCTTTCTTTCTTTCTAACTAATCTTTCTTTCTTTCTAACTAATCTTTCTTTTTCCAACTAATCTTTCTTTCTTTTTTCTTTCTAACTAATCTTTATTTCTTTGTAACTAATCTTTCTTTTTTAAATAATCTTTCTTTCTAATGAATATTTCTTTCTTTCTTTTTTCTAACTAATCTTTCTTTCTTTCTAACTAATCTTTGTTTCTTTCTTTCTAACTTATTTATCTTTCTTTCTAACTAATCTATCTATTGACTTTCTTTCTTTAATAACTTATCTTTCTTTCTTTCTTCCAACTAATCTTTCTTTCTTTCTTACAAATCTTTCTTTCTAACTAATCTTTCTTTCTTTCTTACTAATCTTTCTTTTTCTTTCTTTCTAACTAATCTATCTATTTACTCTCTTTCTTTTCTAACTAATCTTTCTTTCTTACTTACTAATCTTTCTTTCTTTCTAACTAATCTTTCTTTCTCTTTCTAAATAATCTTTCTTTCTAACTAATCTTTCTTTCTAACTAATCTTTTTTCTTTCTAACTAATCTTTCCATCTTTCTTTCTTTCCAACTAATCTTTCTTTCTTTCTTTCTTTCTTTCTTTCTTACTTATCTATCTTTCTTTCTAACTAATCTTTCCTTCTTTCCTTCCAACTAATCTTTCTTTCTTTCTTTCTTTCTTTCTTACTAATCTTTCTTTTTCTTTCTTTCTAATTAATCTATCTATTTACTCTCTTCCTTTTCTAACTAATTTTTCTTTCTTTCTTACTTACTAATCTTTCTTTCTTTCTAACTAATCTTTCTTTCTCTTTATAAATAATCTTTCTTTCTAACTAATCTTTCTTTCTAACTAATCTTTTTTCTTTCTAACTAATCTTTCTTTCTTTCCAACTAATCTTTCTTTCTTTCTTACTTATCTATCTTTCTTTCTAACTAATCTTTCCTTCTTTCCTTCCAACTAATCTTTCTTTCTTTCTTACAAATCTTCCTTTCTAACAAATATTTCTTTCTTTCCAACCAATCTTTCTTTCTTTCTTTCTTACTTTTCTATATTTCTTTCTAACTAATCAATCTATTCACTTTCTTTTCTAACTAATCTTTCTTTCTTTCTTTTCTAACTAATCGGTCTTTCTTTCTAACCAATCTTGCTTTCTTTCTAACCAATCTTTCTTTCTTTCTAACTAATCTTTCTTTCTAACTAATCTTTCTTTCTTTTTTCCAACTAATCTTTCTTTCTTTCTTACAAATCTTCCTTTCTAACTAATATTTCTTTCTTACTAATCTCTCTTTCTTCCTTACTAATCTTTCTTTCTTACAAATCTTACTTTCTAAATAATCTTTCTTTCTAACTAATCTTTCTTTTTTCTTTCTTTCTTTCTTTCTAACTTATCTATCTTTCTTTCTAACTAATCTATCTATTTACTTTCTTTCTTTTCTAAATAATCTTTCTTTCTTTCTTTTCTAACTAATCTTGCTTTCTTTCTTTCTTTCTTTCTTTCTAACCAATCTTTCCTTCTTTCTAACCAATCTTTCTTTCTTTCTAACTAATCTTTCTTTCTTTCTTTCTCTCTAACCAATCTATCTTTCTTTCTAACCAATCTTTCTTTCTTTCTAACTAATATTTATTTCTTTCTTTCTTACTAATTTTTCTTTTTTTCAAACTTTAAAATATTTAAAACTTTGAACTATTTTAAACTTCAAATTAATTTAAACTTTAAACTAATTTAAACTTCAAATTAATCTTTCTTTCTTTCTTTCTAACTAATCTTTCTTTCTTTCCAACTAATTTTTATTTCTTTCTTACAAATCTTCCTTTCTAACTTATCTTTCTTTCTTTCTTTCTAACCAATCTTTCCTTCTTTCTAACCAATCTTGCTTTCTTTCTAACCAATCTTTCTTTCTTTCTTTCTTACTAATATTTTTTTCTAACAATCTTTTTTTCTTTCTAACCAATCTTTCTTTCTAACTAATCTTTTTTTCTTTTTTCTTTCTAACTAATATTTCTTTCTTTCTCTCTAACTAATCTTTCTTTATTTCTTTCTTTCCTACTAATCTTTCTTTTTTTCAAACTTTAAACTACTTTAAACTTTAAACTACTTTAAATTTCAAACTAATTTAAACTTTAAACTAATTTAAACTTCAAACTATCTGGTCCAAACTTTCACAAGCCAACTTAAAGTTTGTCCTGACAAACTTTTTAATCTAGTTTATTGATTACTTCTGTACTGATTAACTCTTGGCAAAGATGTTCAGATATCTCAATGCCTAGTAGACCTACTCCAAACATTAAAAAGGGTCCTTTACAGTGCGACACATATCTACGAAAAGATTGGTCTGTGCGATGAATAAATGTACCACTGTAGCACGCGTGCGATACAGTTTTGTAAACTCCGTTACTTGTGTTTGTTTTCAGACACAGTTGTTTTATACTTGAGCTTATGCGATATCACGATTTTTGATCGTGGATGATTTAATGTCTCCACGATCTGCTTTTGAAAAAACTCGCCGCGTCCGCACGAGCGCGAAGGTGCGCAAGCCCCCTTTCACTTGCCGGTGAGCACGGCAGATTTTGTAACTGCGCGCGCACCTCTGCATCCGAAGATGCACGACTTCGAGCCGAATGTGGCCGAGCATATACGTCTCATCACACCGACACCCAGTTTGTGCGTCTAGTAGTTGCTTAAATTTACAAAATGAGCCTACAATAGCAGACACTTTTAATTATGGTCCATGTTTTATAAAAAATGTTCTCGAAACTAAATGAAAATGTTTAGTGAAATTAGAAAATATGTAAGTTATAACAATACTAATCTTTGTTTCTTTCTTTCTAACTTATCTTTCTTTCTAACTAATCTATCTATTGACTTTCTTTCTTTAATAACTTATCTTTCTTTCTTTCTTCCAACTAATCTTTCTTTCTTTCTTACAAATCTTTCTAACTAATCTTTTTTTCTTTCTTACTAATCTTTCTTTCTTTCTAACTAATCTATCTATTTACTCTCTTTCTTTTCTAACTAATCTTTCTTTCTTACTAATCTTTCTTTCTTTCTAACTAATCTTTCTTTCTCTTTCTAAATAATCTTTCTTTCTAACTAATCTTTCTTTCTAACTAATCTTTTTCTTTCTAACTAATCCATGTTTTATAAAAAATGTTCTCGAAACTAAATGAAAATGTTTAGTGAAATTAGAAAATATGTAAGTTAGTCGTATAGGCTATGTTCTCAAATTCATTTATTTTGTTCTAATGTAACAAGTAATAATCTCAAGGTTTACTGCTTTACACGATTCTTTTGTAGTGTGGTTTTGGTGAAGTGTACTAAAATAAACATTCACCTGTGTACCTTACTCACCGCTGATTCCTGGTGGTTTAGAGGGCAATTACTCCGAGTCGCCTCCTGTCGTTTCAAAGAATAGTACAACGGTGAGCGCGTCAAGTATAAACGCCTCATCCATTGGGGAGGAGTGCGCGCAGGCAGCGGAGGCTCGCGCTGCGGAGCCAGGCGAAAGTATAAACAAGGCTTAAGTCCTAATACTGTAAAACTTGACGTACATTCACATCACATGTTAATGCAACGGTAGAGTTACACTCACAGGACACTGCACTTATTCGCAATCACAAAAGTTCATTATTGGCTCATACTTTAAAGCTTTGCCGGGTGAACATTGGCGTTCTGTTCTGACATGATGCACTTATTCTGAGCGTGTACGCACGAAGCACGCACGCACACTGACAAACAGCGCCAAACTGGACTTTATCTTTCACGTCTGGTTTTTGTTGGGTCAGACCCATCTGCTAGCGATGGGGGGCCGAGACTGAGAGAGCTACATGGAAAATTATGCACCAAACAAGCCACTTTGAAATGTTGCTGTTTTCATGAATACAAAAGTTGGGTGACCCTCCCCCTAGACTAAAAGAATTTGGATGACCCTCCCCTCAACAAAGAATAAAAAGACATGATTTTCCTCCGGTGGTCCGTTCAATAAATATCGAACGGTCCCTAACCAAGCAGATCTCGGGCACCAGTGACTACCATAGTATCACGTTTAGTGTTTGTTAGATACTGCGTCCTTCCCTGCTTCAACCTGCATTGTGACACATATGGCGATTTTCCACTGCATGGTACAGTACGGTTCGGTTCGGTACGGCACGCTTTGGCGCTTCTCCACTGCATGGTATGGTACGGCTCGGCTCGGCTCGGCACGGCTCACTTGTGGCGCTTTTCCACTGCATGGTACGGTACGGCTCGCTTCGGCTCGCTTTAAATGGTACCACCTCTGTTGAGCTTCCAAGCGTACCGTACGGATACTAAAATGTGACGTGGAAGCACTGTAGATCACTGATTGGTCAGACAGACAGAATCGTCACTACCAGCATCATTGTATTTGCAAGACATCAAACCCGCTAGATTTAAATAGCCAGTAACAGCCACCGCTGTAGCACCTGTTTTAAAACTACTTGCTTGACTTGCTTGAAGAAAAAAAACTTCCAAAAAAGAAATGGCTGAATCGTGGTCAGTGGACAAGAAGCGCAGACGTTCCTCTTGTTGGTTGCCGAGGAGCGGATAAACTATAACGATCAGTCATAATCCCACCCACTTTGAAGCAGTACTAACTGCAGTGGAAAAGCAACCGAGCTAAAGCGAACCGTGCCGCGCCGAGCCGTGTCGTACCACGCAGTGGAAAAGCGAAGCGAGCCGAACCGTGCCGCGCCGAGCCGAACCGTACGGAACCGTACCGAGCCGTACCATCCAGTGGAAAAGCGCTTATAGTAGGGAAAAAAATACTATGGTAGTCAATGGTGCCCGAGATCTGCTTGGTTACAAACATACTTCCAGATTCCTTTCTTCCAGCAGAAGAAAGACACATTCATACAGGTTTGGAACAATTTGAGAGTGAGTAAACGATAACAGAATTTTAATTTTTTATATTTTTTAACTATCCCTTTAAGGCTATTTATTAATTACCTTTAACAAACAGAAATCTGTGAAAAATATAACTACCCATAGATAAATTAACTGAAAAATAAGCTGTTATATCGGAGCAATAGCGTGTGGCCCGCACTCTGACATGTGCCGCTGCTGTGCACAAGGCGACCCGAGTTTAATTGGCTCGAGGTTCAGGTTACTCCAACATTAAGTTTGTCCACAAACTTTAGCATTTAGTTGCAAGGCATACCCTGATTAGTCAACGTTTACTTGACTTCAAGCACCTAAAAGGCCACTTCAAAAAGTCTGAAAATAAATTAAAAAATGCTTTAAACCGGTATACAATTTCACAGTGTATAACCGGTATTGTCGTGGCAAACCTACTGTAAATGAAACCTCAATTTAATTAACTGCAAAATCTACAAATTGCTGATTTGTCATCTATTGCAACCTGATGGGAGGCTCTGGTGATGGTGTTCACAGTCAGGCTAACAGGGAGAGTGCTTTGTATGTTGTATTTAAGGAGGGACGTCCTAGCTGTGGCAATGGCTTCATTACTGTCGACCGGCAGCAGCACAGGACAGACTGGACACGTCAGACGTAACTTCTCTGGAGGGTCTTGGGGAAGAAAAAGAGAGAGAGTGAGTAGGATAAAATTAAAATCTAAATTGTACTTGCATTACAGTAGTTTAGTTAATTTAACAAAAGCAAGAAATATAAACTTTTTCATCAAGAATCGAAAAATAAAATAATTTTCAATCATGGCCCTTGCTATTAAACAGAATTTGCACTTCCTATTAAGCTGTATCAATAAAAGCATTTTTTAATGGCATCCTGGATCGTGTTGACTGATTCATACAGTATGTTTGTTCAGAGCATTTGATTGTAGATTGTTTTGTAATAGAGGAACAGTGTAATGGAGAGTTTGCCAAAAAACTTTTGTTGATGGAGCAGCTGACTGTATTGGATCTGACAGAAGCTACATAGCAAACCGCAAGTTAACAAGTTCATAATGCTTTGTGCGTAAATTATGGTTTTATATGGATAATAATATGGATAAAGCATTCCTATGCAATATAGGAATAAGCTTAAAGGAGATTCCCCTTTAAATACTGATCATTTTATACAAAAGGCCAGAATGATGGATCAAAATAAGAATATTTCTGCATAGAAATATGCTTTATATATATTTTATTATATATATAAGGAAATAACGTTTTGTAAATAATGGATTAACATTAATTTATTTTTTAAATTCACCATGGATGTTTTCGTTCGATTAATTGATAAGATAAAAAAATCAATCAATTATCAAAATAAACTTCTTCTGTTTCACACAAGATAAAAACGTTTCTACTTATTAAGGTTGAGAGTTCCAGTGTGCAGGGAACTCTTGTAAATGTGTGCAGTCAGAAATGGAAATAAATATTTGACCTGGAACGAGTGTGCAGTCATAGCTGTAGAGGTACGAGAAGCCCTCTGGTGTGTGGAGGACTGTGGTGTTACAGTTTCCAGAGATTTGCTACAACACGAGGAACATACATTAATGTCAGACACATTCTCTTTTCAAGACATAGTAAAATCAGAGATTCTGCAAACCATCTGCACTGATTTACTTGATAAATTACTTCAAGGTAGAAGTTGGATTAAAGGGTTCGTCATATGATGCTTTTTAATGTTTTCCTTTTTCCTAATAAAACACACCTGCCTTTTATTTCAAATGATCCTAAAGACCTTAATTGGTTGGTTTAAGGCAGTGAGGTAAATTGTGTTTCACAAAGTTAGCTGCTTCAGTATTTGTACTGTATTATTTTGTGACATGTTTCTATGGTAAACTGGTAAAAAATATATATATATCAGCATTTCATAAGTTTTAAAGGCTTTTATTGGCAAAAACATGCAAAGATATTTATCAATGATACATCAATATTTACAGTGTTGACCCTTCTTCTTCATAACCTTCACTCGGCATGCTCAATATCAGCTTCCGGGCCAAATCCTGACTGATAGCGATCCATTCTTGCCTTATTAGTGCTCGGAGTTGACAACAATTTGTGAGCTTCTGCTTGTCCACTCATCTTTTGAGGATTGACCACGGGTTCTCTATGGGATTAAGATCTGGGAGTTGCCTGGCCACGGATCCAAAATGTCAATGTAATGATCTCTGAGCCACTTCATTATCACTCTTGCCTTGTGGCATTGTGCTTCATCATGCTGGAAAATGCATGGTTCATCACCAAATTGCTCCTAGAACGTAAGGAGAAGTTACTCTTGCGGGAAAGAAGTTTTGATAACGTTCTTTATCCATGGCAGTGTTTTTTGGCAGAACTGTGAGAGTCACTCCCTTGGACGAAAAGCATGGATGGGCTCAAGATGCTTCACTGATGGCATGACACACTCACCGTTTCTTCTCCGGACAATCAGTTTTCCAGATGTCACAAACAGTCGGAAGGGGGCTTCATCAGTGAAAAAATATTTTCACCAGTTTTCTGCTACTCAACCCTTGTATTAGTGTTGTGACAATACTGGAATTTCTAACTTCAATACTATACTTTGAATAATATTGATTTTCAATACCACAGGGAAAAAACTGCCACAACATTAAGGGCATAAAATTTTAGATTTTTATTCAAAGATAAATACAACAAAGATATAACATGACAATGAGGTTTACATGTACAAAAATTTCTTGTTCAAAGCCTCTGAGATTGTTTCACATTCAAAAGGCAATAAAGTTCAAGTAAAAAAAATTAAATGAGTCCTGATGTATTTAATACACACTCTGAAGCTGAGCTTGAAGAAGTGATGCACAAATACTTGCAAACTGGACAAGGTGAGGTACACATTAATTTCATGACATTTATTCATATCCTGAGAACTAATTTTTGAACTGTTAAAGTAGAAAAGATCTTCCAACTCAGGAGCAGGAATGCAGAGTGAGTGGTGTGTTTTTCATATACAGGGCTCAATCAGTCTGAATCCTTAGGTATGAGGTGCTATTTCTTCAGGTCATCAGGTAGACCTCAACAGACCACTTGGCTGCTGTGTCCCAGCGCGTGGGCTCATCATGGATCATTCTGTGTTTGGGCAGTTGGAAATATTTTTATTTCTTCTTCTGCTGTCTCAACATCCTTGATGAACCGCTGAAGGCAGACACTGTCTTTCTCAACCCCAACAGTGCTCCAGACACACAGTCTATATCCAGGCCCTTGTAAACGGTTAGGTGCAGGTTGTACCTAAAGAAGGGGACTCATGTGAAGCCCTGCTGAAATGATTTCTGGTTTGTTGGGGTATTATCAGTGGTAATACCAGCCAATTGACATGTCCAGCTTCCTTGTTTCTTGTACTATCTCCTCCAATGCCTACATCAAGCATTCTCCTGAATGTTCAGAGTTCAGCCAAACAGCAGCTCTGCATGTCCCAGGATTCAGATACAAATTGCACAGTTACTGCAATGAACGTGGAAGTGGCCCTGCTGGACCATAGGTCAGTGGTGCATGAAAAAAAGTGTTTCCCTCAAGATTGTTCATGAGTAAATCTTTTGTTTCATTGGGCTGGGATTTCAGTGTACATGAAATAATTCCGTGAAGGAAGGAAATACCTGTTATGTAACTGTTCAAGTAGTTGTCTGAACCCAGGTTTCTCAACAGTATACACCCACACTCTACATCCCAGTTCAGTTTCTAATCTTCATTTGAGTTTGCTTCATACTTTCTTTGTTGTTCAAATAAAGCTAGTAGAGTAGGCTGCGAGTGTGTTTTTCTTTTTTTTTTTTGCAGATCAATTCTCCTTAACCAGGGATGACTTGGACAACTTAGAGCTGGGCTTATTCAGCGACGACTTGGACAACTTGGAGCTGGGCTTATTCAGCGACGACTTGGACAACTTAGAGCTGGGCTTATTCAGCGACGACTTGGACAACTTGTAGCTGGGCTTATTCAGCGACGACTTGGACAACTTAGAGCTGGGCTTATTCAGCGACGACTTGGACAACTTGTAGCTGGGCTTATTCAGCGACGACTTGGACAACTTGGAGCTGGGCTTATTCAGCGACGACTTGGACAACTTAAGGTGATGATACACAGGGCAACTTTTTGAGCAATGTTGCTGGGCAATCTTGCCGAGCGATTGTTGCTTGGGCACTTTCTCATTGAAAATGGGCAATACATTTCTATCTGGATAATTTAGATCAGTCGTGGGCCCTGTGTCTCATCTGGTTGCCCGTTGACGGCAACATTGCCCAGCAACATTGCTCAAAATGTTGCCCTGTGTATCATCACCTTTAGAGCTGGGCTTATTCAGCGACGACTTGGACAACTTGGAGCTGGGCTTAACCAGGGATGACTTGGACAACTTGGAGCTGGGCTTATTCAGCGATGACTTGGACAAATTAGAGCTGGGCTTATTCAGCGACGACTTGGACAACTTGGAGCTGGGCTTAACCAGGGATGACTTGGACAACTTGAAGCTGGGCTTAACCAGGGATGACTTGGACAACTTGGAGCTGGGCTTAACCAGGGATGACTTGGACAACTTGGAGCTGGGCTTAACCAGGGATGACTTGGACAACTTGGAGCTGGGCTTAACCAGGGATGACTTGGACAACTTGGAGCTGGGCTTATTCAGCGACGACTTGGACAACTTGGAGCTGGGCTTAACCAGGGATGACTTGGACAACTTGGAGCTGGGCTTATTCAGCGACGACTTGGACAACTTGGAGCTGGGCTTAACCAGGGATGACTTGGACAACTTGGAGCTGGGCTTAACCAGGGATGACTTGGACAACTTGGAGCTGGGCTTATTCAGCGACGACTTGGACAACTTGGAGCTGGGCTTAACCAGGGATGACTTGGACAACTTGGAGCTGGGCTTATTCAGCGACGACTTGGACAACTTGGAGCTGGGCTTATTCAGGGATGACTTGGACAACTTGGAGCTGGGCTTATTCAGCGACGACTTGGACAATTTGGAGCTGGGCTTATCCAGCGATGACTTGGAACTCTTGGAGCTGGGCTAAACCAGCGACGACTTGGACAACTTGGAGCTGCACCAGCACCCACATACTCCAAATTCCCTTTTTTGGTCTTCCTGAGCAGTAAAACCCAAAAAGTTAGCTTGTGCATTTTACGGAGGACAGCTTCCTGAACCTGGGAGAGTACAACGTCAGCTCTTACACAAAGACCACTGTGAAATTTCCTGCTCAAGTCGTGCTTGGTTCCGATCGTTCTGCTTGTTTATCTGCATTTTCAGAATCTGACTCAGGCTCGAACTGATATGGTAAAAGGGGCGTTATATTCCAAAACTCTTGAGATGTTTGGCCAATCAAAATGCACTGGGTCAGCTGGCCAATCAGAGCACTCTAAGCTTTTTGGAAGGAGGGGCTTTGTAGAAATCAGTATTTTTCAGACAGACTGGGAATAGAGGTGCTGCAATAATATAAAGTTGTCACGATTTTGGTCTTTTGTCTTGGTCACGTTTTGGTTTGTTCATGTCATGCTCCATGTCTGTCATGTGATTCCCTGTTTGTCATGTGATCCTGCCATGTGTCTTGTCATTGGTTAATCGTCTGTTCATTGTTCACAGGTGTCCCGTGTCTTGTCATTAGTCTGTGTATTTAAGCCATCAAGTTTTGTTTCCCTGTAACCACTGTTGGTAAGCGTCTTGTTCATGTTCTTGTTTTTGTTTTGAGTTCATGTCACGCCATGTTTTGTTTCATGTTTATCATCTTGTTTGTAATAAACTGCACTTGGGTTCTTCTCTACAACTTGCCTCCAGTGGATACTTTACAACAGTATGTAAAAAAATTATGTTTTTGAAGATTAAAGAATGTAAACCTATTCATATTCACCCAAAAAAAAACTAAATAATGAACTTTTAAAATAGCATCATATGACCCCTTTAAGTCATTATTTATCACTATCCCTGAAAACTTTTCAGTAAAAAATAAATAAAAAAAAGCTGTTGATATCACTGCCATTTGCCACCGTAACTTGTCTCTTTTTCAAGAGGCAAAGTACAGGTTTTTAGAGTGCAATAATAAATTAAGCAGATTTTAGCTTGAGATCCAAATATGCATCCATCAAATTGCCAAATTACAGTTTTGCATGCAGCATAAGTTAAATCTGCTGGTTAATCCTAAACCCATGATCAATATTTGAGAATTTACTAGATGGAATTTTGAACAGAGGTAAAACAACACTTCCACACCATCAACCAAATATTCTATTCGAACTTTAAACATTCCTTAAGATGTACAGTAGCAGCATATAATCAAGGAGCTGAAGCCTTACTGTTTCCATGAAAGGTCTTATAGCACATTTTTTCCACGATTTGGGACTGAGGACATGGCACTTAGTCTCAAGGACATCTAAATCAAGATAATAGATCTTTCCAGCAAGACCCTACAGCAAGGGAAAGTGGACATGTGAAATAAACAGTATTTTGCAAAAATGACAAATACATATATATTATGACTTTGAATCTGCAAAACAATTTGTCATCAATAATTCATTTATATGAGTAGATGAGTAGATCTACTAATGCTGTGGTTGCCTTTTCACTGGTAAAAATAACAGCACTTTTTACCAACCTGTTGATGCGCCTGGACGTTTGTGATTCTGTTAAGGGCAAATTTGTAACCTGTTTGTCTGTCCTCATTTATGTATGTGACGGCGAGTCGGGACAACTTCTCCACAATCTTGTCATCACAGGGAACGTGAACTAAATTTGTCCCCAAGACACACAAAATGTTTGCGGCCAAAAAAATCCAAATCAGAGTCAACATCTTTAATTCGTTTTACAGAAAATGTCCTGCAGAAGATCAGCAGTTTTATTTCAAATGCAGTCGGTTTATACCATGAGATGAATGTGACTTTGGAATCAGGTTTGATAAACATTAACAAGATGATCAATGTGTGTGACCTGACTGTGATGTAAACAGCATGTGTGCCATAGTCAACGCTAGGCTCAAAATATACCCCAAACCTATTCAAATTGATTGATAATATACACTTATGAAGTGTTAATAATGTATCACAGAGTGTTAATGAAAAGCAGAATAATCAATTAATAACTAAAATACAAATAAACACTTTACCTCAGGAATACTCAGTTCTCCAGCAGAGTTTAGTTCCAGCCCTGCAAGCAGCACAAAAACTTACATTTCCATGTGAAAATAAAGAGCTTGATTGGTTGGTTTCGGGTGTGTTTGTTTAGAGATGGATATAACTTTTTGTCTCTATTTTATCATGTAGTCGTCATTCTACCACACGATGGCGCTGGAATCGCAATGACGCCAGCAAAATGTTATCAACAGATGCTGTAGCTGTAGAAACTGTAGATTCCCAGATGCACATAAAGGGATGAAAAAAAACAAACTGGATCCAATATTGCGCATCATTATCTACCTCATAAAAGAAAGCAGGCTGTGGTTAAATGTGGTCACCAAGATGTCAACTGATGTAGTACTATTGTACATCATTGATGGCGTCACATGGTAATACCTTGGTACTTTGATTATGATTATCATATCCATGCACGATTTAGCATAACATATACGTTTTATTTTAGTTTAACATAAAAGGGAGACTGAGGAAACTTCAGTTTTAATGTGTCGATAAATTAATCTCAATTTAACGTGATTCATGAAGCTCCCATAACAACTGTGGGAAACACCTAATGTCCCCCTGAGGTGAAAATCAACTTTTAATGTTGTTTATGTCTACGTGAATGGTGTTTTAATATGCTTTCAGACAAAACATGTGCAAATTCATAAGTCAACGCCATTGCTTAGTATTTTCTCCTTAAAACTAAGACAGTCTCAAAAACACGGTTTGAAATCGCTGGTGTTTCTGACGTCACAAACTACCTTGTAACCAAGGAAGCAATAAAACTAAAGGTAATTTATTCTGACATTGTTTTATTTTTCTGCGACTTTTGACTATTTTATTTGTCGTATAGCCTACGTTGTTTTGTGCAAAATTGATTGAACGTCTTTCACTAACCATTAGCGCCGGATTTTTTCAGAATTCCGAATGTTTTCACCCTTAACGGTTTAAATTCGTTCATAGACCTAAATACAAAATGACAGACTACAGATGCGTTGAGTTCGGATGACAGATTTTGCGCGAGAGGGAGTGTACGAGCGCGCGCACCTCTCCAACACACACACACACACACACACACACACACACATAGCAGTCAACACGAGCCTCACGCGCATCCAGTAGCCTACATTCACCCCGCACAACGATACACACACATTTGCGCGAATGTCCTCTGTGAATATGATGTTTATGAGGAAGGTCTGCTGCTTTCTGCTCTGTTGTGTTTTTGAGGCGAGCGTTGCGCGCAGGGCTGAAGAAGCGGACACTTTGGAGAAGATTGAGAGCGCGCGTTGCTTCTCGCGCTGCCTCACGCTTCACATCACGCAGATCACCGCGTCATTCAAACACCTGCAGGTAAGCAAGACCGACTGGCAATATTTCTCGCTGCGAGTTAGTTTGAAAGTACATCTATGTATAACCTTCAAGAAAAATCTTTGTTGACACTTATATTGTCACAAAAATGAACTTGCCGGTTCTTGACCAAAGAAATACATAAATACTATTAAATGTTAAAATGTCCATCTTCCCACAAACAACATAGGCCTACATGAAAGTGCAAACACGTAAAAGGTAACATACAAAATATCAAATAATTGTTTTGGTCAACAGAAATTGTATGGCAGTGTGATTTTTTTTTTTTTTTTTTGTCCGCTTGTTTACAAATGTTGTTGCTAAAATAGATGAAGATATTGGAATGATGATAGCCTATTAGGTAATATTAATACTGTTTTAAACGAAGTGTTTTAATAACTAGGTGCTTGAAACCAAAATAGATAACTACTCCATACATATACATTAATAGAATTGGTATTTTGATTCAAAAACTTCCCCAAGCATGTGACAACTAGCCCCAGTCTGCCCTACACCTTTACTTCCAAATGCCGAGTTGGGATCTTTTCTAAGCATATGTACTTGGTTTAGTGGATGGGAAACACATTGCTTCGTGTGTGTGTGTGTGTTTGTGTGTGTGTGTGTGTGTGTGTGTGTGTGTGTGTGTGTGTGTGTGTGTGTGTGTGTGTGTGTGTGTGTAAATGAAGTGTTTATTGGCTGTTTTCACCTGTTTTCTCCATGAGGTTATTCCCTAACTGACTGGAGATCAGCTTTAGTGCAGTTGTAGTTAATTATGTGGTATTTAGAGCGAGAATCCTGAAAGCATATGGTCTGACAGCCCACCATGCAGCATTACTCTCCGTCTTTCTGTTCTGTTTTGCTGTTTAACATCTTTCACTGAAATCAGCTTATGTTTGTGGCAACTCAGTGAACCGATTGTCTCAACCCAACCATAATTAAATCATAATTAGAGGCACATTATGAAAAACTATCCACTTTAGTAGTTCCAGACATTAAACTTTGTCTCTGATCTACTTTTAATGTAATTTTCTCCTCCAGTTCCTGTCTGTAAATCTTGATTTGACTTGTAAATCTATGATTTCATCATAGAATTGCATCTGGATACCAGAGACCCCTTTTGTCGCATACTTTTTGCATTTGCATGTTGGGTCTAAACTACTACATATATTACTTTAGAATGAATTACTAATTACATTATTTTTAGGATCAGTCGAGACTTTTTCTAGATGCGGATTTAAACATGCTATATTAAAAAGTCAGAGAGTGTACAGTCTTATTGGTAGTTGGAGCATGATTAAAATTAGCCAAAATATTTCATAAACGAACACGCAAGGGGAGGGAGATTTGTAGAACATGTGTGAGTTCTGTGGTGCAGATGCCATGATGTACTTGAAGTCCCCCTGTAGTCAATAATTGTATCCCTTAAAATTCATCTTTGATCACCAAAATGACATATTTAAATGTTTTTCCTCAGAAAAAAAAAAATCCCCGTGCCTTGAAATATCTTGAATGTACACCCTTGCCTCATTGCCTCGGTTCTATGAATATGCAAATGAGCCCCGCCTCCACTCACTCACTCAGCTCAGAGATCCACTCGTTGACGATCACACGTTGATCTGATTGGTTACAAGGTAGTTTGTTTCGTCAGAAGAGACTGAGACTGTCTTTGGTTCACTGCAGTTTTAAGGAGAAAATACTCAGCAATGCTGTTGACTTATGAATTTACTCATGGTTTGTCTTAAAGCATATTAAAAACACCACATAGACATATAAACAACATTAAAAGCTGGATTCACACCACAGAGGGTCTTTAACCATCGATGCCAATGAAGAACCTTAATTTTTAAGAGTGTATAAAGAATGGAATGGAAAGGTTCCATGTAGGGCTGTCGCGGTGAAGGAATTTCCCTTGCAGTAATTTTGAGTGGCTCAATAGCGCGATATGCGGTTTTACCGCCATTTATTTATTTATATTTATTTGTTACTATATAAATACGTGTTATGATGTGGTTAGCATACACAAAAACAATGTAAACAATGTAACCGAAACTAAACAGCATCTCTGCGCATTGAAAGACTGTCACTCAGCGCGCAGTTGTTACGCCAACGGACTGTCTTTGAGTGAGTCATTAAACCGTTCATTCAACGAAAACGTTCAAAAAAGCTGATTCCTTAAATGATAGATGTAATGAAACAAGGTGTTAATTATTTTTTAACTTTGAGCTCCACTTTTCAAGGCTCAGCTGGCCAGCAATGCTTCACTTTTGGGCAAAGCTGAAGCAATGCTTCACTTAATAGAGACCAATGGCATTGATTCAATGCGTGACTCGCTGCTTTCCCCCAACGGCTTCCTCGCGCTGTGTAATGCTGAACGGCGCTGACGCCATTCATGGTAAATACCCTTACACGTTAAAAGGATGATAGCCTACGACAAATATTTCGCTTTCCTTGGAAACGGCAACCTTTTCACGAATATACATGACTTGACTTCAAAGACAGACGCAGGTAATCGCACGCGCTCAGTCGATCACATTCACTGTCTGTTTAGGCTTAAGTCCAAATCCACGAATCCTCTGTACAAATCACCATGATAAACAGTCCTGCTATCATTATTAACTTATTTAACATTCAATACACATGGTACAAACTACGAAGGGTGGCCTTATGAAAAAAGAAAACGCGGTTTGCGGTTGTTGCGGTTACTTGCATTCCTCTGCGGTTGGCCTGTCAGTAGCGCGGTAATGCAATATTGCGGTTATCGCCACAGCCCTAGTTCCATGGATGTTAAAAATTCTTCAGGGAACTATAGATGCCAATAAAGGACCTTTATTTTAGAGGTCTGCTCATTACCCATAATGCAACATGTTTTCGAAACGAGACCACTGACACTTATACAGTATATGATGGAGTGTGGGATCACAGTTGCCTATTTATTGTGGGAATTCTGGGAGATAACACCAGGGCCGGCCTTGTAAAGGACTCGCTAACACATTCTTCTGCGAACTTTGGTAGGAAGGCTTCTGAAAAAACACAACGGCCTCATAAATTACTCTTACAATTGCTGTAATTAAATAAGGATGAGATTTCACATTACATTTCACTTGCAGACTACAATTCTTCTCATAGAGTTTCTTCATGCTAAAACAGAATTCCAGCCATAATTTCTGTTTGTGGGACAGGACATTGTGCAGGTTTCATGTTTCTGCTCAAAGCATAGCTGGGGGTTTTGAAGAAGGTTTCCTCCCATTTTTCAAAAAAAAAAAAAATCCAGCTCAGCGTCTTTACACGCACCAGAAAAGGAATGTTTGATAAGTCATCATTGATGCCTCTCTCTCTCTTTCTCACACACACTCATCCTTTGTGGCTGCAGGTGGACAATTTACGACGTCTTGAGACAATGGTGTTTGTTGTGTTAATGGTGCACATATCCAGTGTCAGCACAAATTGTTATATTGTGGTAAAAATGTAAGTTATCGCACATGACAGGTGTCGAGTGACAGACATCAAACAAATCCAGGCAGAGTTTTCATTTAGGTAGAATTACACTCCTCCTTTGTTCTTCTTAGCTTAAAGAGGTGTTCACACGGTCTCGGGACGTTGTCCAGTCCAAGGGCTGAGGGTTCGGCTGATCATGGGTCATTACTACACCATTCTGGAGAAACTGCATGTAGAATTTCAGTAGTCAAGTCACCTTAATTTATATAGCGCTTTAACAATATAGATTGTTTCAAAAGCAGCTTTACAGTGATAATAGGAAATTAAAGTAACAGATTGTTTTGGCTTTACAGCAGCTCTAGAATAAAGTTATTGTCCAGCTAAAGTTAGTTTTGATTGATTAAGTACATTTGGATTACACAGTTTTAACACAAACAAACTAATACACTTAATGTGAAGCATATTTCATATAAGTGAAACAAGTAAGAAATTAGTATGATTTTTGTAATAGTACTAATAAACTGAATGTGTTTTAAACACACAATAGCCAAGTTTATAAATGTATAATCCAAAAATCCAGTTTGTTTAAATCTCATACATTTTATCTACTGAATATTGCTTGTTCTAAAGCTATTTCTATTTTAACCATGCCCTACTGAAAATCAGATGTACTAAAATGTATTTAAAATGCATTTATTAGAAAACTACAAATACATTTACATATTATGTACTTAATGTAAATACCCTGTAATTGTACTGTTGGTGTACTATACTGATATTCATAAAGTCTGCTAAATTGGAACAAGGAATATTGTGCTAATGCACTTTAGTTATCTGGAAATAGTGTTGAGGTTCAACTAAAGATTTACTAAAATATATTTAATTGTGCTAAAGTGGAAATGCAAGTATACTTTAGGTACACTTTAAATATCAGTGATCATACTATTCTTACTAATAGTGATATTAAAACACATTTTAGACTTGCATTGTGCAGTAAAGAAATACTCCAAATAAAGTTTAATTATAATATTTATATCAGTAAGTCTCAAACAATATGTCATTAAATGTGTTAATGGGTTTGTAGTATACTTAAAGGGATACTTCAGCTCTGGGAAGATGAATGTGTATTTAATAGTGGTAATTTATATAGTAGAAATGTGAAATTATTTTTGAAATTGAAGCATTCTAGACTGAGAAAAGGCAGAAAATGTATTTTTTACTCATGTGGCTGAAAGACAATAACTCCCAGAATGCACTTGCTTTGCTGCCCTTATGAAGCCAGGCCACTCCCTAACCACGCCTACCGGTTACTAGGGTTGGGCGATGTCTACCAATTTGGTATCAGACGATGTCTACAGTGAAACATCGCGATGCACGATGATATCGGGAGGAGGAGGAGGAGGAGGAGGAGGGGGGGGGTAACATTCTCATTTTCCACTAGATATTTTCCTCTATATCTCATCAGCAATTTCGATTTCGGCAGCTCTGCAGCAGCTGAGCACTAAGGAGTGAATGTACAGTGACGTGACATCACTGCCAGATTCAAACTGTGCTTTCGCTCTATGGCTGGCGCTGAGCCAAAGACGGACGCGCTCAGTGCTTGTCATAGGCTATATCACAACTGTTCAGTGTTTTTAACCACATAATGTTTATTTTAGGTTTCAGACATTTAAATACATATAATTTATAGCAAAACAATACATTTATAGTTTGTAAAATACACAATGGTGTCTATGGAAGCAGCAATAACAAACCATTCAAATATATTTGCCGACGTTTTTTATTCATATCAGACACACAGTGTAAATAACTATAAAGTCAACTCTATTTTTCTCCCAGTTCACCGGCCACTTTCATGTATTTCGGGAGAAACTGATTAATTCACGCGCTGTAATAAATCCAACAGACAGGAATCTCTGAACTGCGCACAAACAAAAATGACGGCGCCCATCTCACGTTACAGATCAAGATCATTTATAAAAGGTTTTTTAAACAACAAAACAAACTCACTTACACATATTTGAGAATCGGAATAGAAGATAGTTGATGACATAAGCAAGTTTGTTAATATTTATAAATAAAAGCGCTTCATCTTTCATACAGCGCTATTTTGGCTGTGGTGAATCACGTACCAAGCATGAAGCGTCACCATGGAAACGTGGGGGGTGGGGGTGGGGGGATAAACATTGTGATGTCTGTCAGCCATCACGATGGACGATGATATCGTACATCGGCCCAACCCTACCGGTTACAGGCGGCAGTATCCGAAAAATTTCTCCACACATTCTCTAGGCTAATACATACTCTAGTAACAGTAAAGGTTTATAAAAAGAACCACAACCAATGTGAGTTATAACTTTTAATTAAAAAAATAATTAATATTAACACTTTTACACTCAAAGCTCTTCCAGAGCTTCAGCTGTTTCCTTATATTCATTCACAGTATTGTCCGTCAGGAGCTGGATATATCCGTCTGATATCCTGGACAACACAGCTGGGCAAAACGAGACGATAGTCTTTACCAAGTCGCTCGCCTTGCAGGACCCATTCCATAAAGTGACGGTAGGCTGTTAGGCGTCGGCGATATTGTCTACATAACAGTAACGTTAAGCACAACGTTAGCAATGCGAACTGTTTACACATACAGTATGCTAGCATAGATGTAAATATAACAACAATAGCTCAGCTGACTACGCGTGAAGAACATTGCGATAATGCCGAGTGTCCAAACTCTGTACATTACGTCTTAGTAAAAAAAAAAGAAAAACAAACCAAATACTCCCTTTACACTAAGCCGTCCGTTTGTCCCTGCGGGCTTTGGCTGGGGTTTCCAATTTATCTCGTCCAGAAGAAAATGGCATCGCTGAAATTCGCAACAGCAATAGGACTCTCTATCTGTTTCCATAGGCGCACTGCGAGAGCACTGACACCACCAGTCCGCCCCAGCTGGAGTCTGGCCGGGCTCGAGTCAGGTCTTGCTCCCCTGCTGCAGACGCTGCTCCGGCCGCCTCTTGTTCCTCCATCTCCCGCAACTGTTCGTCGCTGTATTGCGGCTCATACAGGTATAGCCGCGAGCATCAGATTCGCGCTGTTAGCTTAGCTTCTACAGAAAGATGGCTGACACAATCTTTACTTTCTGTGAGTGAGATCCCGCCCCATATGGGCGTGGTGAAAACATGCGGAACTAGCTACTAGTACTGGCTGTAGTTTTAAGCCTCTGGCCCAAAAATCCTCCGATGACGCAAAATGACGATTTTTGCGTCATCGGATGATTTTTCCCAGACTAAAAATACATAAATCTCTCATATCAGGGGGATATGAGGGGGGGAAGCACGGTAATTCGAAAATACTACTGGTTTTCTACTGATACAAAGCTTAATGCTAAATCCTGAAGTATCCCTTTAAATGCATTTTAAATACATTTTGGTATAGGTTTTTTTCACTAAATAAATAATTCTTTTCAGATTTATGCTGATTCTAATAAATTTTAATAAATGCATTTTTAAAATATGATCATTTAAATAAAATCAAATATGCAAAAGTTAATAAAGCATTCCATGATTTTGAATGTATACATTTTGTTTATGCTTGACTGACTAATATGCATCACTTTTTTTTCTTTTATTTTACAGTTTATTAGTTTATTTATTTTTGGAAATTCGAATTCAAATACATCAATCCTAAATTTAGATTTGTGGAAAATTTTAATTCTCCCCCTGAATGATGAAAAACTTTTCAATTTATAATAAAAATTATTTTAAAAAATGTGGGTCATAACTGTCAAGGCGACCCTTCTGAGATCTTCAGATCTCATTAAAACAGGTATTTTTTATTGTTTATTAAGTAGTCAGGCATATTAATATTATTATTATTTCTTAAAGTGTATTTCTTAAAACAATATTTTAAGAAATAATATTTGTCTTATTAATAACTAACTTGATTAACAGATCTGATTGCAGCTATTTCTCTGGTATTCAAGAAAACATTTCTTGGCAATACAGTTTTGAGTAACTTTCGCTCCAAATTAAACCTACTTTATATATAGCTAAGTTAGTAGAAAAGGCAGTCTTCACTCAGTAAATCGCACTTGGAAAAAATAACCTGTATGAACCTTTTCAATCAAGTTTCCGCCCCCTCCATAATACAGGGACGGTCCTCTTCCAGGTAGTTAGCGACCTCCTTCTTCTCAGTCTCTTCATACGCTCAGACCAGAGTGCAGTCTTCTGTCCTCCTCACTCGCTGATCTGCTGCTGACCGTCAGTGGCTAACATATCTCTGTGATCAGTATCAACAAACACAAATCACTATCTGTTGCTGTTTCACAAGGTGTACCTCAAGGATCAGTTCTTGGACCACTTCTTTTTCTAATCGATATGCTTCTGTGTGGTTAGATCATGCGATGTCATGAGAGTAAGCCAGCCAGTAAGATTCACACATTTGGTCACATTCTCGGAGCTGCTGCTGTTACGTACTGTACAGTAAAACTATGACTTGGTGGCGTTCACAGTCAGATGTTTTTTGCCTAAGTTACAGAGAATAACAGAAGAAGAATCCAGATCCGGCTGTGTTGTCTCTCTACTCTTGTATTTGTTGTTGTGTGATAAACACAGTAAAGAATAGCCTACATACTTACTTTTCCGCGAAACAGAAAGTTGTGCAGCATTGCTTTGTGAACCGTAGTATCTAGTGTGACGATTTCGGGACAAACCCGCACCTTTTAATTACTCACATAAATGAAATGGAAGTTGACCAATCAGGAGGCAGACAAAGGATGACGCAGAGGATATGAAAGGGAACAGGTAAGGAAATGAAGGAGCAGTAAAGGCAGCAGTTGGACAGACAGTCATAGCTCACGGTTCTCTTCATTCATTGCATTAATCTTTCGCCTGCTACTAAAGATCAGTGTGAAAGTGAACATTACAAGTAAAGCTAATTGAGTCAAGTCACCTGCTTGGAACTCCTACAACGCACGCTGTTTCGAGTTGGTACAGTCAACAGAGGGAACGAGCCAAAGGGGATTTCATCGCCTCATCTTTGGGACCTTCAGACACCAGCTGCAGAGCGTTGCCTTTTCCTAAAGCCTTACCCCAAATACTCACTCCAAATCAATTCCCCACAAGACCGAAAGTCATCTTCTGTGGCCGTTGTGCATTCACGTCAGTGACAAATGTACATACACACACGCACACAAGTCAAGTCAAGACACCTTTATTTATATAGCGCTTTTTGCAATACAGATTGTTTCAAAGCAGCTTTACAGAGATAAAAGGAAAATAATGTTGTAATAATATTGTTAAATATAAAATTAAATGTCCCCAACTAAGCAAGCCAAAAGCCAAAGGCGAAAAAGGCGACAGTGGCAAGGAACCAAAACTCCATCAGTGACAGAATGGAGAAAAAACCTTGTGAGAACCCAGGCTCAGTCGGGGGGCAGTTCTCCTCTGGCCAACGAACCAACAGTGTATGATTATAATTCAGGCAGCATAACAGGTCAGAGGTCAGATTGGATCAGAACTTTCACAATATCCAGTTCATCTGGTTGGGGTCTGAGTCATCACGCCAGTATGGAGACGAGTTTGTTGAGGTGTCCATGAGGCCTTCACAGTGTTGATGAGGCTGGCACTTCAGGGATGCGTTGTCGTCGTGTCCAGGTGTACTTCAGGTACTTCATCAGATCCGGATACGGCCTGGATCCGGCGGACTGCGGTAAACCTCGGGATAAACAGAGAGACTAATATTAGCGTAGACGCCATCCTTCTTATGATGTACCAAGTACACCAGGATTTATGGGAAGTGTTCCCGGTTCCGGCTGATCTAAACTATGCAGCCTAACATTGAATTATAGAAGTCTATAATGTGTTACGTGTATGCTAAGCCAAAGAGATGTGTTTTTAGTCTAGATTTGAACTGACAGAGTGTGTCTGCTTCCCAGACAATGTTAGGAAGATTGTTCCAAAGTTTTGGTGCTAAATAGGAAAAGGATCTACCGCCAGCAGTCGATTTTGATATTCTATGCAGTGTTGACAGAACCGGGCTAATATGGTCATACTTCCTGGTTCTGGTAAGAACTCTAGCGGCTGAGTTTTGGACCAGCTGTAGTTTATGTATTAAGAGTGCAGGGCAACCACCCAGTAGATCATTACAATAATCTAGCCTTGATGTCATGAACGCATTAACTAATTGTTCTGCATTTTTAATTGAGAGCATATGATGTAATTTAGATATATTTTTAAGATGAAAAAATGCGGTTTTACAAATACTATACACGTGACTTTCAAATGAAAGATTGGTATCAAAGAGCACACACACACACACACACACACACACCCAGGTTCCTAACCGACGACGAGGACTTGACAGAGCAGCCATCAAGTGTTAGACAGTATTCTAGGTTATTACGTGAGGTTTCTGTCAAACACAGCACATCTAAGTTATAGTCTGTAATCGTATCATTAACAATAAGTGCTTTTGAAGTAAGGGATCGAATATTCAGCCACCCGAGCTTTATCATTTGTTCATTTGTATTATTTCAGTTTTTTATTTGTTGAACATCAATTAAATTTTTACCCTTGGGATGGGTTTGGAAGTTTTTTGTATGTCCTAATTCAGGGAACAGACACAGTCTCTATATGATGATATCTAGGTGAAAGAGTCTCTATGTGATGGGATTTATCAGACCTCAGTGACGTGAGACAGCTAGCAGACGGTCGGTTTAGCCAGTCTGTCTGCGTCCTGACCTGAGCCCCAGATTGTCATGTTTGAGCTCTAAGACTATGTGCCATATAGAGAGAAGAGCAGCACCATCCCAGGAGGGATGAATACCATCTTTTTTCAACAGGTCAGGTCTGCCACAAAACTTTTCCAATTGTCTATGAACACTATATTATTTTGCGGAGACCACTTAGACAGCCAGCCATTGAGTGAGGACAGTCTACTAACTATTTCATCACTCCTTCGAACAGGAAGGGGGCCAGAGCAAATTACAGTGTACTCTGAATACTGACTGAAATTTTGTCCAAAATGCCGTTGGCATTGTTGGTGTACTGTTTAGACCTACACCCATTTTACAAAACTGTTTTCAAGCCTACATCATCCAGCTTGCTAAATCTTGTTTTTTCCTACCTCTGTAATATTGCCCATTTATGTTCTTCAATACAGTCTAGAGTTGTTAAACCAGTAATTAATGGTTTCATAACTTCTGACTTAGATTGCTGTAAATCGCTGTTTGTACGTTTAGTTCAAAACTCTGCTGCTTCAAGTGAATTACTTAAAAATTTTGGTCCCCCTTTGGTGAAAATCCAGCTTTTAATGTTGTTTATATGTCTATGTGGTGTTTTTAATATGCTTTAAGACAAAGCATGTGTAAATTCATAAGTCGACAGCATTGCTGAGTATTTTCTCCTTAAAACTGCAGTGAACCAAAGACAGTCTCAAAAACACGGTTTGAAATCGCTGGTGTTTCTGACGTCACAAACTACCTTGTAACCAATCAGATCAACGTGCCATTGGGCTTTAGCATATCATTAACAGTGAACTAGCAGGGGAGTCTCGAGAGAAGCAGGTTATCCCGGTTTATTTTTCCGTTGATATGGAAAATCAGGTAGATTTAGCAATATAGCAGGTGTATGATGTATATTACGATGTTATGATGAACTAAATGCCTTTCTCCACTGACGTTTTGAGTTGTTCTAAGCATTTCTGATTATTGTTAGAAGGCAGACTGAGACATTATGCACTGACGTTGTAAAGAGCGGTACCATTGTGCAGCGTTTACCTCAGTAATTGGATCGAGTGATTCTGTGAGCTGCTGTGAGTGAGTGGAGGCGGGGCTAATTAGCATATTCATAGAACCGCATATACTAAATGAGGCAAGGGTGTAGAGTTACATTCAAGCAATTTTAAGGCATGAAGTAATTTTTTTTAGGAAATTTTCTTTTTAGGAAAAAAAAGGAAAAAACATTTATATATGGAATTTTGGTGATCAAAGATTAGTTTTAAGGGATAAAAGTATTTACTACTTTTAGACTGAATTTTTAGACTTTTAGACTTTAAGACTGAATTTTTATTTTTCATGATTCTTGTTAAAACTTTGACTTTGTATTACACTGTAGATGTCTCAATTTTCGTGTTTCCTGAATGCTCATGCTTGAAAGTACTTTGTATGTTGATCTTTACATTTTTTAATGGCAGCGTCTATTTGCATTAAGTGAAAATAGTGATATATTCTGTTTACACTGTAAAATAGCAGTATTTTCTTTGTAACAAGTGTAAAGAGTTGTTAGATACTATTTGCACCTCAGTATTTTAGAACATTATAAAACAGTATGCAATAATTGTCATGAACGCGAGAGAAGGCAATGTGCAGGTAAAAGAATATGTTTATTAAATATAAACAGAGCTAGTCAGTTCCACACAAACACGACACACAGGGCGGGAGAGTGACGCAGGGACTTCGATGGGAAACCGGGTAGAAGATGGATGACAGATGAAATACATGTCCGTGAATCTTGAAGTGTGATGACGATGACGGGTGACGAAGACACGACGAGACAAATCCGACCAGAACGAAGACCACAGGAGAACGCCAAACAGGACAGGAACCACAACCGGGAACATACCACAAGGATCTGACAAAGACAAGACCAAACTGTGAACATAAGTAGGCACCGCTGATCAGATGCAGCTGGCGCCGCTGATCAGCGGTAGTGATCAGTGACCACACACGCACAATAACAATCACACGAGACGAGGAAGAAACAGTGAATTCAACAACCGTGACAATAATAACATTGTAAAAATGTTAGATGTTATGGGAAGAAGGAGGCGGGAACCAGCGAACAATCAACAATTTTAATAATAAATAAACAGATACAAAAACGAAAGTAACGACCACACATAATAAAACAAAACATCAAATAAAATCCAGGCCTGGCCTCTCTCGATCTCCACTGTCGTCGCTCCTCCTTTTATGCTTCCGCTCCTCCTTGAGAGATACGAGACCGGTGCGTCGCTCTCGTGCCGCTCTCTCACGGCCCTCGGCCTCGTCCTGCTCGCCACAAACATATTGAGTGTAAATTATTATATTTAATTAAATAAATGTCGCCTTATTAGGACAATAAAGCCCTCCCTACACCTATCCCTAACCCTAGCCGATAAACACCTTATTATCAAATAAACATTAGGCACTTTAATTCCATCTTTTCTTCATATTTATTGAAAATAAACGCCTTTCCAATCTGATATGTGATGGGAAAAGGGAGATCGGGAAAAGGCACGTTCGAACTCTCGTCAAAAGTATCTGTCTTACTCCCTACGCCACTGCAGCTTACAAATTAGAGACGTTTGTTGTGCTTTTGTCTGGCGACTCTAGCCCAACCAGACATTGGTGGGCGGAGTTAGAGTAAATGGCTTCTACCAACAAGGCATGCTATTTGCACTTGGTGTAAACAGACACTCCGTTTTTGGCATATGCTTTGTAAAGTGTCCTTGGGTTCTTGAATAGAGCAATATAAATAGATATTAGTGGTATTATGAATAGTGATGCTTGCCAAGCAATGCATCACTTTTATTATCTTGCATGTTTATTATTACTCATCCTTTTTCATACAAATGTTGGCATCTAACTTGTCATACACCCATGAATTAGGTAATAGTTCAGCTTATTGAGGACATTTTTTAAGGCATGTGAAAAATTGGGTGAAATATCCCATAAACTTAACATTGAGAAGGAATTAGTGAGATGATATCTCTGCATTAGAATGTCACAGAAATTTGTTGTGGGCTCGTTGTCTCAGCCTTGCAAGCAGAAGGTGACAAAACCTTATTCATCCTCTACAAACCTATTTATCAATTACTCAGATAACTCTCTTGTGTACATTTTAAGGTTGCACTAAACAAATGTCTCCAGCCTGATAATCTGCATTGCATTCTTTAAGTGTGTACATTGTGTTTCTCATTTGTGTTGTTGTATGGCTTTACTAAAATAACAAATTTCAATTATTATGTGCAAAGTGATGTGTTATGGTCAAAACCACAAGAGCTTCTGGTAATTTGTGTTAAAATATAAAGGCTGGTTAGTCACAGACACTATAAAAATCCAGCAGAACAACTTTATTGAAATGCTGTTTACAGGAAGAGACCACACCACAAAGAGCTGTGCTAATCTGTTTCTCTTTAGCTCTTTATTTGAAACAATACTGAAAAGGGAGGCTTTTTTTTTTTAAAAAAGGGCAAGAATTGGTGAGGCTATAAAAGCAGTTCAGGGAAATGTCGTCAGGTTGGTAGACACACTCTCTCACAATAGGGCATGTGGTGAAGACTGAGGTCCGAGCAAACATCACGTGATTATGAGACACTGAACAATGTTAAGCTTTGTAGAAATAAGAAATGGGTTTATGGCATGGAACATATAGTTATTTTCCACAGCACTAAAATGGAAGCAATGTGGCATAATTCTCTGGTGGCTTTGATGGTGGTCTGTGGTGGGATCATGAAAGAAAGGTATGATAACTCATATGAGCTGAACGACAATTTAAACTGTCCAAGAATGACAGGAATGAATGAGAGGAAGTTACAATACCAATTGACTTATAAAAAAAATAACTTTTATGTTGTGGTTGATTTTAATATGGTTTGTATTTTGTCTCAATTATCTTGTTTCAGAAATATGTACAAATTGCTGTCCCTTTACTTAAATATATTTATTAAACTATCATCTAACATTAAAGTAACATATAATGAAAAGTAGCCTGCCCCACACAAGTACTGGTATTAATATTAGACACCATAGCAGTATGGATTAGACTATACTCATCTATAAAATGTCTTGTTACACCACTGTAAAAAAACATTGATGTTGTCTTGATGATATTTTTTTATTTGCAATGAAGGGATTGATTGCCTTACAAAAATGTTGTCATTTACTGAGTTTTTAAAAACATTGACGAATAATTCAAAAAATGTCCCGTTATTAAAGGGATAGTTCACCCAAAAATGAAAATTACCCCATGAATTACTCCCCTTCAAGCCATCCTAGGTGTATATGACTTTCTTCTATCAGAAAAACACAATCGGAGTTATATTAAAAATTGTCCTGGCTGTCACTTTATGTTCAGTTTAGTTTTGTTTTCATGGACTTTTAGTTTGTTGTCAAGTCAAGTCACATTTATTTATATAGCGCTTTTTACAATACAGATTGTTTCAAAGCAGCTTTACAGAGATAACAGGAAAATAATGCAAAAAAGTTTGTTTCCAGAAGAAAAAAGATCAATATTATTGTTGAATATTAAATTAAAGGTTAAATTTAATGTCCCCAACTAAGCAAGCCAAACCAATGGGCAACAAAGGTGGAAAAGGTGACAGTGGCAAGGAACCAAAACCCCATCAGGTGGAAGGATGGAGAAAAAAACCTTGGGAGAAACCAGACTCAGTCGCTCAGTTCTCTGGCCAATGAACCAACAGTGTATGATTATGATTCATGCAGCATTACAGGTCAGAGGTCAGATTGGTTTGGAACAATCAGAATATTATCCAGTTCCATCTGGTTTAAGATCAGAGTCATTACACCAGGATGGAGACGGGTTTGTTGAGGATCAGTGCCAATGGCTGTCGTGTTGATGAGTTCTTCGATTAGAGTCTAGTTGACACAATCTCTGCTGGCACTTTAGGGATGCGTTGTGGTCGTGTCTAGGTGCAGGTCCTCCATCTGATCTGGATACTGCCTGGATTCAGCTGATTATAGTAAACCTCAGAATAAGCAGAAAGTCTAACATTAAAGTAGATGCCATTCTTCTTATAATTTAACAAGTACATTGGGTGTTATAGGAAGTGTTCCCGGTTCCAGCTGACCTTATTTATGCAGCCTAATAATCATTTAACTGATTTGAATAATAGGAATGTATAATTTTCTATATGTATGCCAGGTTAAAGGTTGTGTTTTTAGTCTAGATTTAAACTTGACAGGGTGTGTCTGCTTCCTGGACAATGTTAGGAAGATGTTCCAGAGTTTTGGTGCTAAATAGGAAAAGGATCTACCGCCAGCAGTCGATTTTGATATTCTAGGTATTATCAACTGGCCAGAGTTTTGAGATCGCAATAGACGTGAAGGACTATAATGCATTAAGAGCTCGCTCAAGTACTGCGGAGCTAAACCATTTAGTGCTTTGTAAGTAATCAGCAATATTTAAAAATGTATACAATGTTTAATAGGGAGCCAATGCAGTGTTGACAGAACCAGGCTAATATGGTCATACTTCCTGGTTCTGGTAAGAACTCTAGCGGCTGTGTTTTGGACCAGCTGTAGTTTATTTATTAAGAGTGCAGGGCAACCACCCAGTAGAGCATTACAATAATCTAGCCTTGATGTCATGAACGCATGAACTAACTGTTCTGCATTTTTCATTGAAAGCATATGTCGTAATTTAGATATATTTTTAAGATGGAAGAATGCGGTTTTACAGATACTAGACACGTGACTTTCAAATCAAAGATTGGTATCAAAGCGCACACACACACACACACACACACACACCCACACACACAGGTTCCTAACCGATGACGAGGATTTGACAGAGCAGCCATCAAGTGTTAGACAGTATTTTAGGTTAGTACGTGAGGATGTTTTTTTGTCCAATAATTAGAATCTCTGTTTTTTCAGAATTAAGTAGTAGGAAATTACTAGTCATCCAGTTTTTTATATCAGCTATGCATTCCGTTAATGTTGTGAATTGGTAAGTTTCGTCAGTGTGTGAAGAAATATAGAGCTGAGTATCATCAGCATAACAGTGAAAACTAATGCGTAGGCCCTCTCCTTAATCCAAATCCTGGGGGCTGCTGGGCTTGGCAGCCCCAACCGTCGAGTTCCTCATACAGGGCACAGCATAAAGAGCCTCGCATCTCGTGCCCCTTGACAAAAATCATGGGGGTCGGGACAACACCGTTGTCACTCAGCGAAGCCTCCCAAGCAGAAATGGATCTAAGGACAAAGAAGATTTAGGCTAAAAAGAAGTCCTGACGCCAGTGGTTATGAAGGCTGCCACCTCCATGGTGGAGCTGTGTACACCTCACTATACGGTCTACTCAATAATAAGTCTACTACTAGTAGCGCCGTACTGGCCGAACCAGAGTGTGGATCTCGGACCTAGTGACCCTCCTCGACGGCTATCCTTTGGAGATTCCGGCCAGGAGGGGCCTTCTGTCCTAGGCGGGAGCCTCGTTTCTTCAACCCCTCCCAGACTTATTGAACCTGTGGGTTTGGCCTTTAAGGCGGCCCAACTCATAGACTCAGGTCTCTCAACTGAGGTTTTTGAGACCATACTTCACTCCAGAGCTCCGTCCACATGGAAACTTTAACATGGGCTCTAACCCAGGTCCTCAGGTGCTCATATCTTAGTTGTGCTCACAGTGTTCACACAGACAGGCACTTGTAAGCATTAAGCATATTCTTGTTCCCAAAGTGTCCTTGCCGCAACATGAGTCCTCTCGAAGCGAACGTCTCAGGTTATGACTGTAAACCCTGTTGCCTGAGAAAGGAACAAGACGCTGCGTCGCCCTGCCCTACTTCCTTCATCCGGGAATCTCCGGTCATCCCTGTGAGCGACTTGTTTCAGCTAAATGAAGCTAATGCCGGTCATTCTGGATGTGCTTTTATGCTTTCTTTGTCATAAACATATTTTTTTGACCGGTTGTGAACGTGCTGTAAACCCACCTAGAATTTGGCTTAAATAATCTCTGATGATGACTGTAGGTTATAAAAATTAAATCCATAAATATTATATTTTATTATTATTATTTATTTTGTTACATTGTTCACTATTATATTGAGATAATTTCTTGTTAAACGGTTTACTTTTGTGAGGAAGAAAATAGTTAGGCTACAGTATGTCTACCAGTTGTGAAGTTGTGTGAAAGTTTTATGATTTTAATTTGCACACACAAAGAGTGTATGTATATTTTTTATTATTATTTTTAGACTTATTTGTTGGCAAGTTGTGGTCTGCGCAATAAATGTTAAAAGTTCTAAACCATCTATTGCTTTTTATTGTTCCACTATAGAAATGATAATATTTACAATAATATATTGAATTTAATTGTTACATGCATGATCTGTGTTTCCCCCCTTCATTGTGTTTTTGGTTCAGTCCTGTGACCTAGTGTTCCATGATTGTTCTAATTACTCATGTCTATCACCTGTACATTGTCAATCACCTCATTAGTTATCTTGTTAGTCCCTGTGTATTTATACATTGTGTTCTCCTTCAGTCTTTGTCCGTTATCGTCAATGTAAGCCTGAGAGTTTGGTTATTAAATGTTATTTCTACGTATTCCTCGTCTCCATGAGCTTTGTCCTACACGTAACCTGACATTAATAGGTGTCTCTCACATTATCCCACAGCAACATTAAAATAGTGTAGATTAGTGTACAATGTTTTATAATATTTTTTTCTATTTAGTGTCCATTTCATTCAACATATCATAACACTGGTTGTGACGTCACCCGCCTGTGGCGTACCGCCTCGCCATTGGACTGATTTTACACACGTGCTTCAGACGCAGAAGTGTCCTTGACGCAGTGTCTCATTCCCTTCTCAGGGAACAAGGGTTACAGTCATTACCTGAGACATTTCTATGTGAATAAAAGCCTAAGTTAAAACTGTTAATCATATAGAGAGATCAAATTTTCATTTTTGGTTGACCCTTTCATTTGATTTGAGAGTGAATGAAGAAAATGTCTTTTTTTGAAAGTTTTGAGTCCCATTGACAGTTATAATATGGACAAAAACTGCTGAAACATTCTTCAAATTTCTTTAGTGTTCTGACAGAAGAAAGTCATATGAGACATGAAGATGAGATGTTCAAGACATAAATAATGACTTAAGTTATTACTGACCTATTTAACAATGCATTTCAGATTTCAGCTGATGGGTTAACTTGAGTGCATTTCAAGTATAAATTGGTTAGATGGGAAGTGTATGTTAGTTTTGGCTAGACTTCAGAAGACACAGAGACCTTTGAGCTGAGCTTTAGCTCTGTCATATATTTATCCTCAACTGTCCAAGCAAACACATCACAGTTCATGACCCCCACGAATGATTACTTTTGTTAATTTAATATACATTAACTGTTTTCCCACAGTGATATATAGCAGCCTACATAAAAATTTTAGATAAATGGTTGTGATTCAATCTAAAACTCATTAAGGGGCTAAATCTCTGTTCTCTGTTAAGTGGGCAGGACTTGTCTTCAGCCCCAAAGACTAAGGATTTAACTTCAATTTTATCTTCTTGTTTTCTGTGTTTAAAGAAAGAAACCCTTATAAAACAAACCTAAGAGGATTTATTGGTTTTCCCTCCATGAAAGTGTAAGTGTTATGGGTTTAGTTGGTTTAGTTTGAAGGTGTGGAGTGAGAGCTTTAGTCTGGGAAGCTCATCAAGAAGGATTTAGCCTTGATGTGATCTCCTGAGATGATGTTACGCTCCAGCATTCCTTTGGAGATCACTTCTGGAGACTTCATGACACACAATGGGCTCTCTCTGTCCCTAAAGTCCTAATTAAACCCTCACTAAAGCCTTGTGGGACCTCAGAGGAGGCGTGACTCACGTTTGCTGAGGATAAATATTGGTTACCCAGAGGGAGTGTCTGGAGGATTACTGTGGCGTTTGCCTGCACGCTGATCACTCGTATGTATGTTTGCATCAGAGCCGCATTCAAATCGCATTTTACATGAGGTTACAGAGGAGTCTTTATGTTTGTGGTGTCTGCTGTCCCATCATTCACGAAGACTCTGACAAAACACAGTCTAAACACAGACACTTCTGGACCGTCATTCATTAGCTATGGTTAACTCCTCACCCGCACTTTTCCAAAACAAGGTTTGGTTAGGTGTTGACGTACGCTTGAGGCTGTGGTTATGGTGTGTTTGGTGTGATTCATTCTCGCCCATGTCGCCCCACGCTGGAAGAGGTTCTGACCTCAGGCTTCAAAAGCCACGGAAGGCCCACAGTAAATATAAATTGGAAATTTACCTTTTGTAATAGATAGGAGTCTGGTGATCTTGTGTTAAACAGTTAAAACTGTCTTAAAAACATGCAGTAGATATGACTAGTAATGATGTCAAAATTTTATCTAACGCAACTCAATATAGGCATTCATTGACCAATGAGAATTAAAAGCAACGTGTTCAGTTTGTCACATTTATCTTGTAGACTTGTATGGTCTAAGATTAATTTGATGTTTATTTGACTGAACCTGTCTTTACATTTCTTATGGGTTCTTCCTGGTTGTATCTGTTGTTTTCTTATTTTATTTTTATTTGTGCGTCTAGTTTAGTTCTCTTTATCGTGTATGTATTTCTAGCCCTGGGTTTTAGCTGTCTTTTGTCTGATCTTCATTTATTTCACTGGTTAATCTGTTGTGTTTTACAGTTATTTGGGATTACCTTCTTTTAGTGATGAGAGAAATTAAGCTTTTTTAAAACTTTGAATCAATTGCTTTGCTAAATGAATCACTGTATCAAAGCTCACAAACACTGCTGGTCAGACCAGTGTCAATGCAATGAAAACTCATGCCAAACATTAATAAAACACCTTTCACAAACCAATTGCAAATGTTTTATTGAAACTAATCTATTAAACCAATTAACAAATCATCTAATACCATTGTTTTGTTTGTTTTATGGAGAGCTTGGTTAATCAGGGCAATAAGAGACTCTTCATCATACAAATGTGTCAATAAAAATGTCTACAAAATGTCTTAAACTGATCTGAGATTAGGTAAAAACCATATAGACACTAGTTCATGGTTTCATACAGATTTCAGTAAACAAGTCTTTGTTACATCCCAACTGTTTCGAAACATTTCACTAGTAGCGACCCTTTAGAAGTTTGATACGCTCTTCGAAACACTGCTTCAAAACAAAGATTTCAGAGCTTCACAAAGCAGTGTTTCGAAAGCACCCGTCTCTACCTTCTTCTGAAGAACGTCTTGTACATCGTCTTATTTAATTTTTTTAATAAATTTGATGCTGCGATTAGATCCTCAACTCCTGACACACTTGTGCTTTCAGAAAATCTATTTGCTGTATTCCTGCTTGATGTCAAACTGACCACATCCAAACTTCCCATACCCTCAAAACACATCTTATACATCCCTGTCTGTCAGAGCTTTGTCTAGTGTGGCAGATGAAAATATAATTCATACTCTTATTTTATACTATTCATACTTGATGACCTGAAACAGTTGAAAAATTTGTATTGTCATTGCATCATATGTGTTTCTTGGTCTCTTTCAGAATGACCTTGTGTTGGGTTGGTGTGAGAACCACAGAAGATGTTCACAGGTAAGATGTTTTCAGATGAATGAGCTTGACATTATTCATTAAGCTTACAGCTTCTCATACTGCCTCAGTGCTGCTAAATAAAACTCTGTTCAAATGTAATTTCCTTTTAGTATAGGAAATGGCCAAAGGTTAATGCCTTTATACAAACCACATGCCCTGTACGTACACTAAACCTCACTCATGTCTAATGGCTTCTGGAAACCAACGTAAACAGCACTGAGAGCCGCTGTTATATACTGAGACATTTTTACAGTTATTACCTTGTTACAGCTCTTTCCTTCCACCAGATTACTGTCATTTTGGGTTGCAGTACATTATTAGATAAATAGACAGATTTAGATTTTAATATTTGGTGTTCCTTACACTTCCATTTTCTGAACATAAAATCAAAATGTAATATTGTATTAAGCATGGGTCATGTGGGCATATTGTTCCAAAGGCAGAAAAAACCCAATTCATAATCTTTCATCAAAATGTAATAACTCGCTCCGCCTCTGAAATATCTTTTCAGCAGATGTCACCGATTCAACTTGATTTTTAATGATCTCCTCCCCCTCCGACCATGTGTCATATAGTGATCACTGATGACCATCCAATCAGTTCCTGGATAAAAGCAATAAAAGCAGTCACATTACAGAAGTACAATGGGCTGTGAACATGTTTTTTTTTTTTATTGGTGTGCCCCCAGGGAAATTATTATAAGGATATGATGGGGTAATAAGGATTTACAGCACAACTCTCCTTCCACCTAGAGTCCATTTGCAATGATGCATTTATCAAAAGAGTTCCCTGGATTCGGAAATATTCAGACTAGGCTCATTAGAAAATCATGCCTCTACCAACATTTTTGCAAAACTCCAAAAACGTACACACATACACGCATACATACATAATACATACATGCATACATACATACATACACACATACATGCATACATACATACATACATACATACATACATACATGCATACATACATACATACACACATACATGCATACATACATAATACATACATGCATACATACATGCATACATACATGCATACATACATACATACATGCATACATACATACATGCATACATACATGCATACATACATACATACATGCATACATACATGCATACATACATACATGCATACATACATGCATACATACATGCATACATACATACATACATGCATACATACATGCATACATACATGCATACATACATACATGCATACATACATAATACATACATACATGCATACATACATACATACATACATACATACATAAATAATACATACATACATACATGCATACATACATACATGCATACATACATACATGCATACATACATGCATACATACATGCATGCATACATACATGCATACATACATACATGCATACATACATGCATACATACATACATGCATACATACATACATACATACATGCATACATACATACATACATGCATACATACATGCATACATACATGCATACATACATGCATACATACATACATGCATACATACATACATGCATACATACATACATGCATACATACATGCATACATACATGCATACATACATACATGCATACATACATAATACATACATACATGCATACATACATACATACATACATACATACATAAATAATACATACATACATACATACATGCATACATACATACATGCATACATGCATACATACATACATGCATACATACATGCATACATACATGCATGCATACATACATGCATACATACATACATGCATACATACATGCATACATACATACATGCATACATACATACATACATGCATACATACATACATGCATACATGCATACATACATGCATACATACATGCATACATACATGCATACATACATGCATACATACATACATGCATACATACATACATGCATACATGCATGCATACATACATACATGCATACATACATGCATACATACATACATGCATACATACATGCATACATACATACATGCATACATACATGCATACATACATGCATACATACATACATGCATACATACATAATACATACATACATACATGCATAGATACATAATACATACATACATACATGCATACATACATACATACATACATACATACATACATACATACATGCATACATGCATACATGCATACATGCATACATACATGCATACATACATACAACTCACTGAAGTTTCCAGCTGAAATGAGCACTTGTGGCAGTAAAACATCAACAACTTTTTCAATTTAATTTCCTTTCACACTATTTCATTTTCATTTTGGATTTAATTTCCGAACTGCCATGATACATACAACAACCAATGTAATAAACCGTTGCCAGATTTATGTTCATCTATTTCAGATAAAACTGAATGCGCTTTTAGTGGCACTCACTGAAAATGTGATATCATGTTGCAAAATTGTTGTCACACACAGACGTGTTTTTCCAATGAGCCTGGTTTGGAAATAGTAACAATGTTAACACAGACTCAGACATTGCCTAACTTGTAGCTTTTTTTTAACATTTCAAAATTATTTTGCATCCCAATGTTTTAAATGGGCTTTTAAATGGCACAGTTTCACTCAAACCGTGCCAGTTGTGCTTCCTTATAGCTCTCAAACACAGGCTTAGATCAGAGGAGCTGAGGCTCAAGCGGACCATGAAGACTATCAGAGTTTTTTCACAATGGTGATATGTGACCGTAATTGCCCTCCGATAAGCCAGTAAACATGGTTAGCTCATTAATGGTAATTGCCTAAACCCAGACATCTCTGGCTGCCGTCCGCCGATCATCAAGAGCCACTCACCCCGAGGCCATGAGCTTTAAAATCCCTCAATGAAAACGAGCAAAATCATTCCTCGTGAAAGCTGTATTTCTCACACCAAGCATTTAAGCCGTCCTAATTGCTTTCAGATGGAAGTAATCCACCGTCAGCCTTTCCAATAACAGGTAAAGTAAATGTTGTGTTTCTTATGAAAATAAGCTGTTTCACATCCTCCCCGGCTGAGCTGTGTGTCTAAAAGTGCTCTTGAAATTAGCTGCTGTTTATTCGTTGAAAGCCCAGGCCAGGAAGACGCTGTTTTTTTCTTTTTCTTGTTATGTCTTGTTTGGTTGTGAAGGACTTTCTACGTCTTAATTTTTTGTTTGTATATTTTTTGAGTGCGTGATCAGTTGATCTGTTAAACTGAATCTCCCCTCCTATCCCTTACAAAAAATAAGTTTACTCAAGTGTGGAGCTGTTAGTATACTTTTAAACAAAAAAGAATAATACTTTTATATATTCAGTCTAATTTTCATTTATTGTGCTTAGATATACTTAACAAAAGTATGCTTAATTAACTGACAATTGTATAATATTATATTATATAATAGTATTATACAAGTCTAAGAATATTTGGGCCTATACTTGTACTTAATAAAAACAGTATAATTTAGTAAATATGTATATGCACACATTACTGTTACACTTAAAAAACACTTTTTATAAACTAAAAAGTGGACCAATTTAGTCCCAAGAAGTATTGAAATTTAGTTAACATTCATTTTACTACACAAAGTATACTTGGAAAATATATTTAAACTTTACTTAAGGCAAGACATTACTGGCTTTTGGGCTATTTTGATCCTATAATATTTCTTCTTTCAGACTAGGAGAAAGAAAACATCCAAAGTATTATACACAAGTGTTTATTTTATTAGTTTTTCTATTTTGCGTCTGTAGATTTCAATTACTATACATAAAGACCGTTTTCTCAAAATGAGTTTTTTCTCTCTTACATACAGCAAACTTTCCACTTTTACTCCTATCTATATTCTAAAGGAAATTACTGAGGGCTTTGTTCATATATCATTTGCCTGATTTATATAATATTTTATTCCTAAAACATGGTGATTTTTTTTCTTCTGGGCAGTATTTTCTGATTTGTGGAGCAATAAAAAAAATCCTCTCTCTAAAAACCTTAAATCTAAAATGTCAGAAAAAATGGCTTTATCCAATGTTCAGATTTATGTCCTGGAAATGCATGCAAATGTGTGTATTTGTAAATAGATAATGCCTCATTTTCATATTTAAACATATCATTAAAAACTTGTAATGCTAAATGATATGTCTTAATATATTGTGATTAATTGACTGGGGAAGTATGGTGATATCTATTAGTTAAAATGTTCACCTGTGGTGTCTTGCCTTAACAGTTTTTTTTTTCAACTGCTTACACACTTTTTTAAAACTTTATACACAAATCCAATTCTTGATTTGGAAAGAGCATTTTTTGCACACACAAAATGCAAAATGCCTCACATCTCTTGCAAAATGAAGCACTGCATTCAAAATATCACAAACACATCTCAAAAGCAATCATTTGTTTTACGTTGCAAACACCTTTGCCATAATATTATATTTTTTGATATATCATATACACACAGTCATTCAAAACCTAAAGCTCTTCTTCCATGAGCTCCTATGTACATTTCTGTACAAGATTTAAAGTAATTGTCAAAGAGATGTTGAAAAATTCACAGTAAACATGAAAGCAAGACTGAAAACAAACTATTTATTTTTTTACTGTAAGCATTTGTGGTTGTGAATACAGTATTACACAGTCCGAAAGACCTTGACCTTTGGCCTATTTATTGGCCTATTCTAAAGCCATGATTGGTTTGTGTTCAGTAAAGAGTGTTTGCACATGTGAGGAGTGTGTGTGTGAGGCTCTGATGAATTACTGTGGCATTTTGATAGGTTGTGTTTGAAAAATGAAATCAAAATACATCCTGTTAGATTTTTGTGTGTTACATAGATAATTGTGTGTTGTGGTGTGCAAAAAGTGTTTTATGAAATTGAAAACCGAGTCGAAGGCCAAGATTTAGTGTATGGTTTTGCAGATTTGGCGTGTGGTTTTGGTGTTTGAGTGTCAGGTTTCAGAAATTGGGTGACAAGTAAGGATTTTGAGTGTAAGCAGTTGAAAAGTTTACAAACTTGAAGTAAACGTTTCTGTTTGTAAGGGATATGTTCAGTGCTGAGCGTCTGAGCCGAGCGGAGGCCAGTGTTAGGATTGATCCGGGCGTCACCCAACACTTGTCCAGTGTAATCCGTCAGGCCTGACCCTGGGTCAGATGATTAACCCCGCTGGAGTGCGGCTCAGAAGCAGACGCGAGCCTGTGAATGCTTGACCCGACCCGACCCGGGCTCTGGACCCGGATCAGCAGGTGAACCGGACGCCTGAGGGTCAGTGTGTGTGTGTGTGGCCAGCATGGTGTTCAGTCCCTGAGCCAAGCCGAAGCCACGAGGCCAGTGACGGACAAGGATGACCCGCAGGTTCAAGTGTCGTATTGTCTGGAGAGCTCATTACATTTAACCGTTCCTTTAAGTTTCACAGGAGAACTTATTCCAGCTGGTGATATTGGAGATTTAATATGAGTCTTGTGTATCTGAAAGCAGTAATATTGTCCTCTGTTTCTCATAGTAGTGTCTAGTCTTATCACGATGCCCAAGCCACAAAATACTTGTGCCACAGTATTCTCGTAAGGGTTGCCAGATCTGCATAACAAAACGGCCAATCAAATCTAGCCAAGAACTAGTCCAACGTCCAATTAAAATTGCCCTAAACAAACCCAAATACCACAACTCAAAATGTGCCATTTCCATACCTAAAATACATATTTTACTGACACTGTTATGCATAAACACAGTATCATAATATCATAAAACCAGTCTGTTATCATAAATAAATGTGTAACAAAATCTTTCAGTGGTGGTGGAAATACTTTATTTTTAATCTATTTAAAAAATGACAGTTTACAAGCTAAAATACACATTTTAAAATATTCCTAATAAGTTAATTTACTAGCAACAATCCTCAGGCTGGATTCACAAAAATCTTAAGAAAGAAGTTCAGAAATCTCAGCACTCTTTGTTAATTACGCATTGTGTATTTTTAATAGTTATTAAAGAGCATGTCTTGAGATAGAGCGGTCTGTTGCATTCAGTTGTGCTACGTCATCTTTTTACTCTCTATAGAGCAGTGTGTGTGTGTGTGTGTGTGTGTGTGTGTGTGTGTGTGTGTGTGTGTGTGTGTGTGTGTGTGTGTGTGTGTGTGTGTGTGTGTGTGTGTGTGTGTGTGTGTGAACTAAAGTGACTGTGGATCGTGGCTTCCTGTGTGCAGTTTGCATGTTCTCCGTGTGTCTGCGTGGATTTCCTCCGGGTTCTCCGGTTTCCCTCACAGTCCAAACACACGCAGGTCCGTGGACTGGATATGCCTGTTGTGTGTGTGTGTGTGTGTGTGTGAAGCGAACCCTGCAAACGAGTGTAAATAACGCTGGGAAGATGGACTTCAGAGAACTGGCGCACAGTCATGTATTAGGCCAACATATGTTACCTTTAAAATCGAGTTTTTCTGACAAAATGGAAGTTGTATTTTCACAGTGATTGTACTGCAGATATATATTATACTGCAAATATGTGATTAAGGTATTGTGTCACCGTCTGTGATTTTTTACAGAAGCTTAAATGCATCAATTATGTAACATTAAACCGCAGTTCATGCGGCTCCACGGTGAAAGTGCTCTACACACACTTACATGAAAGCACCAAAATATCACAACAGCGTGAAATCAACTAAAGCAATACATTTAGTTTCAAAACCACAGAGTGTCTCAAAGCCAACATTACAGTTCCTAAAGTAAACCATGGTTGGTTAGCATTTACATATCTGAAATATGCTCTGTTACCTTTAACGGCACGTAAAATAGTTTATGATGACGGATTCATGTGAACCATATGAGAGAAAGCTGGTGTGTGTAGTTGTGCAGGCGATGAACTCCGTGGCCTTGTGTCGTAGTTCCTCCACCCTGAGCAACATGTTTTCTGTGTGGCCCGCAGACACCTGAACTGCAATGGCATTGCAAAAGTCAATGGATTGCAGACGTTCAGAACACCCAGGTTGTTCCCATAATGCACCAGTGCAGATTGTGTGCTGATTTAAACTGCAGCGAGCGGATGTTTTCCAGTTCATTTGCCGCCCCGTGTGACACCTTAATGACCAGCCGGTCCTGTATTCATCAAGCGGGATTCAGAAACACTCTTAGTCTGAATAAAAGATGTTTCTGCACATATGGTTTTTGTCATCGTGAGGCTGGAGCCCATGAGAATGTACATGTCAGGACACTAAATCAGAACATGCAGGCTTGCTCTTGAATCAGGGAGAACGCTGAGAGGTCAAGAAGAGACCTCTGGACTGCGTCTTTCAAAACCAAGTCCAGGATGATTTGTGTTTCGTTAGGGGGGGGGGGGGGTATGGACGTTTGTCATCAACTTCCATATGGATAAGCCATTTGAGTTATTCATGACACTGAGAAATGAATGGACTCGTGTTACTCTAGCTCTCCTAATGTTTCAGTTTTTCACGTCTGGCGTTTGAAGGTTCACGGGAGGTGAGAACGGGAACACAGGCTACCGCTCTTTTCCCTTCGGCCTCTTGCACAGCTTTCTCACATTTGTTGCCATCTTGTTCCTGACGGCTTTCAGAAGGTCTCAGAGGGTTCTGCGCTCGTTCTCCGAAAGATTTTCTCAATTTGTTCCAGCACGTCAAACAGCCCTTTAAAGCTCCTCTGGTTTATGACGACATCCATACAAAATAATCATCTGATCAGAAACGCATTTATTCGTTAACACTATGGATGCACCGAAATGAATATTCTGGGCCGAAACCGGAAATTAAGAAAGCACTAGGCCAAAAACCAAAACCAAAAATAAATACATTAATAATCAATTAATTATTCAAACTTATTTAATAATCAACACTCAAATAGCTTAAACCGAGTTGTACATACATTTAAATTGCACATAAGGTTTTATATCAACTTTTTTACTAACAGAATTGTTTCTACTCTAACCTTTTTACTGTAATAACTTGATTCTTTATTCAAATATACATTAAATAATGAAGACATCACTAACAGGTTAAGTAAAAATACAATGAACATATAATACTGTGCACAGTTATTTTTTCCAGGTAACTAATGGGTTTATGGACAGTTTGCTTCATATTAAAAGTAGCTTAGCACAAAGCTTATTGCGATTTATTGGATGGCAGGTGCTACAAATGTTTAGTGAATGAACAGCTCAGACTAAAAGACTTTTGATTTATGAAACCATATCATTAACAATTAAAACTGAGAAATAAATCCAGAGCAGCTGACATGTTTAAGTGCTGTAGTTTATGTTGTGTCATGAAATAGACGCTGAACAGTCACATCGTGCCATCAGAGAAGCGCTAATTAAATGTGTTTCGCTCACTGATTACGAGTCACGACCATCCAAAAACATTTCGGACCGAAACCGAAATGCCAATACCACTCTATGTCAACACAATCAACGCCGGATGATAGTCAGATGATGCAGGTCAGAGCTCTGTAAGTTGTTTATGTTCATTATTATTGTAATGTTGTGTGCTTTGAGACACGAGGGAGTTTAACGCCGTCTCTCGTGACTGTTTGCAGCATAGACATAATAAATACATAGACGCCCTATTGGCCGCTTTGGAACGTTGTTGCGATACGTCGACGCGTCCGCCATTTTGCTGAGGGCAAGACTGCACTGTAATCAAATGCAAGTAAACGGGTGAGCTGCGGTTTTCCTGGATAAAAACAATAATAACGTTTACATTTATCAACCGATTTCAGTGGTTTGTACGTGGTGTATGTTACTATTACTAATTATATAATGAGCAAATACAACCTGACAAAAATTTTCAGTCTTGTTTGTGAAAGGTAATTCCCCGAGATCTGTTTTCAATTGTGTGGCGATTTGTACAGCCCCAAGAGCACACGAAGCAGGCATTTTTCTCAATTCCCGTAATGAGAGGTATGGGAAAGTTGCCCTCCGCAATATGGCGGCGCCGTTGACGTACACTCCAGCGGCCAATAGGGCGTCTATGTATTTATTATGTCTATGGTTTGCAGACTCTGTTGTGTGTGTGTCACGGTACGGTTACCAAAAGTGAAGGAGAGGACTCAAGTGCAGCATAAGGGGTATATTTATTAACAAAACACAAAACAAAAACCCACGAGCGGGAAAACATAAAAGATAAAGCATAAAACAGAACCAAACTAGAAAACCAACCTGACAAGGAACAACATGAGCATGACAAGGAAAACCGGGGAAACATAAAGCAAAGATCCGACAAAGACTGCATACAAGGGGAGACTTATAAAGGGAACAAATCAAGAGGGAAACAGGTGGTTGAACTCAAACAATAATCAGGTAACGAGGGGGAGGGATCAGACAATGACATGAGCACATGGCCCAACATAACAAACACCCAAGTGTCACACAGGACAGGACAGACACGTGACAGTGTGTTCATGTGTGTTGGAGGAGGCGTGGCTTTAGAGACAATCTGAGGAGGGGGGGGATCTCATGCTTTCAAAGCTAGCTCGCTATTGCTAGCCTCTCTGAAAATGACCTACCCTACCTGTAATGAACGTTAATAGGACCTTAATGTAAAGAGTGATTTGTTTGGTAGTTTGTATAGCGTGTGAGCGTTTTTGAAGTCACACATGGTTGAAAACAGTCAAGTAAGATGGCTGTAATACTCAAGAGTGAGTACATGGCAAAAAATTGTTCCTTGACTTTGGTTTTGGCACTCTTTATCATCCAATTATTTGACTGAATTATTGTTAATGCACAACATTTGAGCTCAAATTTAATTTTACAATGACCTCAGAAGTGCCTCAGGGTGCCTGTTTTCTGTCATCTAATGCAGTTATTACTGAATGTTCAGCATCATGTTTCTTATTGACTTCAGTGGCTTATTTCAGTTTCTTGGCCTCATGTGGTCTCATTAGTTTCCTTCACACCTAATGCTTTATTTGTTGTCGCTTATGCTCGTTCATTTCTTATTTCCTTTTGCTAGAACATTTATAACCCTCAGGCTGTAGTGCAGGTCTAAATAAACCAGTCCTCACTGGTGTTCAGTAACTTTGGTCAGAATCTGTTTTCAGAATTTGTCCAAAGTAATAATCACAGATTGTTTCATGTAACTCAGAATATAAAGTTCTGCTTATGGATATCTAGTCTACCTGCTACTGAGCATCTCAAACTAAACTCTGGGTATCTTTGAAACATTTAATGCCACTAAACTGAATCCAGAGACTAATTCTTCCTCATTGCATCAACCAGGAATCTTGTAAACACAACTTAATTTCCAATCAGATTGCAACTACAGTGTCATTTACCTCATGCCATTTTTGTTTGCATGTCTTAATCATTATTTAATCATTTTAGTCTTGCCTTTTTTCTGTAAAAATATACAAACATACAAACAAAGATAGTAAGTAAAGATAAATATAAAAGATTCAAGGCCTGTTCACATCAAGGACGGTAACTATAACGATAGCGATCTAAAAATCGTTCCAAATATAAAAGAAATGCTCAGTTCACACCACAATGATAACTGTACAGAGAAACCGTGTTATTGAAATTATTTTCAGAATGATTTTTTTGCAGCTGTTGAACAAAAACATTGACAGCCAATCAGAATCCATCCTGCTTTAAAGACCTCAAGCATTTAAAGACGACAAAACTGAAACGATTTAGAAATTTGGACACTGATGAAGTTATTGTTCTTGGTGTGAACAGGCTTTTAGACTAGTGTTTTCAGAGAATATTTCTTTAAAATATCAGGAGGTGGTTTAAGATTTATTCAAGACTTTACCTAGCCAAGCGTTATTTTACCTGGTTGTTCACGCTACATACAGTTTGACTTTACTTCTGTGTGCCACAATATGGCAGTTTTGGAGCATCACACTCCACAACTGATGCAAATGAAACTGTGAGGATGTTTTTTTCTTTTGTTCCCTGTGTAAACACACACGCAGGCCAGATAAATAAACTCGCTGTACTGATGAGGTTCATGGCCAGTTCACGTTCTTATCCCTGATTGATTGGATCGTTCATTACAAAAGATCCATTTGAAAGCGATTAACGCACCAGCTACTGAGAGGAAACTGTTTTATAAGCAAGCATTATATTGATATCACCTCCACAACAGATGTTAGAAACTCATTCACTCACTCACAGATGTTTGCAACCATGGGAAAAAGCAATTGAAGGGTTTTAAGAGTTTTTAAACTCGTGTCAACCTCAATCTGATGTTTCTGTAAAATCAGTCTGTTTGTATTTGTTTAAATGTGATTATGCCTTGTTTCAAACAGTGATGTATAACAACTTCATATGGACTCATTTTTATGGTGGGACATTTTTTTTTGTCCTTTTTGATCTTGTAACACTGACAGTAATTATACTTTGGACCTGCTTAAAGAGCCTCTATTATGCTTTTTCAGATCTTCCATTTCATGTAGTGTGCAATATAGCTGTTTGTGAATTTAGAAGCTCTGCAAAGTTTTAAAGTTCAAAGTGCAGATAAATAAAGATACTGTCTCCTAAAAGAAAGAAGTGATTCTGAACTGAAACGAGTCGTCAGTAATTCCAGTCTCATTTCCTGTGTAACCGTGTAATACATTTGCATAATGCCAGTCTATGGTCTTGATTGGCTGCCCGTGAACGACGCCTCCTTTGACCCTCAAACACTAGTTATAGCTGAGACTGGAAGAGTTTGGTTCATGTTGTTCTTGACGAGAAGACACTGTTTTCTGTTCTGCGAAAACACTTGATGCACTTCCAAAGAAATGAGACTCGCACTCGAATTGAAAAAACCCGGTAGCACCCGGCACAAAAAAAATCTAATTTGTTACAGACAATAGTGCATTTGTTTTTCTCTAATTATATTTATGGATTGGTCCAAACCTTAAGTGTTATATACATATATATTTGTTTTCTGAGTGAAGGTAGCTGTATTATATCACCACTATCACTAACAGCAGACTGAAGTGCACATATGCAGGAAATGAGGTCAGGTCGCAGGAATGGATTTGATTGGACAGGAGCCCTCTTGACTGCTTCATTCATCTGGTGACTATGTCATCTTTTTTTATACTGCCTTTCAGCCACGACGTCTCACACTTTTTTTATCCAGGCCTGGATGTCATCTGTCTTTTCTTTTAAGGGGAGAGCCAGTAAAGCAGCAGGATAACTGGTTATCAGTGAAACTCTTCACCGGTCCTGAGGCTGCCTCCATACACACATCTCAGATCTCCATACACACATGTCCAAGCATCTCTCATACGTTCAGCCCAGTATACCCTTCAAACCACGCAAACGCTTCTGAGCAGAACACAAAATCAGACTCAAAAATGTGTGGGAAATGCTCAAGATTTCTTGAACCAGAGCTAAGCTGTACGTTTAACTCGAGTCATCTGCATGTCCTGTGATTTTCAGTATGGGACTGAGGGGTAGTTTACAAGACACCGTTTTCAACTAAAAATGGAAAACGTCTCAGGTTACTATTGTAACCATAGTTCCCTGAGAACAGGGAACGAGACGATGCGTCGATCGACGCCACGGGAACGCCCCCAGCGTGACTGCGTCTGAAGCATCTATGTCAACTAGTCCAATGGAAAGAATGAGCGTCACGGGCAGGTGACGTCATGACCAGGAAATGATAAAAGCACATCCGGTGCAAACCGGCATTAGCTTCGAAAATTGCCGAAGCAAGCCGATCACAGGGATGCAGGAAGTATGGCAGGGTGACGCATCGTCTCGTTCCCTGTTCTCAGGGAACTATGGTTACAATAGTAACCTGAGACGTTCCCTTACGAAGGGAACTCAACGATGCGTTGATCGACGCCATGGGAACGAGAATACCCAAAGCGCCAGAATTCCAAGTACCTGAGTGTTAGTCTGTTGTAACTAAGCACTAAGCACCTGAGAACCTGGGGCAGCATCCAGGTCCAGGCAGTAAAACCTAATGAATGTGAGCGGTGAGGACCAGCCTGCCGCATCACACACGTCTTGAAGAGAAACTCCAAGTAATAAGGCTTTAGAGGCCGCCATACACCTCGTAGAGTGAGCTCTGACCGCCAAAGGACACGGCTGGTCAGAGTACTCGTATGCAAGTGAAATAGCCTCAACTATCCACTTACTAACCGTCTGTTTAGAAGCAGGAAGACCCTTCTCAGGTGATCCAAGCAAATAAATAACTGGTCGGACTTCCTCATTGAAGATGTCCGATAAACATAAGTATCCAGTGCTCACACTGGACACAAGAGGTTCAGCCTTTCCTGGTCCGCAGTGTGCCACGAAGGAAACGTGAAATCAGGGGGTCTCAACCCAACGATGTACCCCCCAAAGGGCGTGGTAAGCCGCAATGGCCGCCACGTAGACCTAAAGCGTGGAAGGACATAGACCTGACGTAAAGCGCTCCTGCAGGAACTCGAGTACTGTGTTCACAGAACAGTTAACCGGATCCCACTGATGTCGGTGACACCATACAGAAAAAACTTTCCAATTAAGCGCATATAGTTTCCTAGTAGCTGGAGCTCTGGAGCTTAGAATGGTCTCAACAACCTCAGTTGAGAGACCACTCTCTATGAGTTGGGCCCCCTCAGAGGCCAAACCCACAGGTTCCAAATCTCCAAATATTGTGCCCCCGCCTGAGACAGAAGGTCTCTCCTGATCGGGATTTCTCCAAGGGAGGACCGTCTAAGAGATGGATCAGGTCCGCAAACCAGATCCGGCTCGGCCAGCGTGGTGCTACTAGCAGTAGGCTTATTCCGTACTGGCGAACTCGCTCCAGAACTCCTGGGTGCAGAGCAACAGGGGGAAATGCGTACAGACGTAGCCTCAGCCACGTCTGCACCATAGCATCCAGCCCAGGGGGCTGGGTGAGTAAGGGAGAACCAAAGTGGACAGTGCGTCGTATGCTGAGACGCAAACAGATCCACCTCTGCTTGGCCGTAAAACTCCCAAATAATCCCCTGGCCTCAGCTCCTGCCTCGACAGGATGTCTGCTCCAATATTTTGGTCCCCAAGAATATACACTGCCCTCAGGGAGAGTACCTTCCCCAGAGACCACAGGAGGATCCTCAGACCCCGATGACGGTTCAGATAAGAGACCACCGATGTGTTGTCTGTACGGACGAGCACATGATGACCCCTCAGGTCTGGGAGGAATTGCTTCAACGCATTGAAGACAGCCATCATCTCCAGGCAATTTATGTGCCACGAGAGATGATGACTCTTCCACAGACCCTGAACCGAGCGGCCTTCCATTACCGCTCCCCAGCCGGTGAGGGAAGCATCTGTCGAGATAGTAACTCGATGGCAAAGAGCTCCAAACACCGGCCCTGGGTTAAGAACCAGTGCTTCCTCCATATAACTAAGGCACGAAAGCAACGCCGCGTGACCTTGATCATACGAAGTGGGTTTCCCCTCGGGGAGAACCCTCTGGTCCTGAGCCACCACTGTAAAGGCCTCATGTACAGCAGGCCAAAAGGTATCCCGTTGGACGCTGCTGCCAAAAGACCCAACAGTCTCCCGAACTGTTTTACAGTGTGTGACTGGCCTAGCTTCAGCTCTTTTGTGGCTGACAGGATAGCAGCTACACGAACGGGCGATAGAGTGGCCCGCATCGTCACTGAATCCCATACCACACCAAGGAAAGTGGTTCTCTGTACTGGAGAAAGCACACTCTTCTTGGTATTGAGCCTCAACCCCAACATCTGCATATGAGCGAGAACGACACCTCGGTGCCGAACCGCCAACTGCTCTGATTCCGCTAGAATCAGCCAGTCGTCGATGTAGTTCAGAATACGTATGCCCTGCAGCCTGAGCGGGGCTAGAGCTGCATCTACGCATTTCGTGAACGTGCGGGGTGATCGAGCTAGACCGAAAGGAAGTACCCCATACTGGTATTCTTTGCCCCCGAAAGAAAACCTTAGGAACCTCCTGTGCTGAGGGAGGATGGAGACATGGAAGTAAGCGTCCTTCAGATCTATCGTGACAAACCAGTCCTCGGATCTGATTTGAGTCACGATCTGTTTGAGTGTCAGCATCTAGAACTTGAGTTCCTGTACTGAACGATTTAACAGACGAAGATCTAGAATGGGACGCAACTCTCCATCCTTTTTTGGAACATTGAAATAACGGCTGTAAAAACCCGACCTCGGTCGGGTGAGTACACCTGTTCTATAGCTTCTTTCGCTAACAGGGCCTTTACCTCTTGCTCCATTACCAGAGCCTGCTCGGGATGCACCACTGTGGGCAACACCCCGCTGTAACGAGGAGGACGTGAACCAAACAGGATTCTGTATCCTTTCTCTACAATCTGCAGGACCCAACGAGAAATATTCGGCAGAAGCTTCCACGCTGCCAGAAAATTTACTAAGGGAACCAGCCTCTCGAGGCTGGTCTCTGGTGTTAACGAGACAGCCAGTCCCGGAGCCTGAAACATAATGGCAGGAACTACCTGAACTGGCTGCTCTAAAACCCCCCTCAGAGGGCGCGAAACCGATGCAGTGCCGCAGCATAGCATCAGCGACTCGCTGGAGACCGCTGCGCCCCGAAGCACCAAGGGTGACGGGGTTGGCAGAACGGTCCCGTGAGGACCCCGAAGTGGAACGGGCACCGTATTCTGAGGTGTACACCGCTCCTTCGGTCGGGGCTGTCCTCACAGGTCTGACGCCAGTGACGTCAGGACCTCTTTTTTTTTTTTTTTTTTTGAGCCGAAGTCTTCTTCGCCTGAAGAACGGTCCTCAGATCCGGCTTCGACTTAGAAGACTTCGACTGAGAGTGTTGCGCCTGTTTCCATTGTTTATGTGGAGGTGCACGAGACGAAACACTCTCTTTCTGTTGCACATGATATGATGAGCTCGACGGCTGGGGCTGCTCACTCCCAGCAGCCCCAGGGGGCTGGACACGGCGAGGGATAAACTTTTTAAAAGCGTCAGCTTGCTTCTTAGACTCCTGAAATCGCTCGACGACCGCGTGGACTGCGTCGCCAAAGAGACCAGAAGGTTCAAGCGGAGCATCTAATAAAAAAGCTCGATCTTTTTCTTTAATCTCTGACAGATTTAACCATAAGTGTCTCTCAGTAGCTACCAAGGCTGCCATAGACCGCCCAATTGCTCTGGCGGTCTCCTTAGTAGCCCTGAGAGAAAGATCGGTAGCACGACGAAGTTCTCGAATATCGTCATGAGTAATTCCCTCACTACTATCCAGATCCCCCAGCAGGTCAGCTTGATACGCCTGTAGCACTGCCATTGTATGCAGACATGCTCCAGCTTGACCTGCTGCCGTATAAGCTTTGCCCACTAAAACCGAGGTGGCTTTAAGCGGTCTAGTGGGCAAAGCCGAGGCTTTCAGGGACGATGCGGGACCAGGCGAAAGATAGCTGGCTAAATTCTGTTCCCCCTGGGGCATCGCCTCATAACCATACTCTTTTAGCCCTCTCATTCTCGAATAAGTGTTAACTTGAGGGCTAAAAAGTCGTGAAGAGTAAGGTTTATTCCACGATTTCGATATTTCATTGTGAAGATCGGGAAAAAAGGGAAGCTCTCGTGGTGGAGATAATGTAGTGGATGATAAAAAGCGCTCATCTAATTTACTTTTAGGACGAGCGCCTTTATTCTCAGATGGCCATACAATATTTAATTTTTTACAGCCCGTGACATAACATCCACCAGCTCATCATATGCTGGGGAAATAAATTGTGAATCTTTTTCCCCCCTGTGTGTGCTTTCACTCTCCATACTCATAACATCGACCTCCTCGGAGGAAGAGCATTGAAGTAATGGAGGGCTCTCTCCCCGGGCGGAAGAAACCGCAGAGCGTGCTTCCGACACCGGGGGGAGAGCGCTGGATCTTCCGGGTAAGGAAGGAGAAAAGGCCAAGAGACCCGTCTCCAACCCCTCCGAAAGATCCTTCCGCGATCCCCAGGAATGCATTCTCCGCGCCGCATCGGCAGACGCGGGTCCTGATCCCTGAGGATCGCGAGCCTGCCCACTCTTTACATCAAAGAGTGACAGGCGAGAGCGGAGCATGCGGAGCGGTATAGACCGCATGCTCCACTCCCAAACAAATGACACAAAGCTCGTGTGTGTCCCCACCCGTTAAATAACGCGGGCAGGGAGGAACACACTGCTTGTACACTTGTTTCGCCATAACGTTTCCGAATAAATTGCAACAGACAACAATAAATAGACAGAGACAGTATAACACAGATCGCTTGCTGAGGCAACAGAAGCTAATGCCGGTTTGCACCGGATGCGCTTTTATCATTTCCTGGTCATGACGTCACCCGCCCGTGACGCTCATTCTTTCCATTGGACTAGTTGACATAGATGCTTCAGACGCTGTCACGCTGGGGGCGTTCCCATGGCGTCGATCGACGCATCGTTGAGTTCCCTTCGTAAGGGAACTCTTTATGCATTTTGGTCGTTCATTTACACGATAATGACGCTTTGGGGTCGCTTTTGAAGTTTTTGTAAACTACAAAAACATGAATTAGTGGAAAAACTTTTTTCGTTATTGGGACATTGTTGTGATGTAAACATGTCAGAAATGTTGAGTGGAAATATGCAGTATAATTCACACAAAAATTAATTGAACAATTTTTTTTACTGTTATTCTAAACCAGTAAGACCTTCTTACATTTGAGAAACACAAAAGGAAAGTTAGGCAAAATGTTTTTCTCTTTTTCATATTGCATTTTTTGAGATTTAATGATGAATTCCACAGTATAAAAACTGCAAATGACTTTAGTTAAATGCCCTATTTCTTAAATGTCCCATCATAAATCTTTGATTTAGCAATAATTAACCCGTAAAGAGGGCCTTTTTACTTAATTTACAAACTTTGCTCTTCAGTTTCAATCAGCTCATTCAAATGTCCAGGAAATGGACATTTCTTATGCATGTTATTTATTTTACTGGAACGATTCATCTAAGCATGTTTAAAGGATTTTGAAATAAAATATCCAAAAATCACTATATTTCCTGCAGTTGTGTACTTACAATATCCCAAAAGTCTCCAAAGATTTTTTATTTCAGAGAAATTCCAATTTTAAATAATTGTCTGTCCCGGAAAAAAATGTCGCCTGTCAATGACGTAATATCCGCGATATCCTTGGTTTCCGCTAGTAATGGCATAGCCATGACGTAACCATGGCGACAGACCTGGACAACTGCGTAGTGCGTAACGTTTAGCGGCACACTGTTCTTGTTTCGATCAAACATTATAGACCATGGCAAGCAGACTTTGGGACAAAAAAGGAGAACTAAAATGAGGATCAATATCGGTGTGGTGTTTTCGAGATGCCGAGAGCTAGCGTCCGCGACTAACTTGGACTCGACAGCTTCACGAGTCACGACTTGACAGCGACACCGCTCTTGCACATACTTTATTAGACAGGTGAGCAAATATACATAAAACAAATCAATGTTATATATCTCAACATGATGAAATGTTAGAATATGATCAGTATGTTATTCTAATGTTGATCTAGCTTACTGCTAGTTTCATATAGCAAACGAACTAACACATAGAATAACATTATAACTTTCAACACACATTCAAATGCTGTTTAGTGTGATAGTGTAACATTAGACCAAGTGAAACAGCGCTGCGTTACCTCACAAGTTTAATTTGTCTAATAAACTGACCTGTGAGTAGTAATCCAGCACTTGCGGGTAGTTCGGTAGAATTAAATGTCCTTATTCCTTTATATCCGCGGGACTCGCGTGTCATATCTGTCTCTTATTAGCAATCGCGACCTGCTTCATACCACTTTAATGTTAAAAAACATGAATGTTTTCACTTATCCATAACATTATTTGATCCATCAGCAAGTCCCATCATTCAGCTTATCACTGCGTCATAAACCTACGCCTTTGTTATTGTAAGAGGTTAGCGACCCCTAGCGGCAACCTTAATTTTTAAAACCTCTGGTGAAACGACAGTCTTCTCTCTGTTGATGAAGGACTTTTCCAATAATTGTGTCTGCATAAACCCACCCTTTCTTACTCTAGCATTCAGATCAGCCTTCATCCAATCAAAAACTTGGGAGTCCCACCCTCCATTTTCCATTTTACTGGGATGTACGTCACAATAAAACAAAAAGGATCTGTTGCTACTTCCGTTTCATCACAACTTTAAACATATTCAGCACATGCATTAACTTTAACAAAGTATATATTTATAAATTCTGTGCTTTAGATGCTTTTTACTTTTTATTGAATGTCCTAGCAAAGAATGTTTTTCTGTTCAAGTGAACGTAGGTAACATTAGTTCACCAATATTTATATCTGCTGTGATTGAACTCTTGTATGATTTCTTTGTAAAGATGGCCAGAATAATAATAATAATAATAATAATATTAATAATTCTTCATTACATTTATATAGTGCTTTTCTCGACACTCAAAGCGCTGAATGACTGAAGGCCTTCTGTATGAGTCTGGTTTCAGGTGTGCTGATGTGAAAAAGGCATCCAGTTCACCTTATAGTGTTGAAGTGTGCGTGATGCATCTTCATAATTTATAGGCTGGCGCATGAATTAGATTCCAGCGCCTGTGAAGAGCGTCACCCGCTGCGGGCAGGAGAACACATGCCATCACACCCGAGCTGTGGCTAAAGGGAGGATTTGACCCTTGGGATTCTCCGTTCTGCGCTTCCCGCTGGATTTCCAGCTCATCCACAGCGGCTCCTATTACATTAGTGACAAAATAATATTCTGGAATGTTTCGTTCCTGCCGCTTCCTTGAACCTTCCCTTGAATCTCTCGGTATTATTCTTACTCTCATAGGAAAAATCTGTAGACAAATGGAAAAAGGTACAGGTAATTTTCTGCACTTAACATTATCCGTTAAGTTCACAGACATTTCTTTTAACCCTGAAACACAATGCAATGCGTAATTCAAAATACATGTGTGAAACACCTGTGGAAAATTCCTTCATATTAACAGTACACTGGGCCCTATTTTTACAGACTTTTCTTCGAGCGTCAGATCTCACAGAGAAAAAAATGGAAGATAGAGATACAGTGAGTAATTATTTTATTAACTGAATGTTCAGATCTTGATTTATTTGGACAGTGTCAGTTTTGTAGGATTAAACGTTTTTAACAACTGCGTGATGGAATGTCTTTAACAGATAATAAATTTTGTAATTTATTCCTGTGATGGCAAATCTCCATTTTCAACAGCCATTACTCCAGTCTTCAGTGTCTCATGATCCTTCAGAAATCATTTGGTGATAGATAAAGTTTTTAAAAACAGTATTTATTAAAAATAGAAACCTTTTGTAACATTATAAATGCCTTTACTGTCATTTTCGATTAGTTTAATGTGTCCTTGTTTTTTGTTTTGTTTGTTTTTTAACAACTTTTGAAATGTAGTTTATATATTTGTGTATATATATATATATATATATATATATATATATATATATATATATGGTTATTTTCCAGTAAACATGTTTTTTTTAACTTCAATATAATCACAGTTACTATGAAAGTGACTACTTTTACGCAAACTTTTTTTTAAAACGATAAACTAAAAGCCTGTGAATCTGTGAAAACGGTGACGTATTTCGTGTTCAGTCTATAGGCTCATAGTGTTTCTTTAAAAAGTGACCGCCATCTACTGACCTGACATAATAATAGAGCGTTTTAATGTTTTTTGCGGATCACTGTGAACCGGGATTTTGACAATGTTGTCCTCGGTACGTGAAAACGTTTTTAGTACATCGTTGTCGTGTAAATGTAGCCTAAAACACAATGAGACCAAACATAACCCTTACAACTAGACTGTGTTCTTAAATTATTTGATTAGGACTACTAATCCCATGATGCACTGCAAAGGACACAAATAAAAAGCAATGGTATAATATTTTCAGGCCACCAAAGTGCTGTTGTCGTGTAAATGAACAACCAAAACACATTTTTTAATGTGTTTCAAACAACTTGTGTAAACGGACCCTTAGTTTGGTTTTCCCTGTTCCCTTTTGCCTGAGTTCTAGTTCCTTGTTCGTTTCCATGGTTTCTAATTGAGTTACTCACCTGTTTCCTGTTGTGGTGATTATCTTCCCTTGTGAAGCCCTTGGTTTTTAGTTCCTTGTCCTTTGTTAATGTTATCCTAGTTGTTTGGTGGATAGAAAAGCATCCTTGGATCATGCACATCAACCTCCTGTTTTCAGTTTTGAATTTTTTGCTTTAAATCAGAAGTTGAAATGTTGTATTTCATCTTGGAGCTGATTGGTTCGGTTTATGGCTTAGAAGATTTTTTTAAATGACGAGAGAAAATGAATGTCAAAACTACTTAAGTCTGCAAAAAAAATAGGTTATCACTGTTGCACTTTATACGAAGCATTATAGTAAAAAATTAAAGGTCTAAAATATTAAGTGAACATTTGATCTGCTGGTCCTTCTAATTATTTTACTTACTATTATCACATGATCATATTTGAATCATAACCCTCATCTCGTGTTGAAATGTCAGCTTTTCTTCGCTGTCAAAGAAGATGAAGTGTAAAGAAAAGTCTCCCACAGTGTTTCCGTCAGGGAGCAGTCAGTGCAGCCTGACAAGGGCAAAGAGTCAGCGAGAGCTCCTCTTGAAGAAAACATGTTCCTCTGATCTGGACGAGGAGGAGGATGAGGAGCCCTCTTCCCTGTGGGGCGGCGCACACTAAACATTCATCTTCAACACCAAAAGAATAAAGAATGCTTTTGGTCATCGGGAATTCTCTCAGAACAATTTATCTGTCAATCCTCAATATAATGAACAATAACAATCTCACTTGGTAACACTGATCAGAATTAAATTGTGCAGAAATACAGTGAAATGCAGAGATTTATAAATGGTATGGTTCCTCAAATAAGAGGTGTGCAAAAGATGCTTTCAGATTCAACTGGTCTTGTGAGTTAGCTGAATAACAATATAATTAACTAGTCGTTCGACTAGTCCTGCATAAAGCTGATTTATAGTCAAGAAGTTTCTTTTAAACTGTATTTTGTCAAGCTACACAGAAACCATCATTTAAAGTAGTTCAAAAACTGTCAAGCTACTCTGTTAAAAAAGTTGCAAACCTACAAAAATGTGACTTCTAAATGGAGAAGGTTAGTAATGTGGTATTATTCTAAAATTCAGCTGCTTGTTAACTTTTACAGTACAGTTATGATTATTAACAAGCTATTTCTTTTCAGATCATTAGTCATCATGTGTGTCCCATAAAAACCAGCTCACTTGTCGTTTCAAGAAATTTTGGGTTATTTTTGATGGAAAATTGACCAAAAATGGTGACTGAGTTACTTGTTGGTAAACTCTGGAATGCCCACCAGTTTGACCCATTCAGGCTGATTCACAGACCGGTTGCTAACTGTCAGCGTTGGGTTGAATAAAGGCAGAAAATAAATGTGATGGTTCTACTCGCAAGCAGTTTTCTTTAATAAAACAAACGATAATACTCTCAGCGAACAGAACAACCACATATATTAGACGAGATCAGACAAAGACTAACTGAAAATGTGTGCTTTTATTAAACATGGATAGACACTATAGGGACAAAACAAGGTAATTAATTAAACAGGTGTTGCACGTGATTGCAAACCAAAAATCATGTTAACAAATGAACACAAACAAAGGAAAACGATCTAGAAAAAGTGAAACACAACTCAAGCAAACTCAAACGTGACACGAACATGATTTTCCATTGTGTTCATAATATGTGAGTATTATTCCATTGACAAAGCAATCACAATAAAACAGATGCATTACATTCAGGCCATCTTAGTTGCTCAGTGAGAACATGAAGAGCTCAAAGAAGGCAAAGGGACACTCCTTCCTCTGATCATGTATCCATTGGTGTTGCTGTTGTATTTAGTAATATATACATGCTTTGTTTTGTCCTAGAAAATGGGATAGTACAGTTCAGTGGGACAGTACACTGATATGCCATAATAATGCAGGTTTCTTATCTCGTAACATCAACCAGCTTCACGAACTACGGTTAAGTAAACATCTTGCCTATTCTGGTCCACTAGCTAGATCAAAACAGGATTGAACAGTATAGAGATTCCATGGCTGTAATGCAGTTCATGCTGTGCAATATCGCAATAGCAGTGTAGAATTTGAATCTCTCTATTGTTTTGTCGCCAATTTGAATTCATATCTGTAGCAGCAGTGCTGTGAAGAAGATGAACTTACTTCTCTGAGAAGTTTTACCATACTGACAGTTTTTGAAAGATCGCATATACTGGCAATGGAGACAGCATTGTAAATGATCATTTTCACAAGCCCTCCACTTCCTTCCACACTGTAAAAACAATCTGTGAAAATTACGGTAAAAAAGTAATTTTCCAGAAATTCCCGGTAGCAACATTTTTAGTTTTACAGTTTTACAAATTTTACAGTAATATTGCCAAAAGTTATGGGACGCTTGTCTTTACATGCACATGAACTGTAATGATATCCCATTCTTAATCCATTTGGTTTAATATGGAGTTGGCCCACCCTTTGCAGCTATAACCGCTTCAACTCTTCTGGGAAGGCATTCTACAAGGTTTAGGAGTGTGTTTATGGGAATTTTTGACCATTCTTCTAGAAGCGCATTTGTGAGGTCATGCACTGATGTTGGACAAGAAGGCCTGGGTCCCAGTCTCCGCTCTAATTCATCCCAAAGCTGTTCTATCAGGTTGAGGTCAGGACTCTGTGCAGGCCAATCAAGTTCCTCCACATCAAACTTGCTTATCTATTCCATCCATTCTCCAGTCTTTATGGACTTTGCTTTGTGCACTGGTGCACAGTCACGTTGGAACAGGAACATCCCCAAACTGTTCCCACAAAGTTGGGAGCATGAAATTGTTCAAAATGTCTTGGTGTGCTAAAGCATTAAGAGTTCCTTTCACTGAAAAACAACCCCACACCATAATCCCCCCTCCACCAAACTTTACACTTGACACAATGCAGTCAGGCAAGTACCGTTCTCCTGGCAACCGCCAAACCCAGACTCGTCCATCGGCCAGACAGAGAAGCGTGATTCGTCACTCCAGAGAACACGTCTCCAATGCTCTAGAGTCCAGTGACGGCGTGCTTTACACCACTGCCTCCAACACTTTGCATTGCACTTGGTGATGTAAGGCTTGGATGCAGCTGCTTGGTCATGGAAACCCATTCCATGAAGCTCTACGCACTGTTCTTGAGCTAATCTGAAGACCACACGAAGTTTGGAGGTCTGTAGCTATTGACTCTGCAGAAAGTTGGAGACTTCTGTGCACTCTGAGCCTCCGCATGCACCGCTCCGCTCTATGATTTCACGCGGCCTACCACTTCGTGGCTGAGTTTCTGTTGTTCCCAATTGCTTTCACTTTGTTATAATACCACTAACAGTGGTCTTCTGTCTTTGGTCATCCCCCACCTGGATCCAGTTCCCGGTCTCCTTCTGCCATTACAAGAACATTCATTACCCTTCAGCTAAGTCACCATCTGATCATCCATCTACATTTAACTCCATTATTTCATTCCCTCTATCATCCACTCTATCAATAACAATCCACTTACCTGTCTATTCCCTTCTGTTGTGTGACAGAAGACCAGACCAAAAGAAAAGATGAGTTTCAAACTTGCAGGATAGATTGCAGCGGTGGCTCAAAATAGCCACTATCTGTTTGAATACACAGAAGGATTACAGTCCCCTATCCCTTGAACAATGAATTCATTAAGTCATTGAACCAGATTAGGGAGGACTTTGAACATCCAAGGGAGCTCCCAGATGTCTCAGGACTGGACTGGAGAGAGGCCATCTTCAGATGTCTAGAGAGCTTCGTTCCCCGATACGTAAAACAGCCAGCTCCAGAGTCTCGTCCAGTCAAGGCCGCCCTTCCAGAGTCTTGTCCCAAGATAGCCGTCCTTCCAGAGTCTCGTCCCAAGAAGGCCACCACGCCTGAGCCCTGGGTCAAGATGGCCGTCGCCACGCCTGAGTCCCCTGTTCCCATCCTCGTCTAGAGTCCAGAGGTGTCTCCCGTCCTCGTCAAGAGTCTAGAGAAGATTCCAGTCCCTGTCCCGGGTCCAGAGACTCCACTGTTCCCCCGAGTTGCCAGCTCCACCCCACTTGACCATTTTTGCGTGAGGACAGGGGGGGGGGAAGTATTGTCACAGTAACCAGCTCAGTAACCCGTCAGCACTACATTTCCCAGCATCCCTCCTGGCCCCCACCTGCACTCAGTCAGCCATCACCACACCTGCTACAGATCATCACCTGTACACTGATTCACTGCACCAGCACTTCCTCATCAACACACCCTATATCTACTAGGGCTGCACGATGTATCGTTTTAGCATCGATATCGCGATGTGCGCATCCACGATAGTCACATCGTAGGATGTTGCGATGTAGCCTATAGGGATCGTAGTTGATCCGTGATTCATGATCAGTACGGGCCAGCAGATCCCCGGCCCATAACGCTTGCGATTCGCGGATTAATTGCAAAGTTTAACCATCATATAGTGAAAGTTTATCATTTGCATGTGTTTTTAAGTCCTGTCAGTTTAAACATCAAGCGTAAGAAGACTGGAACTTGCGCGTTGTTTTCTGTGAGCCGGGCAGACACAAAGATCAGTGGTCTTTCTCTTATTTCTGAGCTTGAACGAACACGAGAATTCAAAATAAAGTCAGAATGCCCTTTCTGCATTGAACAGTTTTTGGCGGCCGCCAAAGCGTATTTTTGTCCCGCCAAAGCCTTATTTGACCGGTGAGTGATAGATGACTGACTGCTACGCTTGTTAAACTGAGAGAACGAGCAGAGAGAGAGAGAGAGAGAGAGCCCCGGTCGTGCGCGTGCACTCACCGTTATCAATGTTTCAAACTGTCTTGCTCTCTCTCCCTCCCTCGCGCATATTAATGAATTAAGTTGACTGAATATCTTTGAGAATACACAATGGTAAAAGGTCGGAAGACCGAAGTTTCACGTTAAGCATTCGGATATATTTTTTTCCTGAACTACCGCTGGATTGTGCTATAAAAATCTTCTCTGAAAAGCGTTCCACACATTCAGATAAACCACACTTTCAATAAACAAAACAAACAAAAAAAATCTATCCAGTGATGAAATGTTTTCTGTGTTGACACAAATCTTGTGCGATGTCCTGCCGGGATAATCACACAACGTGTACCGTGGTCTATTTAAAACACGTCCGATTCGCGAACTAATGACTCCTTTGAACTGATTCACTTTAATGAATGGTTAAAAAAACTGATCTGTCCAACACTGAACCCACGAGACATAACAAATCGGTAACACTTTACAATAAGGTTCCATTTATTAAACTTAACTACATTAGTTAACTATAATAGTTTCTATGTAGATTTACTCCATTACAAAATCACCAGTCATTCAGATGATTCATTCTTTCCAAAGAGAGCTATTTAAGTCATCTGGTCGAATTTTCATATCGCGATATATATCTCAGAAAAATAAAATATCGCAATGTATTTTTTTTCCCAATATCGTGCAGCCCTAATATCTACCATCATCACCTTCACTGTTAGGAAAAGCTCAGTACACTAAAATTCAGCAAGCATCACTTCATTTATCCCCTTTAAAGCACCCCTCATAAGATAAACTCAATGGTTGACCTTGTAAATGCCTAAATGTGAGGTAAACCTGCATTCAGAGGATTTCACTCCTTCACTGTCTCGCTGAGATCTTTTATAAACAGAAGCAGCAGATGCTTGACTCATTCATCCATCATCATATCCCACAATCGCATATGTGTAATGCCAGAGGGAAATTAGTCAGTGATAACCTGTGTCCCAGCTACTGATCTCCATGCGCTGACCCCCTGCCGCAGTGTGTGTGTAGTTCATCAAACGCAGGGAGACGCCGGCCCGTAATGCAGTCCAGATCTCTGGCTCTCTCCCATCAGCCCCTTCCTCTCAGGAGTGTGCTGTCATATTGATGACTCACAGGCAGAGTGTGAGTGTGTGTGTGTGTATAACACACAGGAGCTATACTGACCTCAACTGAATAGACAGAAATTTGAAAACACTCCGTCGGGACGTCATAACTGACAATTCATGAATTTACATTCCTATATAATCTTTGATTGATAAAGGTAAACAAATATGGCTTGTTGTATGGAGGGGCTTGAGGAGAAGATTTTTTGCCATTGTTCGACAAACTGACAGTCACGTCTAAAAATCTAATTTTGAAAAAGAAGTGTACTTAATTTTATTGAATATGCATTTGTAGTGTACTTCAAATATTAAAAGTATAATTTAAAATACAGTATTTTCAGACAATATAAATGGCCACTTTTTAGGTGCACTTTCATGAGTGTTTCTTAAAAGTGCACCTTGTAATAATGTCAAGTGAAAGAGTTTTACTTTTACATTTAGGCTACATCCACACGAAGCCAGAGCTTTCCCTATCCGATGTTTTTTTTTCCTCGTTCTAAAACAAATTCCATAAACGGCGGCGTCTCAAGAAATATCTGCGTACACACGAAACCACTGAAACCGACTCAAAACGATGTAGTATACATGCCAGACCAGTATGTGGCATTGTAATTCAGACACAGATATACTAAAAACGGAGAAGAAGACTTAGAACATATGCATAAACCTTGTGCGCTGTATACAATAATATTAGTCACAGTAGCTTCTTCTTTTCTTTTCTTTTTTTCTGTTTTACCAAGAACTTTATTGAACAATATGAAAAAACATAAATGGCCTGGTACAATATTCGATTAGTTAGCGGACGCATAAAGCTTGCCACAAAGAACCGGCAAAAGTAATCATTATGAATGTGTCAAATATAGCAAGGAGACATTTTAATTTTTTATTAATAAACTAGTGTTTTCTGTGTCAGTCTCGGCTGCAAAGATGTTGACGATGCTGACTCGCCACTTTCGCAGTATTGTGAACGTGCCTATAGAGAGAAATGCACACTTCATACAGATTACATAAGAGAGTTGTCTGTTTCTTTTCGTTTTGAATTGTTTTGTTTAAAAGTAGACATTTCAAGCTATCTACAGATATATTTCTGAGTTTCTGTTCATTTATGAGAAGAGCTCCAGTTCACGAGCAATGCAAGTTATATCGCGCCGGTGCCTCCATGTCCTGATTATATTGTCTGCTATATTTGCTTCTTATTTATTAAATCCAGACAATTGGTTGATCAAACATTGATTAAAATTAAGATACAATTTTTATACAAAACGAAATTCACTTTAAAGAAAGGCTTTATACAAAACAAAACTTAATGAAGTGGTCAAAATGATGTCTCCCGATAAATTGCGCATCTTCTAATTAGGCCTACTGTTCAATGCTGTTCAATTTTTATATCATAATAGATTAAATTAAAAATAACATATTATTTAAACATAAATATGAAACTAAATACGTTTTCTTTAATGGCTACAACATGTAGGCCTACCATACAGAGAAATTTAACGCCGTTTTACCGGTGAGCATGTGGTTGAGGGGGATGTTTTTTGAATAAAAATCAAATAATTCCCAGCGATCGTCGAATATTATTTTTGCTTGAAATGTCCATCCCTACAAAATACGAAATGTCTTAATCAGACAAAAGACAAGCATCTCATAACATAAGAAAGAAATATAAATAAATAAAGAAGTAAAATAAAGAAATAAAATAAAAATACATTCAAGTAAATAATAAATAAAGAAATAAAAGAGGCTCAGTAGCTTCTGCAGCACGAACACAAGCATGTAGTCACAGTTGTTGTCGCTGTTATGTGACTTAGCAGTGTCTGACTAGTCGACATGTGGGGTGATGACATCATCGTTTCATAAAATATACGGATTGGCTTTACACACGAAAGCGCAAGGGTGTCGTTTTTAGATTTATCCACTCTGGGACCCGGTTTAAAAAAAAATTACGGTTTCAGTCTCCCAAAACGCTGGATCCGTCTGGACGAAACGGCGATACGATATTTTTTTACATATAGCCTACAGCTAAACGAGTCTCCGTGTGGACAGGGCCTTAAATCATGTTTTAATTCTTTTGTCATGCTTTGAAGATGTACACTTATTATGAAGTGTGGACTAACATACTAAAGCACATACTAAAGTACCTGATTATAATTTGAACTGTAGAGTGTTATTCAGGCCGATGTTTTTTGTTGAAGAATTTATTTTGGTATATTTCATCTTTTTGAGGTTATTAGTGTTGGATGAGTTCGGTTGTTTTCCTTTCTGCAGACTGTCAGTCTGTAGTGATATGGGCATTGGCTGGACAATTAGAATCACCAGGAGGAAAACAAATTCTATTTATCTTAAGAGATGAACATTTTTTGATCAGAATCCTTGTTTCCATTTTAATCTACTGATTTAGACTTTGATTATCTTGATAATAAGATTATCTTTGCAGTAAGGTGAAACCAGCCTCACTCCATGTCTCTCTTCTCTCCTATTTTCAGGTTGTTTTCTTCTTTCTTGAACGTGGTCTTGAGTTTGAGTTCAGCCAAATGAAAGCTGTCTGTTCAGGTGGGGGATAGATGGGGGCAGATGTCAGAATAATCCATCATGTAACACACAGCAGATGTGTGTGAATGTTCCAGCACATGAGCGACTGGAGGCCGGGCCAGCAGGGGTTTGACAGGAGCATCTCAGGGAACGGAGAGCTTACATTAGACATTAGTGGAAAACACACTTGATTCCGAAACAGAACAAATGTGCTCATCCTTTGTACTGAATGTTTGAATCCTTGTATATCGAAGGCTTTGTTCTTCACACAAATCCGATCTTTGGGATTGACCACATTTTGTACCCAATTAATAAAATTGAATCTGTTTGTGCAGATGGTGCAGTCAATATCCAATATATCTCCATCGTTTTCCATTGTAATCACTAAAACATCAGAACAAAGCCAAGATAATTACTCTTACATCAAATTAGAGCAGTTTTCATTGGGGAAAGAAATTGAACTTTCATCATGGACAAACTTATGAGCAGCATGAGACAATATACAGTACGCGACATGGAAACTGGAACTGCTCCTGTAAAGGCCCCGATGTACTTCAAGGGAAATCCAGGAATGAACTGGTGTGACGTCATAATCAATAAAATCAGGCCAAAACAAAGTTTGTTTGGAGTTTGTTTCGGGAGTTTGAAACAGCTTACCAAACCGAGCTTTCTAGAAAAGTTTGCTCTGGATGGTAAACACCTTCAAACCACCATTGGTCCATGGCGATGATGTAATAGGTGGGTGTGGCTCTGAGGCTCCGCCCTTTTTGAGGTGGAAATTTCTCCGGTTCATTTCTTCTGTTCAGTCCGTCAAGGTCAGATGTCCGCGAGTAAAAACATGAACACACTTGAGAGCTTCTTTATAGTGGAAATTGAAGTTTAATTCTAATTGAAGAGAAATTATAAATAAACGTGAGCTCATGCAAACATCCACATCTCTATGATCAGATGCTTTCTGAACTGCTGTTTTCTCACCGCTGTCAGTTTTGTTGTGTGTTTATGTTGTTATTGAGAGAAAAGCGTGCAGCACATTTCATCTAAACTCCGCTGGTGCTGTGACCCAGATAAGACTGAGGGTTAGGGGTGTAATGGAGGCAGGATTGTAAGAACTGTACAGGTACACTGTGTCCTTTAGCGCTCTTGTTAGTCTGCTGCCTCCCATGTTGGTTGACGCTGGTTCGAATCCCGCTTGGAGCAGGAGTTATGTGCAGCACCCTGCAGTTACACAGGCCATAAGCAGTTTTCATTTTGGAGCACATATTAATAGAAATGACAACTTACCACTCATGCAGTATGTGCAAGTACAGCATGAGGGACTGGAAAAGATCTTTTCATCAGAGTGCAGTCAGGTGTTGAACAGTCAGTGAAAAGTTTTCCTCAAAGTTCGCACTGGCAAGCTTTTTCGAACCACCAAAACTAACCAGATTTCAAAATGACGTGACAGCTATTCGTTCTGTGATTTGACTTTAACTAAACCTGGGCCTTAAGTGTTAGTTCACCCATATGACTTTCTTCTTTCAGACGAATACAATCGGAGTTATATTAAAAAAATATCCTGGCCCTTCTAGCTTTATAATGGGAGTGAATGGTATCTTAGACTTTGAAATCCCAAAAAGTGCATCTATCCATCATAAAAGTGCTCCACACGGCTCCAGGCAGTTAATAAAGGCCTTCTGAAGGGAAGTGATGCGTTTGTGTAAGAAAAATATCCATATTTATAACAGATGCGTCGGGTCAGAGGTCACTCGCCATGCGTTGGGTCAGAGGTCACTCGTCATGCGTCGGGTCAGAGGTCACTCGCCATGCGTCGGGTCAGAGGTCACTCGTCATGCGTCGGGTCAGAGGTCACTCGTCATGCGTCGGGTCAGAGGTCACTTGTCATGCGTCGGGTCAGAGGTCACTCGCCATGCGTTGGGTCAGAGGTCACTCGTCATGCATCGGGTCAGAGGTCACTCGTCATGCGTCGGGTCAGAGGTCACTCGCCATGCGTCGGGTCAGAGGTCACTCGCCATGCGTTGGGTCAGAGGTCTCTCGTCATGTGTCGGGTCAGAGGTCACCCGTCATGCGTCTGATCAGAGGTCACTCGTCATGCGTCTGGTCAGAGGTCACTCGTCATGCGTCTGGTCAAAGGTCACTCATCATGCGTCGGGTCAGAGGTCACTCAACATGCGTCAGGTCAGAGGTCACTCGTCGACGTCGAGTCAGAGGTCACTCGTCATGCGTCTGGTCAGAGGTCACTCGTCATGCGTCGGGTCAGAGGTCACTCGTCATGCGTCGGGTCAGAGGTCACTCGTCATGCGTCGGGTCAGAGGTCACTCGTCATGCGTCGAGTCAGAGGTCACTCCTCATGCGTCTGGTCAGAGGTCACTGGTCATGTGTCGGGTCAGAGGTCATGCGTCGGGTCAGAGGTCACTCGTCATGTGTCGGGTCAGAGGTCATGTGTCGGGTCAGAGGTCACTCGTCATGCGTCGGGTCAGAGGTCACTCGTCATGCAAAGGTCACCCGTCATGCGTCGGGTCAGAGGTCACTCGTCATGCGTCAGGTCAGAGGTCACTCGTCATGCGTCGGGTCAGAGGTCATCCGTCATGTGTCGGGTCAGAGGTCACTCTTCCGCCAGAACTAGACTCGTCTACGGCTGTTACCAGAAGCCAGTGGTTATAGTTTCTAAAGTTATAAATATGGATATTTTACACAAACACATCTCTTCCCTCCAGAAGGCCTTTATTAACTGCCTGGAGCCGTGTGGAGCACTTTTATGATGGATAGATGCACTTTTTAGTCTTTTTACTTCAAAGTCTAAGATACCATTCACTCACATTATAAAGCTTGGAAGAGCCAGGATACTTTTTAATATAACTCTGATTATGTTCGTCTGAAAGAAGACACCTAGGGTGGCTTGAAGGTGAGTAAATTATGGGATCATTTAAATTTTTTGGTGAACAAACCCTTTAATGCAGTATAGTTCAGTTTATGGGGAAAGAGTGAGTGAAAATAAATTTGGACACGAATTTAAAGAGTCAAAATGTAGGGTTAGGGTAGGAACTCTAAATAAACACAGTGTATAAACGTATTTGAATCTAGCAACATTTAGACAGGGTCAAGTTTAAGACCCAAGACTGCAACCCATGAAATATTCATCGATCTGTCAATATTTCAAGCAGCTTCTCACATTAGTTTGAAGTCCTACGGTCTACACAATGCAACACAGTTTGAGCGGCCACTGTACTGTGACACTGCAATCCTTGTGCTCACATGCAAATGTTTGCGTGTTCTGTCTCTCCATGGATTTAAAACCTATAGGCCATACTCAGGTCTGTTTATTTGTTTGTCTGCAGTGCCTACAACCATGCAAGGAATTATGGGAAACAAGACGGGCCCTGTCTCCCAAGACCTGCGAGGTAAGTCTCTCACAGAAAGTCTGTTTTAAAATCCTGCCTTATGTTTGTGCTGACTGTAGATTGTTACAGCCGTGACAGAAAGGCTACTTTCTCTGATTAAAAACCAGGCAAATCAACACAATACCTCTGAGACGAGCGTACGCCTGCATGAGATGAATTAGCACACAGCCATGGAGTCACGCTCCGCAATCAAAGCATGCGTGAGGTTTTCTGTGCGTCAGGCGAGTCCAAATTGAAGCGGAAACTAAATGACTCTCCGAATTCCGATGTGATTTTATGGCCCTTTTATCCCGTGTCCCCAGAGTTGAACACAGAGATTACGTTTCCCTCAGCGGAGATCAGCACGTTATTGAAGCGAAGCAGATAAGCGCTGTATTAACATCCAGACCTTTGTTCTTCACAGCGAGCGCAACAACTGTTAACATCTTGTTGAAATTCAGCGATCATTATCCCAACAAAGCTTTAATTTAAACCGTCAGCGTGAAGTGTTTCAACGCTTGAGGTCCATCAGATGGACGCGCTGTGTGGTTCAGCTGTGTGTAAGACTCGTCGGGTTATAATAAGTACCCTGAATGCTTCACAGCCACTTAGAAACACGCTGTGAAGCCCTTTGTTGTTTTCCCAATTCTGTGATTCACCCAATGGAAGAAACATGCGCCTGGTTGAGACTGACAGAAGTGTTGAGTTGAGTAATCTTGGAGATGTTGTGCAGATGAAGTTTCCAGAGTGCCACATGTGTGTTCAGACTCAGAGAGGTGCTGTGTGTGTGTGTGTGTGTGTGTGTGTGTGTGTGTGTGTGTGTGTGTGTGTGTGTGTGTGTGTGTGTGTGTGTGTGTGTGTGTGTGTGTGTGTGTGTGTGTGTGTGTGTGTGTGTGTTTGACTACAGTACAGTACTGTGAGTCAGTGCAAACACACGACGGGACAGAGACCTCATCGGGTATGTTTGGGTGGGTGGCTTTGTCTAACCGCTGCGTCCCACTCGATGTCTGTCTTTCCTTCACTTTTTGTCACTCCCTGATTTTCCAGCTGCCTCTCATTAGTGGTGTGTGTTAAATCAAGCATCACTGTTACTATTGCTATTAAGGTTAGTGAATTGAACAAACCCCTATACAGTGCCTCCAGAATTTAACACAAAAACAAGCTAACTTTATTTGCAGCGGTTTGCATTTTTGTCTTTTTTCAGCATAAAATGTTAACCTGAGTGGGAGGAAGCAAAATCAAAAGAGATTCAGGGATTGACTGACATATGAAGCACCTAGACTTTAGCCCTATTCGGATAGGATTCATTTTGCTAGGGGAGATGGAGTAATGTGATTTTACCACAGGACGTCTGTAATAATAATGGCCAATTCGCACGGGATAAGAAATCTCAGTTAAACTAGCAGAAGTGGGAGGGGTAACTCGATTTACACACCTCCATCACCTTCCTGTCGTCACACTCTAAAAAACACTGGCTTAAAAACAATTTGGATTGTTTTCAACCCAAGGGCTGGGTAAATATAGGACAGAACACATGTTGGGTTAATTTTACCCGGCAAATAGCATAAAGATTTAACCCATTATACTGGGTTGATTAATTTTTTACTATAGTACTAGCTTTTTTAAACTTCATACATGAATTAATGTTTACGGATTCATTTAGATCCTCTAAACTTTAAAAAAAAATACTCCACACAACCACTGGTTTGCATGATAATTCCTTTATTTTTGATCATATTTTACAGTATAGCTATTTTATGTAGTTTTGAATGCATATTGCATACATTTAAGCTTGTTTAAACCAATATTAGAAGTAAAACGAAACATTTAGAAGTAATTCAAGTGTAATTGACCAGTCTCTGTTGTCCCGTTTCCACCGTAACGGCGCTCTCCTGAAGAGGTCACAAAAAGCCCACAATAAATAACTCAACCCCTGGGTTGTTATGTCTGACCCAGGATCTGGGTTACACAAAAACTACCCAAACATTGAATTGTTTCTTCTGACCCTGTTGCTGGGTAACACAAAAACTACCCAAACACTGGAAAAAAAATTGACCCAAAAGGCTCAACTCAGGATTTGGGTAGAAAAAATAACCCAAGATTTTTTAGAGTGTGTGCTTATTTTGTTGCGTCCTGATATCACATGCGCAAACACATATAACCTATATTTATATATATAAACCAGTTATTTTTGCCACTGACGTCCCACCACCTAGAACTTAACAGAATGCTTCTTCAAGCGCCTCCATACTTGAAAAACCTTGGAAAGCTACTTTTAAACAGGAAATGAGGGAATATGTACGTACATATTTACAGCGGGTCTATTCACACAGGATTAGAATTACCTGAGGTAATTTTTGCGGACCTTTTAACAGAGGGTAAAAGTCGCCGTAATCTTTACTGACATTGTCCGTGATGATTACAGAGATGGCAGATTCAGACGGGACTAAAATCACTGAGAAGCTCTGGTAATAATTACTTGTTAACACTTTACAATAACAGGGTATGCATAATCATGTACTCATACCTGAATTAATAGTTACTTCAACATGAAATCATGATTAGTGAAGATATGAACTAATCATGAACCAATGAAGAGCGATCCTTAACTACGACAGGAGTCTTAATGATTCATGCATGAATAACAGCAGCCGTAAACATGTTAGTACATGTTTGATAGTTAATGCATTAATTAACGTTTAGGGGTAAACCAAGTCAATCAGGCTTTGTAAGAATAAATATGAAATATTTTGACTTTGAAACACATTTAAACAATTTTAAACTATTGACATCAGCAGCCTCGTCATAAACATTACTGAGAGGCACAGGATTAGTTTCTCATTAATTTCACTGATCCTCCTTATCAAACATAGAAAATACTAAATACACTAATAATTTATTAAAAGGTCCTAATCTGTTTTGTGATATTCTCTTTCCCATCAAACTAAACCTACTGTGGTTTAGTTTACAACAGTTCCTGAGGAATCGGTTCCCAAAAAATAGCCAAACAGGACACATGAACTAAGGTCAGGGAACGTTTGCTGGGATCAGCAGTTCTCTCTCGATCCAGACACAGGCCGTGATGATACTGTACCTCCGTTCTCGGACCACACAACATCACTTAACTGGCCTGAATACTAGTACATGTGTATTTTATTGTAAGTTTATGATAAATCATGAGCTGAAATTGGTAAGTAGTTAACAGTGAATTAATTATGATGTGCCCCCTCAAGTAAAGTCATGACACAGTCATGCATTAACAAGCAATTACTTTATGTTAGTGTATGGTTAGTTAATCATTAGTAATTAGTAATGATGTGCCCCCTCAAGTAAAGTCATGACATGAGTGAGTTTGTTCGCAAACGTGAGTTTGTTTGCGTCGTGGCTGTCTAAGCCTCGTATTAGCTTTGTATTTCCTTCTGTTTTTCCGTATTTCTCTCTTTATTCTGTTCTGAACCATCATTTAACTCATAATTACAACTCGGACTGTTGGCCAGACGCGTCTCAAGCCATTATACGGCTGGAACCGCAAATACGGTTGGAACATTGGTTGTTGGTCGTAGAGCGAGACACCGCTTCACTGCTGTTCGCCCTGCGATCGACTGCTTTTGTCAGCCTCGTTGCCTGCTGTGAGTTTGTTTATTTGCGTTTGTTTGTTTGCGCAAATACGGTTTGAACATTGGTTGTTGGTCGTAGAGCGAGACACCGCTTCACTGCTGTTCGCCCTGCGATCGACTGCTTTTGTCAGCCTCGTTGCCCGCTGTGAGTTTGTTTGTTTGCGTTTGTTTGTTTGCGCAAATACGGTTGGAACATTGGTTGTTGGTCGTAGAGCGAGACACCGCTTCACTGCTGTTCGCCCTGCGATCGACTGCTTTTGTCAGCCTCGTTGCCTGCTGTGAGTTTGTTTGTTTTCCCGTCTATCGTGCGTCTACATTACACCCATACCACTAAAAAGACGTTTTTTACCCAAGACTTGAGTCATAAATGAGTATAAATATTAATAGCATCACTGGTTGCATCATTGCTAACTTACTGTCCATCTGTTAAAATGGTGAATATATCAGGTGTATGTTATCTACCTTTTGGTGCAGATGAGAACAAATCTGAATTGCTCGCGGTGCAGTCTGAATTAGAAGCTGTAGAAAAGCAGATCCGTGACCTTCTAGAGAGACAAGCTGAGCTGAGAGACCGGCGTTTAGCTCTTGAAACATCACGCGCTGATGCACACGGATCAGTGATTAACGTTAGTAACCCGCTGACACTGACCTCGTCTACTCCGTGCGTTTCTCAGCATTGGTCCCGAGCGTCCAGGTCACGATCAGCCATGATTTCATTCACTCCGGCTCCAACACACCACCACGAAGCCTGGGTGGTTCCGCGGAAGCCGCGAGCCAGGACAAGAATCTTTTCGCCCCTCCCGGTTTTCGAGATCTCCACTCAGAACCGCTTCTCCCCTCTTCGCAAAACGGAACGCGATGCTGTGATCATCGGTGATTCCACCGTCCGACACGTCCACGCTACGTTAGGTAAAAGTAAGGTGCACAGTCACTGCTTTCCTGGTGCTCGTGTTCTCAATATCACTGCGCGGGTAACTGAGATCTTGAACGGTGACGAGCGCGTCGGAGCTGTTGTGCTGCACGCGGGAGCTAACGACATTAGGCTGCGACAGACGGAGGTTCTGAAGAAAGACTTCAGGAGCCTTATCGATACGGTACGCAGCACATCGCCTGAAACATCGATTATTGTGTCTGGACCGCTTCCTACGTACCGACGAGGGCATGAAAAGTTCAGTAGATTATTTGCGCTAAATGAATGATTATTGTCATGGTGCAATGAGCAGAAACTGATTTTTGTAAATAGTTGGAATCTGTTTTGGGAGCGACCAAGGCTCTTCCGCGCTGATGGCTTACACCTAAGTAGAATCGGGGCAGATCTTCTGTCGGATAACATCTCCAAGATGTTAAATACCATTTGACTAGTAACCAAAAATCCAAATCACAGTCTCTACTGCACCAATTTAATTGATATTAATACTAGTGTAGAACATTGCATAGAAACTGTGTCTATTCCTCGTTTACTAAGATCAAATAATAAATCTACTGCGGGATCTAGAAAAAATCTAATTGTTATTAAAACAAAAAATCTCGCTATTAGTGAACAAAAACAATTTCTAAAGCTAGGTCTTCTAAACATTAGATCGCTCACACCTAAGGCGGTTATTGTAAATGAAATGGTCACAGATAATAATTTCGATGTTCTGTGCCTTACTGAAACCTGGCTTAAACCAAATGATTATTTTGGTCTAAATGAGTCTACTCCGCCAGGATACTGTTATAAGCATGAGCCCCGTCTGATCGGTCGTGGCGGCGGTGTTGCAACAATCTATAGAGATATCCTTAATGTTACTCAGAAAACTCGTCATAGGTTTAATTAGTTTGAAGTGCTTGTGCTAAATGTTACGCTCTTAGATGTAAGAAAAAAATCCCTATTATCTCTAGCATTGGCTACCGTATATAGACCTCCAGGGCCTTACGCCAATTTCCTAAAAGAGTTTGCTGACTTTCTATCAGATCTTTTGGTCAACGTCGATAAAGCATTAATTGTTGGAGATTTTAACATACACGTAGATAATTTAAATGATGTGTTAGGGGCTGCTTTTACAGATTTATTAAACTCCTTCGGGGTCAAGCAAAACGTCACCGGACCAACTCATCGTCTTAATCATACACTCGATTTAATTATATCATATGGAACCGATCCAACCGATATAGATATCATTCCACAAAGTGATGATGTCACTGACCACTACTTGGTAACTTGCATATTACGCACTGCTGTAATATGTCATGCTGCGCCACGTTATCGACCAGGTAGAACAATTCGTCCATCCACTATAGATAATTTCTCAAATAGCTTATCTGATCTGTCTCAGCTGCTGTCTGAACCCAAACAAACAGATGAATTAGACGAACTAACTAGCACTATGAGCACCATTCTCTCTAGAACATTGGATATTGTTGCACCCATTAGATTAAAAAAGGTCAGAGAAAAAAGTATAGCACCATGGTTCAATAATACTACGTATGTTTTAAAGAGAGAAACCCGTAATTTAGAGAGTAAATGGAAAAAAACTAATTTAGAGGTCTTTAGAATCGCGTGGAAAGACAGTATGTCACTTTATAAAAAGGCACTTAAAACGGCCAGGGCTGAGCACCTCAGCAAATTAATAGAAAACAACCGAAATAATCCAAGGTTTTTATTTAATACCGTGGCTAGACTAACAAATAAACAGACGTCGTCTGAACAAAATACCTCGTTACAGTTTAGTAGTAATGATTTCATGAACTTCTTCACCGAGAAAATTGAAAGCATCAGAATCAAAATCGTAAACGTTCGATCTTTGCTCGCGCCTTATAATTCGGCCGCAATTATCACCCTGCAAGAACAATTACAATGCTTTACAACCATAGAACAAAAAGAGTTAAATAAACTTATCACTTACATTTACATTTACATTTATTCATTTAGCTGACGCTTTTATCCAAAGCGACTTACAATTGCTATATATGTCAGAGGTCGCACGCCTCTGTAGCAACTAGGGGTTAAGTGTCTTGCTCAGGGACACATTGGTGTTTCACAGTGGATTCGAACCCGGGAAGCAGGTCAAACATACCTGTAAAGACACACAATAGCTTTGTCACAAAGCTGCAGATAGCAGATTATGATATTACAGTTTAAATTATGGCAGTATTAAATCATGTTTAATTCATATTTAGATTACTTCTTATTTATTCTTACAGAGCCTGATTGATTTAGTTTACCCCTAAACATTAATTAATGCATTAACTATCAAACATGTACTAACATGTTTACGGCTGCTGTTATTCATGCATGAATCATTATGACTCCTGTCGTAGTTAAGGATCGCTCTTCATTGGTTCATGATTTGTTCATATCTTCACTAATCATGATTTCATGTTGAAGTAACTATTACATTTAGGTATTAGTACATGATTATTCATGCCCTGTTTTTGTAAAGTGTTACCAATTACGTTACCCCACCTCTCCATGTTAAACTAATCCCGTCTGAACACCGTCAGGTTTATATACTGTAAAATTGTTTACAGGGAAATAAAATTCTGAGTTCAGAGGGTGATATTTAATATCTCCAAATGATCCCTCCAATTTAAATCCAAATGTAATGTATACTGTAATATTGCTTGTAAAATCTATCCTTTGATGGTTGTCTGTGTACGGTGGGCAGAAGCACCACGAGTGTGTGACCAGCGCTGAGTTTGTGCGCTCGCTGCGGCTCCAGAAGCAGGGGGACTGTCCCCCGGCCCAGCGGGCGGCAGGTTTCGCCGCTGCCTGTGTGGAGGGCTGTGCGGTCGACCGAGAGTGCTCCGGCTTCAAGAAGTGCTGCTCCAACGGGTGCGGACACACCTGCCAGTCCCCCGCCAACCTCTACAGAGGTACAACACACTGCAGGCTGGCCTGGGAATGGGTTATTCACATTTACGTCACGTGACTCATTGAGGTCAAAATTGTGGATTGAAAAAATTTGTCAACAAATTGTCAATGAATTTGATCTTGAATAAAGACTAGGGCCTCATTAGAGGAATAATCAATCCAAACATTTCTCCTCTGTCATATTTACTCACCCTCCTAACATGTATTTCTTGTGTGGAACATAAATATATTTGAAGAATGTTGGTGACAGTTTCGGTTCCCATTTACTTCCATTGTTTGGGGAAAATCATTGTTCAAAATATCATCTTTTATGTTCCTCAGAAGAAAGAAAGTCATACAGGTTTGGAACGACATGAGGGTCAGTAAATTATGACAGAATTTTCAAAAGTTGGAAAAGGCTAAAAATTAATTCACTAAAATCTGTATTAAAGCTTTTTTTGTTTTAAAATATTTTAATACAGAAATACAGTTCAAATGTATGAAAGTAACATGAATAGAAAATTACTGCTAGATTACAAAGGTCTGGCACATGCATTTGAACTAGATCTTTAAATTATTTCCTTCTTCGCAGACATCCTTATTTTTCTTTGACCCAAATTCAATTCACAGCTGTTGTTTGTAAAAGGCAAGAATTAAATGCTCAGTGAGGCTTTTTATATACCGTTGTAATTTTGACCTGATTAGCTGATTTACTGTCACCGGTCTTCACTGGATTCAGAAAAAAACGAACACATTCACTTTCTTATTTTTTATAGGAGTTCCTTTGAAGCCAAGGAGAGACATTTCCTTTTCAGAGGACCAGCAGGGCCATCTGAAGGTGACGTGGATGTCCAAGTTTAACGTCTCTGTAGAGCCGGTACTTTATATTCTTCAGAGGCGGTGGAATCATGGGATTCACCCCAGCGAGGACGAAGCATCGGCCTGGCAGACTGCTCTGATGGTAAATGTTCACTGACACACGGCTGTGATTAAGATTAAGCGTCGGATTGATTCAGAGTAAAGACATGTGGGTTTGGGGTTTGTAGAGGACTCAACCCACTGTTACACATAATTCTTCAAACCTCCTAGTAACATCTTTCAGGGACTCTTCTTAGAGAAAACCTCCTTTCTGTTAGGTTTAACAGATGTGTAATAAAGTGAATGGCCATAACATCATAACATCAACTCACTGTTTTGTGATTACTTAGGTAGAACTATTTTATATGATCATATGGTTCATTAGCAATGGGTCTGTGATGTTTAAAGCATTTAGAGAGTAGTTATAATATACTGTGTTGTAGAGACACACAGTGCCTCTATGGTTGACTGAAGCCATAGACTCAATCCATCTGTTCCTCTCTCACACTACTATAACCAAGTATTAGCAAGTTAGATGTACAAAGACGGTGCACTCATATTATTATGAATATGACGGAATAACTCCCGCCTTCTAAATAAATCAATTACCAATTTACCAATTGGTAAAGTGCTTTGTCATTTCACCTCTTTCACCTCATAGTGTTTAATTGTAAGTAACTTGTGAAAAAGTGTGCTTAATTTTATTGAATGTGCACTTGTTGTTTACTTCAACTCTTAAAAGTATATATTTTTTAAAACTATACTTGCAGATAATATAGTATTAATGAAATTAAAGGCTACTTAAGTGCACTTAAAGAGAGACACTTTCATGACTGTGATTATTAAGACACTTAAGAACACTTTTAACAAGTGCACTTTGTAGTAAGGTAAACATTTGACTTTAAAATGCATTTTAAATCATTGTTTTAATAATCTTTTGTCATGCTTTAAAGAAGTACACTTATTTTGATGTGTTGACTAACATACTAAAGCACATGTAAATGGCTTGATTATAGTTTTAATAGTAGTGTGTTATTCAGTATTATATTTACCCCCAGTTACACAGACAAGGCTTAAGCTAGTCTCAGTCTAAAATGCATGTTTGAGCTGTTTTAACTGAAAGCAACTTGCACTGATATATCTTAAAATATGTCATTGTTTTTCTCAAGATTCACACCAGTAATGTTTTTTTCTAAGGCACGTTTATAAAAGCTACTTAAATATGCTAAATGAACTAATGCCTAATCCTGGCTTAATCTAAACCCTGTCTGTGAAACCAGGCCTTTCAGTTTTTATATTTAAATGTACTAAATTGCGACTTCATGATTACAAATGTGTAATTACAAATATATTTGAATACATATACAAGTTTCAATGACATTAAAGTATATTTTAGTTTTTCATAGTTGCTTGTCAGACAATGGAATTATAAAATGACAAATAAAGATGTGCTTAAGTCCTTCTTAAGTGAATTAAAAAAGCAATCTTAAGTTCAGCTAATTACATTTAACAAAAAAATGTAAACTATATACAGTTTTTGGAGCTTAATTAATAAATGTTTTGTTTATGATGATGTATTTTGCAGGATGTTTTAATGGTTCAAAAACCTCTTATATGTCAAAAGACAAAGGCAAATTTAGGAAGAAAAAGATTTCTCTTTTGATTTAAAGTATGCTAAAGTTTACTTCTTTTTCACAAAGGTGACATTTTTTATTTTTAAACTGAGGGAAAGTCAGATGCTGTACATTGACATTGAATTGAAAATAACTTGGTGTGTGTGTGTGTGTGTGTGTGTGTGTGTGTGTGTGTGTGTGTGTGTGTGTGTGTGTGTGTGTGTGTGTGTGTGTGTGTGTGTGTGTGTGTGTGTGTGTGTAAAATCACACGTAAATGAGTTTCTTCTTCATAAGCGCTAAAGCAGTTCTGAAAGCGACTGGTCTTCTCGGGAGATTAAGACACATTGAGAGAAACAGGCCGCTCATTGTGCACGTCCGGAGCTCCCGGTGGGATCTGTGATGTAATGGATAGGGACGTTTGTGCTGTGCTTTTCAACAGGCTCTATAGAGAGATCTCCCTGCGCTGGATCAAGCTGTCATTACTGCCACTCTTATCAGCGTACCGCAGTGATGGAGCTCTTCACGAGCGGATTCGTCTTAATTAAAGTCTCTCTGACCCCTCTTTCAGACCATGGAGGACCGCTCCGTGCTGAAGGACATCCGGCCCCACAGGTGGTACCAGTTTCGAGTCAGTGCCGTCAACAGTCAGGGCACAAGAGGCTTCACCACTCCCAGCAAGCACTTCTTTTCTGTACGAGGTAAAAAGTTCTTTCAGCAAAACGTTGTTTTCTGATGGAAAAAACTCTTGCTTTGTTTTGGATGATGGAAGCAATAAGAATGAATTCAAATAGACTTCCTGTTAGACATGCACGGTTTCAAAGGTCGATATTCTGCACAAACATCTTTCAAGCTTCTCACAACTTGCATCACGAGCTTCTGCATTACTACATTTAGTATTTCCTTTAATAACAGTCATAAATTATTGAAAGGGACATATTACAAACTTGATCATCGTGAAATGGCGAATTAATTCACACAGCGCAATTTACAATAAGGTTCCGTTTGTTTAAATTAGTTAATGATATACATTAACATGAACTAACAATGAAAAATACTTCTAAAACATTTAAATTAATGAGAAATTTGAGTACTGAGAAAGCATACTTTTATTTAAAGTCCCCCTGTGGTGAAAATCCAGCTTTTAATGTTGTTTATGTGTCTATGTGCTGTTTTTAATATGCTTTAAGACAAACCATGTGTAAATTCATAAGTCGACAGCATTGCTGAGTATTTTCTCCTTAAAACTGCAGTGAACCAAAGACAGTTTTAAAAACACGGTTTGAAATCACTGGTGTTTCTGACGTCACAAACGACCTTGTAACCAATCAGATCAACGTGTGATCGTCAACGAGTGGATCTCTGAGCTGAGTGAGTGAGTGGAGGCGGGGCTGAATTTGCATATTCATAGAACTGCGTATACTAAATGAGGCAAGGGTGTCAAGTTACATTCAAGATATTTCAAGACATGAAGAATTTTTTAAATATGGGTGATCAAAGATGAGTTTTAAGGAATAAAATTATTGACTACAGGGGGACTTAAGGACTCAAAGAGGACTATGTGGACGTATAATATGAGCCTTGTTTGGTTTTGATTTGATTCCTGTATGGCACTATTATCATCCCTCCCATATGTTTGGCTGCTTGGATCTATTACTCCTCAAAGTAAATTGTTTCTGAAGTAATTTTAAGATATATTTATTTTGAACAGAATAAAACATGTGACAGATGTAATAGTTTGGTCAAATATGGCTTAGGGGCTGTGGACCGTTTCCAGGTTTGGGTTTGGACCCTGAGTTTGGATTTGGGAGTTTGGAAAATCCATCTTGGATCAAGATATGCTCAATATTATCTCAGAGCAGTAATCTGATGTGGCAAGCGTTTTCTGCATGTATGAACCCATCAGGACCTGTGTAAGGCTCCGTCCAGCATCTGATTATGAATTTATCTCTTAGCTTCTTCCCGGGATGCACCGATACCATACTAAAAATACATTGACATGTCTATGTACTAACTGAAAATACTCTGTAAATGTAGTTATTTCATGGTTCCATCAAGCACAAGCTTAGTAAACTACAAATTAATTTGTAAAGTAGTATACCTTTTACAAATGCAATTGGGGAATGATTAAATATATATTCATCTTTAAGAAAGTACACTGGCTGGGTTTTTAATTCCATCTACAACATGTTTGAAACTTGTTAAAAGTGGTTATCATAATTATGTTCTCTGAGCACTAAGAATACACACACACACACAAACACAAATATCTATATATTAAATATACCCAAGCATTGTATATATAATATAAACTAACTGTATGAAAGCTTTGAAAGAGCATGCCCACTTCATAATGCTCACTCAGCCCAACAACTATAGTCTGAGTGAGGGATGAAGCAACTCATCTTATGATCCCGTAGATATATGAAGGACATGTTAATGTTTGTCTGTGGGGATTGTTTGTATGTTGTCATATCATTAAAGTAAACAAGGCCGCTGTATGAGTTCTCACCTAAGACTATGGCACAAAAGACAATATCACATTCTGTGTAATAATATTTATTTGTGATTTTATGTGTGATTTTAACATAGGCCTAAATATTGGCTACAGCATGGGCGAACCATTGTATATGTGTGGGACAAGACCCACACACTTTTTAAGACCAATGATATTGAACCCACTAACTTCTACCGTCTCTAATTCAGCGCATATGTCTGTTCGCTTTTCAGAGCGCTGTCAGTCAAATCCATTCCACTTGAGGAATGCCCTAATAAATTAAACTCCATTTCTGCTGAATCATTATATTTCTCAACGAGCCGCAACTGACGAAAATAACCGCCCGTTGTACTCTTCCAGTCAAATATTGCGTTGCAAACATCAATAACAGCTTTAAGTTGTCAATGCTGGCAAATGACCATCGTCTCAGCAGCGGATAATCCACGGATAGCTGTGCATTTAATGCACGACGTGAAGCGGAGTTTAGTTTACTTGTTTAATTAAAAGGCACCAGAATACATGAAATGGCATTTACTCCAGTAACATTTTTCTGGGGGAGGAGCCACACACTTTTTTTTTGCTTCCGACGCCCATGGGCTACAGTATGTTTGTATATGTTTGATAAGTCAATCTCTCCTCGCCTTACTTTCACCGGGTGTGAAATGTAATCCATCAACAGTCAGTTTTGCTGTAGTTTTGCTAAACAGCCGATCTCTCTGGAGTCACTGTTGGGAATCTGTGTTGAAGATTTGGCACATTTGTTAGAAGGAAACCTTGAGAGTCTAGAAACTCATTGCAGCTAAAGACACAAGTCTCACCATGTATTTCAAATCTGAGAATGATCACATTCTTTTTAGATGATGCTATGTAATTTTTTTAGATGAGACTTTCTTTTTGTGCAAATGAAAGAAAATGTGAGGCATAAACTGAAACATCTAGTTTGTTTCTGCCAACAGTTGTGCTGTAATGGCAGAATTTACAAACACAACTTTTGCCTACATTGCAAATGTAACAATGAGCAATTTGCAAATAAAACAATATAATTTATAATTAAATATTTATGTACTACTTCAGTCATTTATTTTTGTTGAATTCTCTGTTGACCTGTTATGATTAAATGTACAATTCAATGAACTGTATTTGAGTTCTACTTGTTGAGTATAAAAATAGTATAGATAAAAGTTTACAGGAAATGTCTTTTGAGTTGCAAAATAATAATAATAATAATAATAATAATAAAGTTTTAAAATTATGACCTTTCATTTTTCAGTAATTTACCCACACTTTGAATATCAGTTATTGATTAATTTAATTCAATTCAAATTTATTTCTATAGCACTTTTCAGAGATATAGTAAAGAAATGTAATTATGACAAATAAAGAAAATAACATATAGTCAGTTTGAAATGGTGAAAGAAATTCACTGCATTGTAAAAAGCGCTATATACATAAAGGTGACTTGACTTGACCTGTGTCTGCTGGCTTTATTTCTTAATCAGCTTGAAGTTGAACACACTTTTATGTTCTATACAGTTTCGTGTTTATTTTCACGCTCCGCTTACTGCGCCTATATTGAGACTTTTCTCTGCGATTCGCAGTCTTTAAATCCATATAATTTGTGCTGTCATTGATGGAAAATCGGTTTGCTTAAAGTAGTACTTGTAACAGTGTCACAGAGCTACCCTCAGTTCTTTGTGACCCCTTGGTAGCCCTTCCACAAAACACATGAACACATACTTGGTTGTTAAAAGACTCTTTATTTACCTTAGTGTACCAGCGACATGAGAGATGGATTAAACACACAAATCTATCTACAACTATACTGGTGTCTCAGACTGGCCATCTGAGCACTAACCCAGAGGACATTTAAAGTTTGCTACAGACTGTTGATTGTCACCTGGATCAGCATACATGGTGGTGGCCATCTTGATTTGGGTAAAAGACTGGAATGGACTTTCCTCATGATTTTTATACCTGTGCTGTGTTGCATCATGGGAAGTGGGAGATACCAAGTATGGTGGGAAAGGAAGGGGAATTGGTTGATGTTAATGTGTATTTTCTCTAATTATTGCTGAAGTTTACTTATTGAAGTTTGTACTGTTATTGAAATTTGTGTGGTGAAGGAAATGGAGTTGCTTGATCACATAATATTTTTACTTGATATTTATTACATGTTCATGGTTTTTATTACTTCCCCATGTGATTATTGCTGAGAAATGGTTGTACCCAGGTGTATAAATTCTCACATAATGAAGTGATCAAGAGAGCTAAGACGGGTGGTAGTGAATGCTGTATCAACTGAGTACTCTGATTGAAGTATTAGACCTGATGCAAGGTTATTGTTTTTGGTATATTGAAGTTGTTTTTTTTTCTTTTGTTAATTTTTCATGCTGTGGCACCTGTGAGCACCTTGCACTTTACTGGATTGGGAGAATGTAAATAAATATAAAGATGGCATTCAACGTCCTCCATGTGTTATTTTGAAGAACTCTGGATGAGTCCATGACATGTGGTGTCAGAAGTGGGATCGTTATGCCACCCAAGACCAGACAAGACCGAGGTGCGGGCGCAGATGAGCAGTTGGGAATGGATCAAGAGCCGCCCAGCTCTACGGAGTTGCAAGAAGCAGCGGGCCCGACAGAGGGAAGTGTATCAGAACTGGCCAGCCTGGTTAAAGTTCTCCTGCAGTCCCAAGCCGCCCGGGATGATCGGATGGAGCAAGTAATGGTGAAACAAGACCAGCGTTGGCGAAATATGCAGCACCAATTCCAGCAAATACAGCATCAGGTGATCCAGATCCAGGCTGGAGGGGACCACAGAGGAAGTCAGGCCGCGTTTACAGCTGCAAGCCCAGTGCCAACCGGAGAAGGTACGTCATCAGGAAGCATCGAGCCAAGATTACATCCCTTGACAAGAGATGATGACATCGAGCAGTTCTTGACAACCTTTGAAAGGATGGCCACTGCGTGCAGATGGCCTCAGGCCAATTGGGCAATCAGACTGGTTCCTCTGTTAACGGGAAAGGCACGGGGTGCCTATGTAGCCATGGATGGGAATGATGCTGAGGTCTATGATAAGGTTAAGGAGGCGATACTTATGAAATATCAGATAAATGCAGAGATCTACCGGCAAAGGTTTCGCTCATCAGAGATTCTGCCAGACGAGAACCCCCGTGAGCTTTATGTGCGATTGAAAGATCTCTTCTCAAAATGGGTGAAGCCAGAGAGGTGTACTATTCAGCAGTTGTCCGAACTTATTATCTTGGAGCAATTTATGCGAATGATAAGCTCTGACATGGCAGTGTGGATTAAGGAGCATGATCCAGCCACAGCCGAAGAAGCAGCAAAACTTGCAGAGACGTACCTGGCCGCACGCCAGGAGGCCCAGCACAGCTTTGGAGGTCGAAGTCAAAGATGGCCAAGTAAGTCTGGGGGTGAGGGTGGTCATGGCCAGGGTAAAGTGGGTTTTGTTAGAAAACAAGGGGATAATACTAACAAGCAGGAAGTTAGATGTTACTATTGTGGGGAGGTAGGACATACAAAGCCTTGTTGTCCATCCAGGAAGGTTAAGCATTCTGCTTTCTGTTATGTTCCCCGCCCCTACCTGCCCCAAACTTCAGCCCATGAGTCTGGACAGACACGCCCCACAGACATATTGACGCCGGTACTTGTGAATGGTCAGTCGGCTAAGGCCTTAGTGGATACGGGTAGCACTCAGACATTAGTGCATGACAGCTTGGTTTCTGAAGATGAATACCTTACCCAAGAATCCATTAAAGTTTGCTGTGTGCATGGAGAAGTTAGGGAGTATCCGATTGCAGAGATTTACCTAACAGTGCAGGGACAGACTTTCTTGTTGCAGGTGGCCGTTGCGTCCCAGTTACCGCATGAAGTAGTACTAGGGCGAGATCTTCCCATTCTGTGTGATTTGGTGCCCAAAGTTCAGCCTTGTTATGCGGTAACTCGAGCCCAGAGTGCTATAGCCGACTTCAAGGAGATGCCTTTTGCTGGTGTTGACTTTGAGGTAGCCGTGGAGAAAAGACGTACATCTAAAAAGGAAAGGCGGAAACGGAAGTTTGAGGGTAGTATGAAAGAGCAGGTTGAGGAGCTACCTGTGCCAGAATGCCCTCTTGATATGACAATCCCTGAGGACATAGCTGAAGTACAGAAAAATGATCCTACTTTACAAGACTGGTTCCAGAAGGTGTCTGTAGTAGAGGGTGTTAGGAAAAAGGTTGGATCGTGTTTGGTGGATGAAGAGTACATTGTGAAAAAAGGTATACTCTATCAGGTGAAAGGGGAGATTGAAGCATTGGTAGTTCCGGAATCAATGCGTCAGACGGTTATGTCTTTGGGGCACTCTGTTCCGTGGTCTGGACACTTAGGCAAGCAGAAAACGTTAGCAAGGGTTTCAAGTCGGTTCAGTTGGCCCAAAATGTATACGGAGATAACAGAGTTTATTCGTACTTGTACAGAGTGTCAAATGACATCAGGAAGGAGAGTTGCACCTGCACATTTGTTACCATTGCCGGTCATTGACACACCCTTTAGTCGTCTGGGAATGGATATAGTGGGGCCCCTGGAAAGAAGTAAGAATGGAAATCGGTATATTCTGGTAATCTGTGATTATTCCACCAAATACCCAGAAGCTTTTCCCCTTAGAAACATCAAAGCTAGACAAGTAGCGAACTGTCTTGTGCAGCTGTTTTCCAGAGTGGGGATTCCTTGCGAAATCTTAACAGATCAGGGTACTAATTTTATGTCCTTGCTGTTGAAACAGGTGTATCAACTGTTGGGAATAAGGGCCATTAAGACCACACCATACCACCCCCAGACTGACGGCTTGGTTGAACGGTTCAACCAAACCCTCAAAAGCATGCTGCGCAAGTTTGTTTCCAAGTCCGGGTCGGACTGGGACCAATGGTTACCTTATCTGTTGTTTGCTTACAGAGAGGTGCCGCAAGCGTCCACGGGTTTCTCCCCATTTGAACTGTTATACGGCCGACAGGTGAGAGGACCGTTGGACCTGCTCAAAGAGCAGTGGGAGGGACCCAAGGATGGTATGTGCAGTGTGGTCCAGTACGTGGTCCAAATGAGGGAGCGTCTGGAAGAAATGACATCATTGGCCCAGGAGAACATAAGAAGAGCTCAGCAAACTCAGAAAGTTTGGTATGATAAGAGGGCAAGAGAGAGATCGTTTGAGCCTGGCCAAAAAGTGCTGCTGCTGCTACCCACCAGTGAGAACAAGTTGCTAGCTAAGTGGCATGGACCCTACGAGGTTTTGCGGAAAACGGGTAGAGTCACCTACGAGATCTCAATGCCAGAGCGGGGTAAGAAAAAGCAAAATTTCCATATTAATTTGTTGAAAGAATTCCACCACAGGAAGGAGACCGGGGCTGTGCAACTTTTCGTTCGTGTGGTTGGGGAGGAAGAGGAACCAACAGAGCAGTACTTTCCAACCAGCTCCACCCAACAAGCTGTGGATATAGCCCATCTAGAGCAACCTCAAAGAGACCAGGTAAAGCAGTTGGTGGATCCCAGGCTGTTTCAGGAGAAGCCTGGGTGTACTAACCTGGTACTACATGATGTCATCCTTAAGGAGGCAACTCCCGCCCGTCAGAAGAGTTATCGGATCCCTGAACGCCTGGTGACAGTGCTTAAGGATGAACTAGATATTATGCTCTCCATGGGTGTGATTGAACCATCCCTTAGTGAGTGGTGTAGCCCCATTGTTCTAGTCCCCAAAAAGGATGGAACCCTTAGATTTTGCATTGACTTCAGACAGTTGAACAGCCTGTCCAAGGTAGACCCTTATCCAATGCCAAGAATTGATGAGTTGGTGGAAAGACTGGGCAGAGCCAAATACCTATCCACTGTGGACCTATGCAAGGGGTACTGGCAGGTCCCTTTAACTGCCAGAGCCAAGGAACTGACAGCTTTTAAAACCCCATTTGGGTTATTCCATTTCAGGGTTATGCCATTTGGCCTGCAGGGGGCACCAGCGACTTTCCAACGTTTAATGGACCAGATCCTGCAAGGTACCAGGGAGTTTGCTGCAGCATATCTGGATGATGTGGTCATCTTCAGTGAAACCTGGGAAGAACACTGTCAACATCTGCGGCAAGTCCTGGGGAGGATTAAGGCAGCCGGGCTTACCATTAACCCTAAGAAGTGTATAATAGCCAAGAGAGAGATCAGTTACTTGGGTTTTGTGATTGGAGGAGGAGTCATTCGGCCGCAGCAGGAGAAGATAGAGGCTATCCGAAGGTACCAACCCCCCACAACTAAGAAACAGGTGAGATCTTTCCTGGGTTTGTTGGGATGGTATCGCAGGTTTATACCTAACTTTTCTGCCAGGGCCTCTGTGCTTACAGATCTCACTAGATCCACGGCGCCCAACAAGGTGGTTTGGACGGAGCAGGGTGAGCGAGCTTTTCGGGACTTACGAGAAGCAGTATGTGGAGACTCTGTTCTGCTTAGCCCAGATTTCCAGAAACCATTCATCCTGCAGACGGATGCCTCTGGAGTCGGACTGGGGGCGGTGTTACTGCAGGAAGTGGATGGAGATCGCAGGCCAGTGGCATTCTTGAGTCGGAAACTTTTCCCTCGAGAAACACGCTATTCGACAGTGGAACAGGAGTGCTTGGCCATTAAATGGGCCACGGATTCACTTCGGTACTACCTGTTGGGGAGACCCTTTGTGTTAGAAACCGACCATCGAGCTCTGCAATGGTTGGAGCGCATGAAAGACTCTAATGCCCGGATTACGAGATGGTCTCTTTCTCTCCAGCCCTACCAGTTCACTGTGAAATACTGTCCGGGAGCTAGGAACAAGGTGGCTGACTTTTTGTCTCGAATCCCAGAGGAGGTAAATGCTAAAGTGGGTTCTTCGACCCGGGTTCTTGGAGGGGCAGAACTTTGACACTTGGGACGACAGGGGTCGTCTGCAGAAGGAGGGAGAAGTGTCACAGAGCTACCCTCAGTTCTTTGTGACCCCTTGGTAGCCCTTCCACAAAACACATGAACACATACTTGGTTGTTAAAAGACTCTTTATTTACCTTAGTGTACCAGCGACATGAGAGATGGATTAAACACACAAATCTATCTACAACTATACTGGTGTCTCAGACTGGCCATCTGAGCACTAACCCAGAGGACATTTAAAGTTTGCTACAGACTGTTGATTGTCACCTGGATCAGCATACATGGTGGTGGCCATCTTGATTTGGGTAAAAGACTGGAATGGACTTTCCTCATGATTTTTATACCTGTGCTGTGTTGCATCATGGGAAGTGGGAGATACCAAGTATGGTGGGAAAGGAAGGGGAATTGGTTGATGTTAATGTGTATTTTCTCTAATTATTGCTGAAGTTTACTTATTGAAGTTTGTACTGTTATTGAAATTTGTGTGGTGAAGGAAATGGAGTTGCTTGATCACATAATATTTTTACTTGATATTTATTACATGTTCATGGTTTTTATTACTTCCCCATGTGATTATTGCTGAGAAATGGTTGTACCCAGGTGTATAAATTCTCACATAATGAAGTGATCAAGAGAGCTAAGACGGGTGGTAGTGAATGCTGTATCAACTGAGTACTCTGATTGAAGTATTAGACCTGATGCAAGGTTATTGTTTTTGGTATATTGAAGTTGTTTTTTTTTCTTTTGTTAATTTTTCATGCTGTGGCACCTGTGAGCACCTTGCACTTTACTGGATTGGGAGAATGTAAATAAATATAAAGATGGCATTCAACGTCCTCCATGTGTTATTTTGAAGAACTCTGGATGAGTCCATGACAAACAGTAAAGAAGGAACACAAAGTAACCCCAGTTGTGTGTGCTGCATGTCTGGTTGGTTGCGCGACTGGTAAAACGAGTGCTCTTGTGTGGCAGCGACCCGTGTTCAAGACCATCCGTAGTAGTGGTTCTTACATTCAATGTACAAATATCTGTTCCCGTTGTCTCACTGATGTTCTCTGGATAAGTAAGTTAGTGGTGTACTGGGGTGTCTGTAAAAGACAAACTCTTAAGCACTGCCATTATTTATAAAGATTACTTTATTGTAGCCTATTTGAAGCACACTATAATGATGCCATTTGCTCACTTCAAGTTTACTTGGGATGCCATTTCAATGTGTTTTAAAATCACTAAAAGTTTGTTGAACATACATTAACATTATACTGATAATAAACTTTTAGTGATTTTAAAACACATTGAAATGGCATCCCAAGTAAACTTGAAGTGTGCAAATGGCATCATTATAGTGTGCTTCAAATAGGCTACAATAAAGTAATCTTTATAAATAATGGCACTGCTTAAGAGTTTGTCTTTTACAGACAAATTCAATTACACTGTAAGAGTGTTGAACATACATTAACATTATACTGATAATACTCTTACAGTAAATTGAATTGCAATTGTAATGTCACCAAAATACATTTGAAGTTTATGCTGAGCGAATTCTGCATTTCAAAACTTAAATACAAGAGTATATTTAAAGTGTACTTGGAATAGTTCCATTTAAAGTATATTAAATACAACTTCATTGCTACTTTTGGACAACTAAAATGCATTTAGTACAAAATTAGTTGTTCCAATGTAACAGACTTTAAGTATACCAATTTATAGTGTGCCACAAATACATTTAGTTATACTAAAGTACATATGACTAAACTGTGCTTAAATATACTATTTTGTCACTAGTGTAGCCATTCAGGATTGAGTTTACACTTCACTAAAGGCTTTGTGTCTGTGACACAGTGCAGAGAATGTGCAAATCCCCGAAGGACGAACCCGAGACCGCAGTCCTGATCACCTCTGGAAAACCACTCTGCCATAAACCCCAGAAATCCTCCCAGTGAGGGTTTGCAGACACACACACACACACACACACACACACACACACAGATACAACACCTCCTGCGCCCGGGATCTGGCCAGTGCTCAGCATGTCAGATGTGAAACATGCTTCTAATAGTATGAAATAAGCTTTTCCATGGATGCTGAAAACATCCTTCTGGACAAGCTCAAATCAAACTCAGCAACAGATTCAAACCTGGGCTTTCGGTTATGAACAGAAACGTTTTTTTGGTACCAGTTTGTTTCATTTCATATCTGTAATGCTCTCTGATCTGAATGATACGGGCCATATCATTGGAGACCTCAGGGTGCTTGCGTTGGCATGTTTCGAGCGCAACACCGCGGCCAAGATATAATTACACACAGACTGAGGCAACACTCGACCCGCTGCCAACAACGACTGGAATCAAACCTTCTGCTATTTTGAAAGATTACAAACTCTTGGAGAGCGTGTGCTAAACTGAGCAAGAATAAAAGCAGTGTGAGAAATGTCTGACATCTTCCACTGATGCTCTGGGAGTGTCATCCAAGCTGTTTCTCAATACCCGTTCTGCCTCACGTCAGGACAGTCAACATACGCTAGCTCAAAGTGGAACGGAAGTTAGCGTGCTCCAACGCTGAAGCAATATCTCGTATATTATCTCCACAACCCATTTACACAGAAACACGAAATTTGCACAGAACATGCTGGAGAGAACTTGGAAAGAACTTTCTACCACATGGATTTGGTTCCTCCTACATTAAAGGTGCAGTGTGTGATTTTTAGCGGCATCTAGTGGTGAGGTTACGAATTGCAACCAACAGAAGTTACGGTGGCCGACAGGAGAATATGTCATCGTCTGAGAGAGTAGCAGTTCAGCAATGATGTTTCTTAACAAGGATACATTAAGAAATTATGTTTACTTAATTATTCAGTAAAACTATGTTATTGCAAATATTATTGTTACTTGTTCATCATTGTCTCAGTGTTTTATTCGCTGAACTAAGCTTGCTTCCTTGCACGAAAAGCAACGTAGTAACAAAACGCGTTTGTCCGTTTAGGGCCACCGTAGAAACATGTCGGCGCATTTCAATGTAAGGGAACCCGCGGTGTGTGTAGACAGAAACTGCTCATTCTAAGGTAATACAAATTACCTTCAGTAAGGTTCAGTAAGGTCTTTATACATCACTGAAAACATAGTTATGGATCTTATATTGCATTTCTATCAATAGATCCTCAGAAATGTTACACAAAACACCTTTAAGCCTGGAGGATGTGAAGTCCGAGGGTTGGGAGGGGTCGAATTGAGAATGCTTGAGGTCAGAGGTCGAGCGCGTGGCTGCCGTTGCTGGAGGGAAACCTGCAGATGAAGGATCCTGCGTGACTTAATGACTCTGTGAGAACAAATACAAAGTGTCGCTGCCCCCCAGTCTGAAATGAAACCGACATCAATGGGATCCGCAGACCAAACACGCTGTGTTCTGGAGCGCCCCACAGGCACGACATTAGCATGTGCGCTAAACTGACATATCAATGCAGCTTTCCTCTGTCATGGTTAATGCAAATGAAAGCACACTGATTGGCCTCCGAGGTAAAGCAGCTGGCCTTTTACTTTAATGGGAAACAGAGTGTGTGCTGTGTGTCTTTGAAACCAAATGGAAAGCATTATTTTTGTTCGATAAGTCAAGCATCACTATTAATATTGCTCATGCCTCATGAACTAACCCTTGAAAGAAACAAAATGCCTCTTAATATACTTAAAGTACACTTTTAATCACGACTGTTTCTTTAAACACTTAAGTACACTTTTTAACACGTGCACTTTGAAATAATGTCAAACTGAATGTTTTACTTTAAAATACATTTTAAATAATCATTGTTAATAATCTTTTGTCATGCTATAAAGAAGCACACTTATTTTGATGTTTTGACTAACATACTAAAGCACGTGTCAAGTACTTTTAACTAAGTAAATTTGAACTGTAGTGTGTTTTTCGATACTGCTTTTGGAGTTAATATATTTTAGTTGTACTAAATTGCAACTTCATCATTACAAATGTGTAATTATATAATTAGAAGTATGCTAAAGAGTATGCTTATTCACAAGAGATTGTAGCGAGGCCAAGGCATATGGGGTTTTGTACAGGCACGCACCACTCTTCATAAATGTAAAAATATTGCATGTATCTTATAATTGTTCAGTGTGTGTCACTGCAAGTGCTTCTTGTAACGGATTTAAATGATTATACTGCTCTTAACAAGCTTACACAATCATGAGTGAATGTTTCTGCGTCTATAGTCATAACTGTTTTTAAGGTTTGGTGGGTGTGCTTACAGTAAAATGAAGCGCAGACTGAATGTTATGTCTACACTCTTGTTCTGTCTGGATTATTCGCGCATCACTGGCGGCGGTCATGTGTGTCTCTCCCAGCGGTGGCAGTGGACATCTGTCATTAGCACACTTACACACGCTCACTTCTCATGTCTGGAACCCCTGTCTTTGCCACATCAACACAAACATACCATCTCACCTCTATAAGAACCGAAGTTCATAGGCGTAATGTTTTTTTTACTGAGCTAATGATATACTCTATCGCCTAACCCTACCTTACTGAAAACTTTCTGCCTTTTTACATTTTCAAAAAAAAAACATTGGTATGTTTTGTAAGCAGTTTTCCTAGTGGGGCCCGACCAAATGTCCTCACAATTTAAAAAATGTCAGGTTTTACTATCTTTGTGTGGATATTTGGATCTCACAATGTAGGTTAAACATGAACACATACGCACACACTCCTTTATCCCTGCTGAACACTACAGTGGCTTATGAAAACACTCCACATGGAGCCAAGAAACACTAGACAACAATTGTTTGATCTTTTCTTATTTCAAGAATACCAGCTCTCTGCTGCTGATGAACTGACTGGAAAGATTCAAGATAGAAGAATTTAATTTGGGGAACAATTTGGACTTGTAAAACCTCTGATCTGTGTGTTATTATATTTATCCTTAGTTTCTTATATTGCTGTCTGTATCTGTGTTTTTTTTTTTATGTATCTATTTTTATTTATTTATTTATTTTTTAGGTAAGGTATTTTTTTTTATTGCAATTTTATTACAAGGATTAGTGGCCTGGACCTGGGTTTACTGGGAAGAAACCTTTGTATATGTTCCTATCCATGAAAAATCCATTTAAAAACAATATCCCACAAAAAGAATGCCAGCTCTCTTAATATGTGTGTGTGGAGCTGCATTTACTGGATCATAAGCTGTTAGTGTGTAAAAAAATCCATGTAAGCATGGAATAATCACATCCCTGAAAATGTCACATGAGCAATAAAGTTGTCCATCAATTGTCCTGCTGAAGTTATTCTCCTGTCTTGTGCGCAAGTTCTGATGTTTCTTGTGGTTCAATGTGGTTCTCTCCAGGTCATGTTGGGTGAACACAAACAAACTGACAAGAGTGTGATGGAAAGCAGTGGTTTGACAGAAGCACCGTCCCATCTCTGTTTCAGATCCGTTTCCCCCTGAGACCCCACAGAATGCCAGAGCAGGGAACCAGACGGTTCGCCCTGATGGCACGGTGAGTGTCCTGGTCCTGTGGGAGGCCCCCAGCGAGAGCGACCTGGGGGTCCACCATTACAAAGTGACCTGGATCCCTCGAGGAACACCCCCAAACAGCCAGAGCCGGGCCGGACGGGTCACAGATGGGGTAAGCCCTCCTGAGCTCAGCCCTTTGTCTCACCCCTCTGCTGGCATATTCACTCAAATACTGTGCATACTTTTATATCTCTGCTAAATTGTGAACCTGTAGGGGGTTGCGTTCAGTGTTTATGTATGTGGAAAGTTCATTTCAGAAGAATGAATAAGAAAATTAAGCCAGACCGAGGCTGCGGATAGAGGCCAAAATCTTGTTGAGGCTGTCGAGGTTAGAGCACAATTCTTACCTTTCCCTCATAAAGTTGAACCTGAACCCTCAGAGAGGGGAGAGATTTCCCCAAGTTGTTTTTCTTGGTTTCAGTCTTGGAATGTCAGACCCAGGAAGTGCTAAATCTGCAACTGAGTTTAAGGATTTAAACGTATGTTTTCACTGGTCAGCCTCGCAGGTGTTGGACTCATGTGCCCCACCTGTGATGTAGTAAAGTGCTAGAGCCAGTGAAGTCGGTTCCCCACAACGACCGCAAAACAAAGACGCAGCTGGCCTAGTGATCAGCATATTTTATTGTAGTCCAAGCGCACTCCTGAAAGCCACAGCTCTCAAATGGTTTTGATTAGGTAATTTGTTTTTACAATGCAATAACCTCTATGTCTGAGAAAGCAATCTATTTTATTGAACAGTAGCCTATAAAGACCTATTTCAGCTGACAGATTTTTGTTTTCAGAATGGATCTCTGCATGCGTTTAAGAGTTATTGAGAGTAATAGCAAATGTCAGATCATTTTCAAACTGCCTGGAATTAAGAATCTGTTAAATCCAAAAAACACAACTTAGTTGAAACTAAATGCACAGTGGCCCTATATGTCTGTTATTTTAGAATTTAAGAATGACAAAAGTATGGCTCATTTAATAGCACTATTTGTCTCTCATATGCACAGAAACTACTCCATTTGTACTCTTTATTTGACAGATTACAATTATAGATGAAGATAGCATGATGACTTATTCATTGTGACTTCCTGCACAAAATCATTGTACGTTTTTAATGGCTTAGCAAGGTTGCTCTTTATAGCAAAAAAAATATCTCACATTATTGTACATGTTTTCTGTGATGGAGATGCCAGTCAAAAAACCCAAAATGAAACTGAGGTGTGGTGACCAGTTCTTAAACATGAATCCTGCACTGAGGAGGCCAGCTGGGCCATACATGTTTTCAAATAAACATAGAGGTCTTGCTGTGATGGTCACGAGTGAGCAGGTTAGATGGAGGCAGGAAACGTGTTCCACCATAGAAGAACATACAGTATGTAGAACATACAGAACATTCGAGTCAGCAACTTTGTACGTCATAGTAATGGTACCACCAGGCACTACTCACTGATGGCAGAGGATGGGAGGAACGTCACTGTCAGAGACTTGTATTTGATGCAGGCAGCTACAGGTAGCCAGAGGGCTAAAACAGTGGAGTGAAAGAGGTGTAATGTTGCACATTGCAGTGTTCTGGATTATCTTCAGATGCTTTTTTGCAGTGAAAGTGAAAGGAGTATTCAAGTTGTCAAGTTTAGTGGGTCATCAAACACTAACCCTGGGTTCTTGACTAACCTGGCTGATTTTAGTGACATTGAGTCAATCTGTACCTTGAATTTGTTGTTGGGCTGGCAATGAATCTCCTCATGATTTAATTATGTCAACATAGATTTATATAGCCCAAGATGTCTGAAATAGCAGCAAGAGATGTGCCGCATATATGGAGAAGTGTAGGGGGCCAAGGACTGAACCTTGAGGCACTCCAGTGGTTAGTTGGTGTGGTTAGCTGATGATTCCTTAAAATCTTGAAGGATGAAAGCCAGCAAAGTGTAGTGTTTGTAATGACCAGGATTTAGAGGGGATGGACAGAAGAATTTAGTGATTTACATTGTCAAAGACAGCAGGACAGATGATCTTGAGGCAACTCTTAGTCACAGTTTCACAGACGGACAGCAGGAAAGTCCCTGAATGTCAGCTTTTGAAGCCAAATTGGTTGTCCTTCAGCAGGTTTTTCTGTGAAAGAAAAGTAGAAAGCTGAAATCAATAAACAAAAAAATACATAATAGATTATAGGGTCTGTCCCATATTGTCTGCTGAGTTTCAGGTAGATGGAGTGTCCTGTGTTGTTGGTAAAGTCCCTCCTAGGAGGTTGATGGCATAGACTTTTTCGGCTGTTGTGCAGTTTGTAGTTAACAGCAGTTAACCTTAAATTAATGACCCATATTAGCACAGAGGCCCTTCACATAATAATTATGATTTATATTATATAAGAAGTGTTTTCGATTCTGGTTGACCTAACTAATGCAGCATAATCATGTGTTTAGGTGATGAATTAGGTGTACACTTGGGTAAAGAGATGTGTCTGTAGTCAAGACTTAAATTGACAGAGTGTGTCTGAATCCTGAACAATACTGGGAAGGCTATTATAAAGATTCAGAGCCAAATATGAAATAGATCTACCTCCTGCAGAGAATTTTGATATTCTTGGTGTTATTAAATGACCAGAATGAACATGATGGACTATAGTGTGATTTGAGCTCAGTTAGGTACTAAGGAGCCGGACCATTCAAAACTTTATAAGTAACTAGCAGAATTTTTAAATGTGTATGAATGTAGTGACAGTAAAATTGAATGAATAGCTTTTTCAGCTTTAGAATTCAAAAGAATATGCCATAACTTATAAATATTGATATGGTGGAAGAATGCTGTTCTACAACTGTTCTGCTGTTCTGGAAATGTGACTGTGATGAAGTTCAGTGTGTGGGTGTAGAAGGAAGAAGACAGGGGACTGGGACTCGTACTTTATTAACTCAGAATAAAAGAAAAGAAAAGTCGCGCAACGTGCGCATTCACCGTGGGATCACTACAGCAATGAGCAAAAAACACTCTTCCCACTGAATCAGCTCTCAGTCCACTTTAGACGAACACTCTGTCCACTGTACCAGCTCTCGTTCACTTTAGACTAACACTCTTTCTGCTGTATCAGCTTTTAGACCTCTCACGTGCGTACGAGTCCCGAGTCCTTCTCTCTCTCAGACGCTCTCTCATTTCTGCCGGCTTATATGCGGTCTCTCCACGCCAATTACTACAATCAGACACAGGTGTTCATCATCTGCACTTAACCTACTTACTCACCGTGCGGCTCCCTCGTTCCTCTTCCGCTACAGACTTCGCAAAACCACGCCCCCCTCGCCACAGTGACTAAACAATAGAGTGGTACTCCACTTTTCTGTAAGTTTGTGTTTTTTTAATTCAATTCATATTTTACATCACGCTGTGACCTATCAATATTCTGTTCCTTACTTGTCTTCGTGTGATAAGAATTTGCATGTCAACATGTTGCTAATTCGAACTTTGTAACACAATGAAATACAAGCCTTTTTCACTTGAGCTGAGTATCACTGACATAACAATGAAAACTAATTCCATGTTTTGGACTCCAGGAAGCATATAGAAGGAAAAAAGCAGAGGACCTAACACTGAGCCCTGTGGCACTCCATATTTAACTTGTGATTGATATAACATTTCTTCATTAACTTAAACAAAGTGGTAACAGTCAAATAAACATGACTTAAATCATGCTAATTCTAGTCTGCTAATGCAAACCAATTTCTAAAGCCTATCCAAGAGAATGCCATGATCTATGGTGTCAAAGGCAGCACTAAGATCCAATGGTACTAGAATTAAGATGCATGTGTGGGAAGATAAAGCATTTAATTTGTAACTGTTATAGGTGCAGTCTCTGTACTGTCTAGGGCCTAAATCCTGAAATTTAAAAACAAAAACGCTGGGAGCACACTTACTACTTATTATTTATTCTGGAATGTTTGACATGAGTTGGAGATTTGAGATAAGTCAAGTCAAGTCACCTTTATTTATATAGCGCTTTTTACAATTCAGATTGTTTCAAAGCAGCTTTACAGAGATAACAGGAAAATAATGTTGTTGTAATAATATTGTTAAATATAAAATTAAATGTCAAATTAAAATTAAAATTAAAGCAAGCCGAAAGCCAATGGCGACAATGGCGAAGAAAGGTGAAGAAAGGTGACAGTGGCAAGGAACCAAAACTCCATCAGTGACAGAATGGAGAAAAAAACCTTGGGAGAACCCAGGCTCAGTCAGGGGGCCAGTTCTCCTCTGGCCAACGAACGAACAGTGTATGATTATGATTCAGGCAGCATTACAGGTCAGAGGTCAGATTGGATCGGAACATTATATTAGGCAGTTCATCTGGTTGAAGATCGGAGTCATCACGCGCGTATGAAGACGAGTTTGTTGAGGATCAGTGCCGATGGCTGTCGTGTCGATGAGGCTTTCACAGGGGCGAGTCTAGTTGACACAATCTCTGCTGACACTTCAGGAATGCGTTGTGGTCGTGTCCAGGCGCAAGTCCACCATCTGATCTGGATACGGCCCAGGTTCGGCTGATTACAGTTAACCTTGGAATAAACAGAAAGACTAAAATTAGCGTAGATGCCATTCTTTTTATGATGTAGCGAGTACATCAGGTATTATAGGAAGTGTTCCCGGTTCCAGCTGACCTAATTTATGCAGCCTAATAATCATTTAACTGATTTGAATAATTGGAATGTATAGTTGTCTATGTGTATGCCAGGTTGAAGAGATGTGTTTTTAATTTTTGAGAGCCTAATTACAAAAACAAATGTCTCACCATTAAAATCCATGTCTTAAGCACACAATTATAATGATGTTCTCGTCTATATGACAGACTTTCGCTCCACATGTTGCACTTAACCGTATTTTCCTTTTTTGAAGTGATTCCAGTCATATTTCAAGCAATTCAAACCCATCATGTTGAACAGTGCGAATCTGAAGTGTCTCAGCTGAAGTAAATAATACATTATTTATCGGCTTTAATATATCGGCCAAATTTTCTTATTGGGCCGATAACGATAACATTAAAATGGAACATATATCGGCCGATACAGATATAGTGGCCAATATATTGTGCATCCTTATTTTAAACCAAGTAGCTTTCTGTTGGTCAGCGTGGAGAATCCGTGCAACTAACTTCAACCTGTTGCAAAATCTGCTTTGGGAAATCTTTCACACTTGTGTGGATTCCTATTGAAATGCCTGGATTTCGCCCTGCGAAAATTCACCCAACAACTCTAAATGTGACCGCGTCTTTAGTGCTAACCCGTAATAAATGCTAATGTCTTGTTTTTATGGCCTGTAGGATGTAACGGAGATGGAGCTTCATGGTCTACAGCCCAGCACACACTACACAGCACAGATTCAGGCCGTCTCTTACTGGGGTCAGAATCGACTGAAGAGTAGCCGAGCTCACCTCTCCTTCATCACCGCCTCATCCACCAGTAAGATCTGGTTTGACTTCTGCATACTTAGAAAGATTTATATGAACGTTTGGAAAGTTCCAATTATCAAACCTCATAATTAACAGTTTTCAGATTGAGAGCCAATTATGATATTCAATCAGTTTGACCAAGTATAAAATGAAAAAGGTGTAAATGAAGGGGTGTCAGAAATAAAATATTTGCTCTATTTAAAAGGCTTGATTCTGGCCCCCTCCTTTTACCATGAATCAGTGGTGTCGTTGATAATTGCAGCACAGCAGAGCCATTAAAAACACAGAAAACCTTCTTTGGCGAGGAGACTGTTTTGTCAGAAATGTTGTCCTCTTACGGTGACTTAGATTTTGGCACATGAGTACATGAGGTTAACCTTTCCCAGAGGCAGCACATTTCAGCCCAGTATCAGCATCCAGAGCTTATCTGAGTCAAGCGGGACCGTGGCTCGGCAGGAGAGGATTTAGGGCACTAAACCTCAACAGGACTGCAGTTAACCCCACACAAGTTCCTCACCTCCACTGTTGTGTTTAATTAGCTGGATAAATCTTTCAGTAATTCTGCTAATTACAGACACAAAGTGAAGAGATATGATAGTTTTAGTTTGGCTCTGTTTAGTTGTTTTACTAGAGCACAAACTGGCATGCTGCAATATTCAAAGACATAACCCATTTTTCTAAAAAATGAAATGTCTTTTTCTTTACTTTCCAGTCATTTTTCCACTTTTGTTACTCATTTTATGTCTTTAATATTTTCCCCTCTGGTTTTATCAGCCCTCAGTTATTTCTCTTGAGGTCTCTGAAACACCACATCAGTTATAAAATAGCTCCATATTCCCTTACAGTAATGTATTGCAGACTGCCTAATGCTGAACCCAAGATTTCATTAGTCACAGTTTATGAACAAGGAAGAATTGTCATTGAAAAAGAAATGAATCTAATTTAAAACGTCAGTGCCTGATTTTTGTCATTTTATTATTGGAAATCTTATCTCCTTATTCAGTGCAATCATATGTTGCATTTTATTAGAAAGTCCCAAAGATGTGGGATATTTCTACTTGATATCGTAAGATGACCCTTGAACCCAAACAATTGTGAAAACTCACAATTACAGTCTCTTTAATGTCTCAGATGGTTCTTATAGACAGCAATAAGATTTCATGGAGACCTTTGCTTAAGTTCTCAGATGTTTCTCCTGAGAAAAAGATCCTAATATTGTCCTCTAGAGTTTCAGAAAATATTTCACCATCTCGAACTGCTCGTATTTGCCAAGATCAGAAGATTTAGATTTCAATTTGAACTAAAAAAATTCTCATTATAGGCCTAGTCATCTAAGATCAAACCTGAGCAATGCCATCCACATTGATTTTATAGCTGTATTCTGTACAACAATTGTTTTCATTTGTCTGTTTATTTTATGAAAAACATCTGTGACAAAGTTGATACTTGAATTAAACTTAATTATGAGACCTTCATTACATCTCCTGAGCTATGAAAGCAACCTCTGAAGTGAAGATCAAATTTTAAACATTGGCTAAATGTAGAAACTTTGATTCATTTCTACATTTTATTGGCTTAAAAGTGAATGTTTATGCCCATGTTCACATGACATCATACACCTCAGTGAATTGTGGTTGAAAATGTTTGCCTTTGAGTTTTCAAGTTGGAAGTCACACTTCAAGTTCCAGTCTATTCCAGTCTATCTTTTTCAAGTGGGATGAAATGCAACAATGCTGTTTCAATTAACATTTGCTTTAAGATGTATTTGAAGGATAATTCTGTGTTGTTTTCAGCATAGTTTGACAATTAGCATACAGTTTGGATTGGCGGTATGGTTCTGTTCTGGGCGAGAACTCCCTGCGCACCCATGAAGCCTAGCATGGATAAGACCAGCAATAACCCCCCTTAGGGTAAACAGAACAGAACCAACATGAATGAATGCAGATATCATTAATTCAAGATTTTAAAGTACAACATAATTCGAGAATTTATTCTGATTCGAGGGGAAAACCAAATCCTGACAGACGAGAGGTGGAGCTGGGGAGGGAGGATGGTAATTCGCTCCTGAGAAACGCGACAGCTGCTGATAATACTGAAGGAGCTTATGTATGTATACAGTGATAGGCGTTGTATTCCTATAGTTAGACGTGTATCAGCTGAGAGTCACTGATGCGAGCTTGACTAACGTGACCTGCCAGAACTGACACTTTATTTTAAGGTGATGTAGTTACGCATTACTACATGTATATAGTAATAACAGTAAATAATGCAAAATTACAAGTATCTAACCCTAAACCAGACCCTAATCGTAACCATTACTTTATAGTAAGTACATGCAGTTAATTAATATTACTCAGTTCTTATTTGAGTAAGTACAATGTAACTCTGTCACCTTAAAATAAAGTCTAACTGGATATTTTGTTAAAGGACATGACTTACTATATACTGTAAAGAACTGTATTGTTTAATCTATGATTGTAAATCTTATAAAACATGCCCCGGTCACATTTCAACCCGAAAACCATAAGAAATTATATTTTGCGTTATGAAAATTAACCCTATTTTTGGATTGTTAAAGAGGATGTTTATCTTTCTTTAGTGTGTAATATTGCTATGATCATGAAAAAGCTCTGCAAAGTTACAAAGTCCCTCCAGCGGAAGTTATTCTCTATATCAGTGTCACTGTTTCTGAAATCCCTGAAACGCCTCCATGTAGTCTTGATTTTTTTTCCAGGAACGAACATGTCACAATATTCTCCATTTAAATAATTTCCGCCCAAAATAAGGGGGCGGGGCCTGGTTGAGTTAGTTAGTAGTGTGTTGAAACTGGTAGTTATGGTAGTTTCCCAAACACACTGTAAGTGCTTGACCAATCACAACACACTGCTCCAGCCGACCAATTAGAGCACAGTGTGTTTTTCAGAAGGAGGGGCTTCATTGAGACAGGAACTAAACAGGGGTGTGTTTCCCGTACAACGTCGTAACTCACTGCTCAATAACCATAGTACAATGCATCGTTGAAGAAATCAACTAGCTAAATACGACTGTTTCTCAAAACCATATTATCTCAAATTTGTCGTTCAACCCCATTGGTTAATGATGTCACGCAAGAGTCGAGTAATAACTTCTTTTAACTAATTCGTTTGAGATTGAATTTACACTAGATTTTTTGCTATAAATTATGGACATGGCATCTGAGGACTAATTCTCATTTCCAGATTCAATCATAGGCTCGTTCTTACATGCTATCAGCACATACGCACATGCACACTATACAAAAACTGAGCTTTAAATATCTTGTCAAACTAAAAGACGTATGTAAATAATATTTGTATCAATTCGAAATAAAAGATATAGATTGTACTGAATGTCAGCTTGCTTATTTTGCTCAAGATAAGGATTTATTAAGTCCACATGTCATAAAAACAAGAAACTATGATTTTAACCACAGGTCGAGAGCTGTCGTTCCAAACACACAACTTTGCAATGCTGTTTCGAATGTTTGTTGGAACTATAGTTTCAGGAAACAGCGACTCTGTAATGATTTGGTTGTGGTGGTAAGACAGCATTCAGCAGAGAGTGAGAATCCAAACGCAGTTTATTAACAAATATAATCCACTGAGGCAAACAGGAACAAATAAATATAAAGAAACCAGGAACTGCTCAAAATGCTCAAAATGCTGACAGAAAGTGTGAACCAAATCAAATGATCAAACAAACAAGACTTTATCCTGAATGAAGGCAGAAAAGGCATTTAAATAGACAGGGTGATAATCAAATGAAACGAAACACATCTGAAATAGATAAACTAATAATGAGCAGAGGGTTCTGGGAAATGAAGTCCGGGAATAACAGAGTCTGTGGAAACAGTGAGGGACTAGGGTGCCATCTGTTGGTACATGGCAGCTGACTCGTTGAACTATGCTGATAACGATAGAACTTGCGACCATAGTTGGCTAACGATGCTTTTGGGAAACACACTCCAGAGCGTTACTGACAGACTGGGAAGAGAGGAGCTGCAACAATGGAGAATATGCAACAAATAATCAACATTCAAGCAGGAAAACCTGTTCTAGTAGAGCCAACTTTGTAAAAGATCCTCTTTAAGATTTTAATTGTGTTTAAAATGTAAACAATTACTGTAATACAATGGTTTTATTTATGTAAATCAGCATAAATGAAAGGCAGTGCTACAAAATTTGTTGTAAAAGTTTGGTCCTAAAAATAGAATTTATAAATCATCCAACCATTAGACAGGTGAAAAAATTTCTGCTAAGTTGTTTTTGGTCACTTCCATGCCACAGTTACTGTACCTGAAGATTACATTTGAAAATGTGTTTATTCAAACAATAAAGACTATTGTCAGATGTAAATGAATCTCCGGTCTCATTCTAGCATCCTCCAATGGGAATGGCCATCTTTCAGGAGAGTTCTCCAATGAGCTTCCAATATCCCAGTCCTCTCCCAGTATCCTGAGGCTAGAAGCGGCCGCCCCTCATTATCACGAACACCAGCTGCAGGTCAAGGTCTTCTGGAAGAGCCGGATCCAAGGCAAGTGAGCTTCTTTCTATAGACCAAGGTAATGTGACTGAGGTCACTCAAAGGTTACTTCTCGGCAAAAATTGTCTCCCAACAAAAAACCCTCTCACGTGACTTCACACCGGTCACACAAAGCGTATCTGTTTGTTGACAATCCACCGAATCCATGTGTGTCCTTAAACAAGACACTGCCAAAGCAACAGCATGACTGATGATTTTTGGTAGAACGTTACCAAAGAAAAATATTATCTATCCTGCATAAAAAGACAATCTCGCAGGGATGTCCTCTCTAGACTCTTTCCAACAGATTATTCACAATCTGCTTAGTAACTGTGCTCCAAAAATACACATTTGGCGACGCCGGCCTTCAAAGGCAAGATTCCAGTCAGACCACGAGCGCCCATAAATACAGGGTGCTGATTTACTGTTATCTCCTGGAAAGAGAGGCATGAAGAGTGATTTAATAATGCTGGTACGAGTGTGAAATCAAAAACAGATGAAGGGGGATGGCGAGCTGACGCGGGCTTGGAGAAAGATGTCATGTTGCTTGCGTACGGAAACAGGAAGCCGGGAGCAAAATGTAGATGATCCCTGAAAATATGTGGAGGAGGCAGAACCTCAGAAATGGAAAAACGTAATCTACAACATTCGGTCTTGTTTACTTTTGCAGAAAACCAGAAGGATTCCAGTTCATATGTTCTGAGATGGTATCCTGAGGTTTGCGCCAATAACGTGACGAAAGGCGAGAAAACAGCCACAGTTCAGGTGTGTCTCATTGAGTGTCACCTACTTTCTTTTCCAAGAAGTCATTTTCTTCTTATTTTTTAAGTTCAAGTAAAATGTGGAAATTTCCCCGTGGTGTAACTGTGTTAATGATTGGCTAACCTCTTTACATGTGAGCATCCAGTGGTGGACGAAGTACACAAATCAAGTACTTGAGTAAAGGCCCGTTCAAAACAAAAACAATAATTATAATGATAACTATATTAGCGTCCACATCAGTGCACTGGTCTGCCTCTTTAAATGCTTAAGCTCATTAAAGCAGGACGGATTCTGATTGGCTTTCAATGTTTTTACCGTTCAAAAAAAATCTGAAAGTGATTCCAGTTTGACTTCTTGGTGGGTTTTTTATGGCAAGGGGCTTGATACCCTAAAAAAGTAAAATTGTGCCTTTTGTGTTCCACAGATAAAAAGTTTTTTGAAGGTGAATAAAAGATGAAAGAATGTTGATTTTGTGGTGAACAATCCCTCTAATGCTTCATAACCGTTATATCTTCTTACATTACCCATACTAATACTAAAAGATGATGTCACTATCAAACCTTGGCGTGACCCTTGAATTTATTATTACTGCGTCTTGTTCGTACATCTGATGTCTTTGTTCCCTGAAGTTAATGCAGCTGAATAGTGTAACAGACAGTGTTGGGCAAGTTACTTTTAAAAAGTAATTAGTTACAGTTACTAGTTACTTCTTCCAAAAAGTAACTAAATTAGTAACTCAGTTACAAATTTTAAAAGTAACTAGTTACTTATGAAAGTAACTATTGCGTTACTTTCAAGTAAAATTAAATTTTAAATGCTCAAATGTGACCCCACCTCTACCCCTCTTTAACGGAACTTAAAATACATGTGCATGTTCAATTATTTATGATAAATTTGAATATTATAATGAAATGGACACTTAATACAATACATTATTAACAGAAACATGAAACATTGTACACGCATCTAAAAAAAAATGTTGCTGTGGGACAAAGTGAGACTAGCCTCCAATCAAACGCCATGTATGTAGATATTATGTTTATATAGTGGATCAATGCAAATAACACAATATATGTTTTGGAAATTTTGATATTTATTGCCCCTCAACAGGCCACAACTGGGCAAAATTAAATTAAGCTTGTTAAGCTCGTCGCCATACCTGTCTCTCGTTGACTGACTGGCTTGTGTTGTTCCTTGTGTCCTGTCCTGCCCGACTATGCGTTATGATGGGTCGTTCGCAATTCATGAGCGTTAGCCGTTAGTGATGATGGGTCGTTCGCGAATGAGCGTTAGTGATGATGGATCGACTCGTTCGCGAATGAGCTTTTGATGGGTCGTTCGCTATTCGCGAATGAGCCGACTCTAAGAGCCGGCTCTTTTAGGTGAACGTTGGGAGCTGGCTCGCATATCTGAAGAGCCGACTCTATTTTTACAAATTTAGCCTATAGAAATTAAATAATTATGTAATACAAATTGAAATATTATAGTCAAAGTCATTTAAAGAGCCGTTTGTGAGCCAAAAGAGCCGGCTCTTTTCAGTGAGCTGAGTCAAAAGAGCCGAATGCCCATCACTACTATGCGTGCTTTCGAACACCCGCCCAACTCTACCTCTGATTGGCTTACAATGACATTTTACTCTACCTTATAGCCAATCGTCAGCATTTATGCGCTTGTCTCGTGCTCTGCCCACTAACCAAGGAAGAACAGTAAAAAAAGTATTTGCCTCTCGCTCAGAGATCTAGTTGGTCTGATGAAAAAAAAAACAGCTTCATCAGTTATAGTAACGCGCCGCATTTTTTGGCAGTAACGGTAACGGCGTTATTAAGATGAGAAGAGTAATCAATTAGATTACTCGTTACTGGAAAAAGTAATGCCGTTAGTAACGGCGTTATTTATAACGCCGTTATTCCCATCACTGGTAACAGATAATGGCACGACTGCCCAAGAGCGCTGTATTTCCACACATGATCTGTCATCACTGGCTCTGGACACAATAGAAATGTGTGACCGTGTCTTAGTGGGATATCATTATGATACGGATGGGTGAACCAGTTATCTGATTCATTTTAGTGAAGCAGGATGCAGTTACTTAAATGTGTTTTTCATTTACTTTTTCATTTCATTCTGAGGTCATTTCCACAGACAATATACTGTTATACTGAGTAATAACTGTGCTATTTTCTGCTCTTCAGGGAACACATTTTGTGATTACTGGCCTGTTATTTGCCTGTAAGTACCATGTGGCAGTGAAGCCCATTACTGAACAAGAGCAGAGGTCAGAGGTCATGACCTCTGTTACCACCCCACTTTGCTTATCGCTGATGGGCAGACGGAAAAAACTGACGGCCTGTGCCAGAGATGGTAAGATGATATCGAGCGCAAGAGCATTCAAAGAGATTTATTGTTATCTGTATCAGAGACAACACCAAATTAGTTGGGTGAATCTCACGTAAATATGTCACTCTCACATTTCACCCTAAAATCAAAAGAAAAAAAAACCCTGCGTAAAGAAATGAAGCCTGCTTTTAAGAACGTTACGGTTGGTTTACATTGTGGCATTATTTTCACAATTGTTAAGCCTAGCTTTTATTAATGCAATGCAAAATGAATAAATACATAAGTCTCACTCTCATTACTGTAATTTTTCTGGGTTTTTGTTCTTTTGAATTTGTTTGTAATTCTAATCTCAATAGTGATTTAAGTACAACAATAATTTTAACAACAACAATAATAATGTAAAAATATAGCTGCAAGCATCAATAAAGGGGCCAAGCACAAAAAAGGCATGATGAGTTATGCAAGCATGGCTGGGAACATCAGACCAACTGCAACAATGAGTAGGCTAATTGGACATTTTAGATGATTTTAGTCAAATGTGCTGGAAAAATCTTAAATATAATCACTAGTAATATGATTTAATTGCTTGTCACTTTCAACCAATAGGTGGCGCTGTGACCACATTGATGGGGTGTGGTCAGTTTGGTGTCAATATGTCAAAGCTTTGCAAAGATGCTGCTGCAGATCAGTTTTAGCCATCAAATTTGCTGATGCGTTAAACGATACCGGTTTGGTATATCAACACGAAATCCATTTTTTACAATATTTGGTGAAAATCAGACCAACTAGGAGGAGTGAGAAAAAGTAGGTTTTCAAGGAAATTCAAAACGGTGGACAGCGAGTTCGATTGACTATGGAAAAATTTGTATCATTGTTCTCTGTATGACTCATGGAATCTATCAAGACCATTTTCAATAAAATAGGCAAAATAAATTAAAAGCTATTAGCATTATTTGAATTTTCATTATAATTTTTGACCACAAGGTGGTGCTGCCCCCAAAATTTTAATAACTTTAAGGCATCATGCCGAAGACACATACCAAGTTTCGTACTCCAATGTGTTCATAAAACAGATATGATATGATTTTTATTATGATTTTTAAAAATATGATATGATTTTTATTAGCATTGCACGTCTCTGCAATGCTTTAGCGCATTCAGATCAAACTTGGTGTGTGTTATGACAACCATGACCAGAGGTTACCTGCACAGTTTTGGCACAGTGCCACCTAGTGGTCAGGAGATATGATTTTTATTTTTGCTTATAACTTCTAAATAGTTTGACCAAAAATCTTCAATTCAGCCCTGCTATAGCAGATTTAACCTCACGTCTATTTTGGCGTGCTCTTTGTCGAATTCGTTTGTGCATTATTTGAGAACGGTTTGACAAATCAACATAAAATTCCATAACTTTTTGTCTGCATGGCTTGAAGATGATCTGTTTGTTTTTTTGTGTGTGTATAAATCGAAGCAATAGTCTAGGAGGAGTTAGAAAAAGTAGTTTTCTGGAAAATTATAAATTAACGGTAACGGAAAAATTTTCATGATGGAAAATGATGTCGTAGGTCAGTGTCATCAAATCGTCCGATGACAAGGAATCAGAGGAAATTTTTGTTTCTAGCCCATATGGTTCAAAAGTTAGTAGCATAAACATGAGTGCAAATCTTGACAGTTAGAGTGTTTGAGTTAAAGACTCAATGTTAAAATGTTGAGACTGTCTTCCATCTGTGTGCCAAATTTCATAACTTTCCTGCAAGCGGTTCTATGAGCAGCCATAGACTTCATGAGCGGAAGAAGACTTAGAGCAACACTAACAGATACCATAGCATACAATATTATCAAATTATATTGTAAAATAGTATACAATCACCGTAATATCAGGCTAAAACAATCCTTTATATTCCATAAAAATTATCCTCAAAATAGCTTTCATTTATTTATGTAAAGTATTTGTTTTTGTCTTTGATTTTGTAGTGAAATGTAAGTGAGCCAGGCTTTCTGAGGTTCACCCAGGATTTTGCAAATGTTATGACAGAATTGATATCCTCTATCATTCATTCCAGTGCAATCTCTTGTTCTAGAGCGCCATCCCCAGTTTAAAAAAGCCCTGCAGCGTCCTGAGAAGCTCTCAGCTTTGTTCCAGCCAGTGAATGGCTCTGTGCAGGCAGTTTTCAGCTGGCAGGTGTCGCCAGAGAGCGCAGGCCAGACGCCCATCACTGGTTTCCAGTTCTCCTGGGTCAGGGTGTCCAGCAGCAGCACTAATGGCACACTGATCTCCCAAACACACATCCTGGCACCGGTGAGTCCTTTTGCTGATTGGTAAGAACTAATAAAAACAAAATACAACAAGATGTATGATTCTAAGCAGAGCACAAAATAAATACTGACTGCTTTATCGACCATTTGGTGGATTTTTAAAAAATGTTAAAATACTTTCTCATTACTGTAATGGCATTTTAAATGCTGACAGTCAAGTTGAAAAGGAAAATGCTGTCAATAGATCTTACGCTTTATTGCACATTGCTCTGTGAATGTTTTGTACTTCAGGATCAGCTGTCGCTCACAGTAGACGATCTCCAGCCAGAGAGTGTGTACAGAGTTGAGGTGCAGGTTCAGTCTGAAGCAGGACATGGACCATCAGTGGCCAAAACCCTCCACACTCCTCATGTGAATGGCACACTCCTCTGAGGTACACGCTATGAATGTACTCAAAATGCATTACAGATACTTTTCATACAGACAATAACATGAATATACATTTTCTACAATAAATATGTTTTCAGTTTATGTATTATTAATTTATTCTGATGACCATAAATGTCCAGTTGCTGTAACCGCCCTGCAACACTAGTGGCACCTAGTGGAATTACAAAATGTTCAAACAACCTTGCAAACGTACCTTTCGCGTGCCTCCCCCAATTCAGACATCACACATACAGCTCTTACAGGTGCTTGTAAAGGCATGTCTCAACATGGACGTGGGCTGCTTTTAATTAAAAGTCCAACATTTTAGGAATAATTTTAGCTTCGTTGCTGTGTGTCATGAGTAAGTAAATGAGTAGCCAACACTCTGCCTAGTGCAAATGCATGCATCTCGCTTATTATAAACCCATCTATCTGCAGCAGATGCATTTTTGACATGACGTGGTGCATGATGACGCTGTATGGTATCCATTGTAGCGCTCTGTTTTCTTTAATGTGTTCATGACCTGATCTTTGAAGGTCTAAATGTAGTGGAATTTGCCTTTCATCCCTGTAACCAAAGCTGAATGTCTTTTCCCCATTTAACGAATAAGTCATGGTTCCAAAGCAGCTAAATACCTTTAGCCACTCCCCAAACTCTGTCTGCTACAGTAGCCACTCCCCAAACTCTCAGTCTACTACAGTAGCCACACCCCCAACTCTGTCTGCTACAGTAGCCACACCCCAAACTCTCAGTCTGCTACAGTAGCCACTCCCCAAACTCTGTCTGCTACAGTAGCCACACCCCAAACTCTGTCTGCTTCAGTAGCCACTCCCCAAACTCTGTCTGCTACAGTAGCCACTCCCTAACTCTGTCTGCTACAGTAGCCACTCCCCAAACTCTGTCTGCTACAGTAGCCACACCCCATACTCTCAGCCTGCTACAGTAGCCACTCCCCAAACTCTGTCTGCTACAGTAGCCACACCCCAAACTCTGTCTGCTACAGTAGCCACTCCCCAAACTCTGTCTGCTACAGTAGCCACTCCCTAACTCTGTCTGCTACAGTAGCCACTCCCCAAACTCTGTCTGCTACAGTAGCCACTCCCCAAACTCTGTCTGCTACAGTAGCCACTCCCCAAACTCTGTCTGCTACAGTAGCCACTCCCCAAACTCTGTCTGCTACAGTAGCCACTCCCCAAACTCTCAGCCTGCTACTGTAGCCACACCCCAAACTCTGTCTGCTACAGTAGCCACACCCCAAACTCTGTCTGCTACAGGAGCCACTCCCCAAACTCTGTCTGCTACAGTAGCCACTCCCCAAACTCTCAGCCTGCTACAGTAGCCACTCCCCAAACTCTCAGTCTGCTACAGTAGCCACACCCCAAACTCTGTCTGCTACAGTAGCCACACCCCAAACTCTCAGCCTGCTACAGAAGCCACACCCCAAACTCTGTCTGCTACAGTAGCCACACCCCAAACTCTCAGTCTGCTACAGTAGCCACGCCCCAAACTCTCAGTCTACTACAGTAGCCACACCCCAAACTCTCAGTCTACTACAGTAGCCACACCCCAAACTCTCAGTCTACTACAGTAGCCACTCCCCAAACTCTGTCTGCTACAGTAGCCACTCCCCAAACTCTGTCTGCTACAGTAGCCACACCCCAAACGCTACACCCCAAACTCTCAGTCTACTACAGTAGCCACACCCCAAACTCTCAGTCTGCTACAGTAGCCACTCCCCAAACTCTGTCTGCTACAGTAGCCACACCCCAAACTCTGTCTGCTACAGTAGCCACTCCCCAAACTCTGTCTGCTACAGTAGCCACTCCCCAAACTCTCAGCCTGCTACAGTAGCCACTCACCAAACTCTCAGCCTGCTACAGTAGCCACTCACCAAACTCTCAGCCTGCTACAGTAGCCACACCCCAAACTCTGTCTGCTACAGTAGCCACACCCCAAACTCTGTCTGCTACAGGAGCCACTCCCCAAACTCTGTCTGCTACAGTAGCCACTCCCCAAACTCTGTCTGCTACAGTAGCCACACCCCAAACTCTCAGCCTGCTACAGTAGCCACACCCCAAACTCTGTCTGCTACAGTAGCCACACCCCAAACTCTCAGTCTGCTACAGTAGCCACACCCCAAACTCTCAGTCTGCTACAGTAGCCACGCCCCAAACTCTCAGTCTACTACAGTAGCCACACCCCAAACTCTCAGTCTACTACAGTAGCCACTCCCCAAACTCTGTCTGCTACAGTAGCCACTCCCCAAACTCTGTCTGCTACAGTAGCCACACCCCAAACGCCACACCCCAAACTCTCAGTCTACTACAGTAGCCACACCCCAAACTCTCAGTCTGCTACAGTAGCCACACCCAAAACTCTCAGTCTGCTACAGTAGCCACTCCCCACACTCTGTCTGCTACAGTAGCCACACCCCAAACTCTGTCTGCTACAGTAGCCACACCCCAAACTCTGTCTGCTACAGTAGCCACTCCCTAACTCTGTCTGCTACAGTAGCCACTCCCCAAACTCTGTCTGCTACAGTAGCCACTCCCCAAACTGTCTGCTACAGTAGCCACTCCCCAAACTCTGTCTGCTACAGTAGCCACACCCCAAACTCTGTCTGCTACAGGAGCCACTCCCCAAACTCTGTCTGCTACAGTAGCCACTCCCCAAACTCTCAGCCTGCTACAGTAGCCACTCCCCAAACTCTCAGCCTGCTACAGTAGCCACACCCCAAACTCTGTCTGCTACAGTAGCCACACCCCAAACTCTTAGCCTGCTACAGAAGCCACACCCCAAACTCTGTCTGCTACAGTAGCCACACCCCAAACTCTCAGTCTGCTACAGTAGCCACACCCCAAACTCTCAGTCTACTACAGTAGCCACACCCCAAACTCTCAGTCTACTACAGTAGCCACTCCCCAAACTCTGTCTGCTACAGTAGCCACTCCCCAAACTCTGTCTGCTACAGTAGCCACACCCCAAACGCCACACCCCAAACTCTCAGTCTACTACAGTAGCCACACCCCAAACTCTCAGTCTGCTACAGTAGCCACACCCCAAACTCTCAGTCTGCTACAGTAGCCACTCCCCAAACTCTGTCTGCTACAGTAGCCACACCCCAAACTCTGTCTGCTACAGTAGCCACACCCCAAACTCTGTCTGCTACAGTAGCCACTCCCCAAACTCTGTCTGCTACAGTAGCCACACCCCAAACTCTGTCTGCTACAGTAGCCACGCCCCAAACTCTCAGTCTGCTACAGTAGCTACACCCCAAACTCTCAGCCTGCTACAGTAGCCACACCCCAAACTCTCAGCCTGCTACAGTAGCCACGCCCCAAACTCTGTCTGCTACAGTAGCCACACCCCAAACTCTCAGCCTGCTACAGTAGCCACACCCAAAACTCTCAGTCTGCTACAGTAGCCACGCCCCAAACTCTGTCTGCTACAGTAGCCACACCCCAAACTCTCAGTCTACTACAGTAGCCACACCCCAAACTCTCAGTCTGCTACAGTAGCCACACCCCAAACTCTCTGTCTGCTACAGTAGCCACTCCCCAAACTCTGTCTGCTACAGTAGCCACACCCCAAACTCTGTCTGCTACAGTAGCCACTCCCCAAACTCTGTCTGCTACAGTAGCCACGCCCCAAACTCTCAGTCTGCTACAGTAGCCACACCCCAAACTCTTAGCCTGCTACAGTAGCCACACCCCAAACTCTCACCCTGCTACAGTAGCCACGCCCCAAACTCTCAGCCTGCTGCAGTAGCCACACCCAAAACTCTCAGTCTGCTACAGTAGCCACACCCCAAACTCTCAGCCTGCTGCAGTAGCCACACCCAAAACTCTCAGTCTGCTACAGTAGCCACGCCCCAAACTCTGTCTGCTACAGTAGCCACACCCCTAACTCTCAGCCTGCTACAGTAGCCACGCCCCAAATCGCATTTCAAGTTCGCACAGGGCCTTGCACCCCACCTGCGACGGCACTGGATGCAGTGGTGTAAAGCGTGGGATGCAGTGGTCTAAAGAGTGGGGTGCAGTGGTGTAAAGAGTGGGATGCAGCGGTGTAAAGCGTGGGATGCAGTGGTGTAAAGCGTGGGATGCAGTGGTGTAAAGCGTGGGGTGCAATGGTGTAAAGCTTGGGATGCAGTGGTGTAAAGCGTGAGGTGCAGTGGAGTAAAGCGTGGGATGCAGTGGTGTAAAGAGTGGAATGCAGTGGTGTAAAGCGTGGGATGCAGTGGTGTAAAGCGTGGGGTGCAGTGGTGTAAAGCGTGGGATGCAGTGGTGTAAAGAGTGGGGTGCAGTGGTGTAAAGCGTGGGATGCAGTGGTGTAAAGCATGGGATTCAGTGGTGTAAAGCGTGGGATGCAGTGGTGTAAAGCGTGGGATGCAGTGGTGTAAAGCGTGGGATGCAGTGGTGTAAAGCGTGGGATGCAGTGAAGTAAAGCGTGGGATGCAGTGGTGTAAAGCGTGGGATGCAGTGGTGTAAAGCGTGGGGTGCAGTGGTGTAAAGAGTGGGGTGCAGTGGTGTAAAGAGTGGGATGCAGTGGTGTAAAGCGTGGTATGCAGTGGAGTAAAGCGTGGGATGCAATGGTGTAAAGCGTGGGGTGCAGTGGATTAAAGCGTGGGGTGCAGTGGTGTAAAGCGTAGGGTGCAGTGGTGTAAAGCGTGGGATGCAGTGGTGTAAAGCGTGGGGTGCAGTGGTGTAAAGCGTGGGGTGCAGTGGTGTAAAGCGTGGGGTGCAGTGGTGTAAAGCGTGGGATGCAGTGGTGTAAAGCGTGGGGTGCAGTGGTGTAAAGCGTGGGATGCAGTGGTGTAAAGCGTGGGGTGCAGTGGTGTAAAGAGTGGGATGCAGTGGTGTAAAGCGTGAGATGCAGTGGTGTAAAGCGTGAGATGCAGTGGTGTAAAGCGTGGGGTGCAGTGGTGTAAAGCGTGGGATGCAGTGGAGTAAAGCGTGGGATGCAGTGGTGTAAAGCGTGGGATGCAGTGGATTAAAGCGTGGGGTGCAGTGGTGTAAAGCGTGGGATGCAGTGGTGTAAAGCGTGGGATGCAGTGGTGTAAAGCGTGGGGTGCAGTGGTGTAAAGCGTGGGGTGCAGTGGTGTAAAGCGTGGGATGCAGTGGAGTAAAGCGTGGGATGCAGTGGATTAAAGCGTGGGGTGCAGTGGTGTAAAGCGTGGGATGCAGTGGTGTAAAGCGTGGGATGCAGTGGTGTAAAGCGTGGGGTGCAGTGGTGTAAAGCGTGGGGTGCAGTGGTGTAAAGCGTGGGGTGCAGTGGTGTAAAGCGTGGGATGCAGTGGTGTAAAGCGTGGGGTGCAGTGGTGTAAAGAGTGGGATGCAGTGGTGTAAAGCGTGAGATGCAGTGGTGTAAAGCGTGAGATGCAGTGGTGTAAAGCGTGGGATGCAGTGGTTAAAGAGTGGGATGCAGTGGTGTAAAGAGTGGGGTGCAGTGGTGTAAAGAGTGGGATGCAGTGGTGTAAAGAGTGGGGTGCAGTGGTGTAAAGAGTGGGATGCAGTGGTGTAAAGCGTGGGATGCAGTGGTGTAAAGCGTGGGATGCAGTGGAGTAAAGCGTGGGATGCAGTGGTGTAAAGCGTGGGGTGCAATGGAGTAAAGCGTGGGGTGCAGTGGTGTAAAGAGTGGGGTGCAGTGGTTTAAAGAGTGGGATGCAGTGGAGTAAAGCATGGGATGCAGTGGTGTAAAGCGTGGGATGCAGTGGTGTAAAGCGTGGGATGCAGTGGTGTAAAGCGTGGGATGCAGTGGTTAAAGAGTGGGATGCAGTGGTGTAAAGCGTGGGATGCAGTGGTGTAAAGCGTGGGATGCAGTGGTGTAAAGCGTGGGATGCAGTGGTGTAAAGCGTGGGATGCAGTGGTGTAAAGCGTGGGATGCAGTGGTGTAAAGCGTGGGATGCAGTGGTGTAAAGCGTGGGATGCAGTGGTGTAAAGCGTGGGATGCAGTGGTGTAAAGCGTGGGATGCAGTGGTGTAAAGCGTGGGATGCAGTGGTGTAAAGCGTGGGATGCAGTGGTGTAAAGTGTGGGATGCAGTGGTGTAAAGCGTGGGATGCAGTGGTGTAAAGTGTGGGATGCAGTGATCTAAAGCACGCCGCCACTGGACTCTAGAGCAGTGAAGACGTGCTCTCTAGAGTCGAATCATGCTTCTCCGTCTGGCAATCTAATGGACGAGTCTGGGTTTGGCGGTTGCCAGGAGAACGGTACTTGCCTGACTGCATTGTGCCAAGTGTAAAGTTTGGTGGAGGGGGGATTATGGTGTTGGACTGTTTTTCAGGGGCTGGGCTTGGCCCCTTAGTTCCAGTGAAAGGAACTCTGTGCACCAGTGCACAAAGCAAGGTCCATAAAGGCATAGATGAGCGAGTTTGATGTGGAAGAACTTGACTGGTGTAACACCATGTATTCAAGGTGTAAGGAAAATATGTTTTTACTATTTTTAAATTAGTTAAAATGTTTTCAAAAACAATTAAAATGACTGAATTTTGACTTTATCTCATAATATCTCTCATTATGTTCATTTTTGCTTTTACCTTACGATTTTGACTTTCTGTCATAATTTCCATGTATTACATCATAATTTTGATTTTTTATCTCATAAAAATGTCTTAAAATGGGCTCCCATACTTTCAAACTCTAAAAAGTGCAAAAAGCATCATATTAATTAGTCTGTATATCTGTCAATATAGATCATATAAAAGCTTTGATTGAGAAACAGAAACAAATTCCAGTCAGTATTCACTGAAACACTCTGTACTCTGAAGCAGCTCACTACAGCAATGGCTAATAATATTAACTTTTTTTTTTTTTTTTTTTTTTTTTTACAGATGGAGAAAAAGGTGTGAGGATTCAAGTTACTCGTAAAGGAAGTGCTTGTGATGTTCCTCATTTGGACACATGCATCTGCTCAATGACTCAATGTAAAAGCACACAGAGACGATGTAATGGGCCTCCAGAAGCTCCCAGCCGTGACACCAGACCAGCCTGTTTACTGAAGTCCAGTGTTCAGATCAGTGCACTGTAACATGAATGTTGAGGAAACAAATCATGCTTCTGTTATGTACAAATGTGTAGCACTGATGTAGTTAGAATGTAGTTGCATATAGTTGTGTGTCATATTATTTTATTGACAAATATGTTTCATACAGAAGTTTATTGTGCTTATACCCAACCGGCCTCATTCATGAAACTCAAGCAGTTTGATTCTCTGTCTAAATACCTCGCGAAGCCATTCTTAGCTAAGCATTATTACCTTTTTATTCATTTAGAAGACACTTTATATAAAACCATGTTTCTTTCCTGAGAATCAAACCCTATGACCAGAAAAATTCATTTTACGAAGTTTACACAGAAATGAATTCTGTGCGTGCTTCATGAATAATGCCTAACATCAATATTTGTACATGTAATATATTAAATTTCAACACAACATCAGCGTGGGATTCATCTCAGATTTAAACATTTGAACAGTGCCATTTCTGAAACACAGCACGTCTGATTTTATTTATTGTGAATGTAATTCATTAATCTCAAGCAGAACAGTGTAATATACAAAACTTTCAATGGCAAATACTGAGAAATGTCAGTGCCTTATACTGTATCAGTTATATCAGGCCAGATCAGATTGATTTACAGCATACGTCCATCGGCATATAGAAACAGCTGCGGATACTGATGCATAAATCATGTTTTCAGACATAAAATGCATTTGAAAGTTGTATCTTTGTACAATATAGCATACTGTTTTTGTAAATATAGAATTTTTTGTATTATCTATGGTTTGTTGTCGTTACTAATAAACTAGGCTAAATGAAGCTCCACACCTTTCATTTATAAATATTTGTGTCCATCATGAGAATGTGAGCTGAACATCAACAGGACTGTATACAGTAATCATCCGTGAAACGCTTTCAGGAACAAGAACAAATGTAGGCCTCGCTCGTCATCAGAGAAGAGAAGAGAAGAGAAGATAGAGGGAGGGGAAGTTACTCTGATTCAAGATTACCAGAACATGAATTTAAAACAATACTGATTCGCACCGATAAATAATTTATAATAAAGCTGAAAAATTCCTTAAAAAATATTTAAATTTTTGATTTAATGGTGAGGTTAAGGGCAGCATAAATATAATTTGGGCTCACTGCTTTATTATCACACTGATATGAGGAAAATTTAGGCTACATTTATGAATTTGTTTAAAAACATACATTTATTACATTTACTTTTGAAGAATTAGATTCAAAATATCCAAGAATTGCACTTTAATGTAGGCCTATTACAAAGTGCATATTATTAATAGACATGTTGATGTCGTTTCATAGTTGTGATTTTTGTCATAACTAAAACACTTTCTATGTGACGCGAGAAAAAGAAAAGCATCAGTGTCTCCTTCCCACTAGATGTCGCTAAAACACACCCTGTGACGTCATCGAAGTGCGCCGCGATCGGTCTGCGACCATAACAAACAACGCCTGATAACCCTCACTTTTTATCGATATCAATGATAGAGGAATATTGATCGGAATTAATTCTCACTGCCTTAAAGGTCCTGCACACTTCATCCTCGAGACGGACACACGGTGAGACTGTAAAACACAGATGTATGCGCTCTTCTGTGTGCGAGGCTTTCACTAGATAGACCTGCTGGTTTTGTTGGACTGATGAATAAATGATCTGCTCTGAATCATTAATTATCAAGATCTCAGATTATTTATGCCTATAATCTCGATGATGGCGTTATTCCTTATGACTTGTATGCATTCGTATTTTTGTTCAGTTTCGATCAGAAAATTCAAGTCATATTTTTCTCATATTATTGTAAATGGTTCTGTTATTGCTGGTTGTCTGCGGTCCGACATGTGCATCGGTATTCTTTGAAGTACCTTGGATCATCATATAAATACTATGGTACACGATTATAATAATCATTCATAGCATATATCATTGTGTATACCAAACTCACGAAGTATTACCACATGAAAGTATCACTAAACCGTGTTTTTGAACATGTACCATGCTAATACCATATAAATACAATGTTAGATGAATATGGTGATCATTCTGTATGACATATAGCCTCCATGCGATTACCATTAACATTACATATATATATTTATTCATCAGAAAAGAGGCAGACAGTTGACAGCCAAAGTGCCAAATGCGATTAAAAATAAATTTTTTCCAAACAATAAAACAAACATACACTCCACGAAGATCCATGTGAACAGACTCCTTGCAGAAATAAGCCATGAAAATGATTTTTCAATGACAAATAGACAGACGTAGGCTACACAATAGGAAACATATAAATTGCATATTAAATTCCTGTTCAGCAGAGTTACACTTGGTTTATTACTGGTGTGTGTAAATGGCCTGTACATTTAATGGGACTGTAAGCCACACCAAAATTGCTTTGAAGAATACTGATGTTATACACTTTTTTTAATAAGATTGATCTCAAATCACTAAGATTGTTTTACTCTTTCTTCCTTTCAAACGTACAAATTAGAAAAGTACATCCAAACTGCCCAGATTTCCAGTTCCAGGATCCAGACTCCCGATTGTGGAATCGTGCTGAAGAGCGTGGAGAGGATCCCGGGAGGAATGGGGTAGAGTTTGCCATGAGGGTCCCGGCACCGAACCGCTCTGATCGGGCAGAATCCGGCTCCGGGGAGATGCCTGAAAATGGCCGCTCCAGGAGGAAACGTGTGCCGAAGACGTGCGACTGCTGCGGTCCCAACGGGAAGCCTCATGCGCCCGGACACGAGCAGATCTCCAAGAAACGCGGACGCAAAAAGAAAGACATGGTGAGCCAAGAAGAGGTGGCGGCGGAGGAGGTGGTGAGCACATCAGGGGTCGTGACGTTAGACCCGGTGGATGCTGGGACTGTGTCCGAGATGGAGGAGGCTCCGTCTCCCGGAGGAAAGCCAGACTTCTCCCAAACGGAGAGAGCGAGTGAAAGCACGCTCGTGGTGAACGGCTCGGAGAACAGTGATCATACCCTTCCCGGTGACACCACAGAGCTGAGCGGCTTGATGAAGCGCAGCGCCGAGCCGGATGTTCCCGCTCATAATGAAGCGATGGAAACCGAGGCGTGGAGCTGGAGCGCTCGTGTGAAGCCGGCGTCCTGGGACCACCACTACTGCAGACCCCCCGGCGGGGAGCAGCGCAGCGACTGCACGCCGGCACCGCCTCCTGCGGAGCTCAGCACCGACGGCATCATCGAGTGCATCCACGGTAGTGTGCGCAGACACACAGCACTAATGCTGATCCGGTGTTCTGTTACTGAACCTGCTTTTTCCCCTCACAGAATTCCTCGAGCAGTTCTATTTGAAGTACGCGAGCTTCGCGCCGTTAAGTAATGCTGATGTCCTCGATCACCTAAACAAGATCTTTCAGTCTGATCTCAACGACAGGCAAGTTCAAGCCCCACGCGCACAATGAGAATGCCAATTTATGTGATATTTCATAACCTTCAGAAAGACCTCAGGAGGTCAAAATAAATGTTATAATTCACATGAATTTTTTTCCAAAAACTTGTTACCAAAACGTGGGAACTTTATTTTGCAATAATACCTACACTACTTAAAGCTTGGGGTAAGTAGGTTAAAAAAATATTATTTATTTTTTTTCAGCAAGAATGCATTTAATTGATCAACCAATCAGAAGTGACAGTAAAGACTTTCTACTCATTAAAGTATCTTGAAATAAAAATGTGTCACGGTTTCCACAAAAATATTAGTCAGTACAATTGTTTTAACACTGATAATAATCATAAATGTATCTTGAGCAGTAAATCATCATATTATACTGATTTCTGAATGATCATGTGACACTGAAGACTGGAGTAATGATGCTGAAAATTGTTCAGCTTTGATCACAGGAATAAATTACACTTTACTATATATTCACATAGAAAACCGTTTTAAGATTAATAATATTTCACTGTATTTTGGATCAAATAAATGCAGCCTTGAAGAGCTTAATAGAAAAAGAAAGAGAAAAATTCTGTCAAAACACTGAAAATTGTTACGGACATCAAACTTTTGAATGGTAGTATATATTTCCAATGAATGTTTGAAAAAACAAATGTTTCACATAATTTTGGTTTATTATTATTATTATACGTTTGAGCTAGACGAATGCTGTCAATAATTTGGGAAAAGTGTGATTTAATGTGTTTAAATCCAGCTGCCTCTCATGCAGTGTTAATTTCATGTTAGTTTTTATTAGATATGTTAGATAAACTATAGTTTTCGCATGTAAAAGAACATGAGTTTGTGGCTCCATTGATTTTTCAAATGTAACTGAACAGCAGTTGAGGCCTTATGATACGGTTTAGGGTTCTCTTCTTATGATACGGTTTAGGGTTCTCTTCTTATGATATGGTTTAGGGTTCTCTTATGATATGGTTTAGGGTTCTCCTCTTATGATACGGTTTAGGGTTCTCTTCTTTTGATACGGTTTAGGGTTCTCTTCTTTTGATACGGTTTAGGGTTCTCTTCTTTTGATACGGTTTAGGGTTCTCTTATGATACGGTTTAGGGTTCTCTTCTTATGATATGGTTTAGGGTTCTCTTATGATATGGTTTAGGGTTCTCCTCTTATGATACGGTTTAGGGTTCTCTTCTTTTGATACGGTTTAGGGTTCTCTTCTTTTGATACGGTTTAGGGTTCTCTTATGATACGGTTTAGGGTTCTCTTCTTATGATATGGTTTAGGGTTCTCTTATGATATGGTTTAGGGTTCTCCTCTTATGATACGGTTTAGGGTTCTCTTCTTTTGATACGGTTTAGGGTTCTCTTCTTTTGATACGGTTTAGGGTTCTCTTCTTTTGATACGGTTTAGGGTTCTCTTATGATACGGTTTAGGGTTCTCTTCTTATGATACGGTTTAGGGTTCTCTTTTGATACGGTTTAGGGTTCTCTTCTTATGATACAGTTTAGGGTTCTCTTATGATACAGTTTAGGGTTCTCCTCTTATGATACGGTTTAGGGTTCTCCTCTTATGATACGGTTTAGGGTTCTCTTCTTTTGATACGGTTTAGGGTTTTCCTCTTATGATACGGTTTAGGGTTCTCTTCTCTTATGATACGGTTTAGGGTTCTCTTATGATATGGATTAGGGTTCTACTCTTATGATACGGTTTAGGGTTCTCTTCTTTTGATACGGTTTAGGCTTCTCTTCTTATGATCGGTTTAGGGTTCTCTTCTTATGATACGGTTTAGGGTTCTCTTATGATACAGTTTAGGGTTCTCCTCTTATGATACGGTTTAGGGTTCTCTTCTTTTAATACGGTTTAGGGTGCTCTTTTTATGATACGGTTTAGGGTTCTCTTATGATACGGTTTAGGGTTCTCTTATGATATGGATTAGGGTTCTACTCTTATGATACGGTTTAGGGTTCTCTTCTTTTGATACAGTTTAGGCTTCTCTTCTTATGATCGGTTTAGGGTTCTCTTCTTATGATCGGTTTAGGGTTCTCTTCTTATGATACGGTTTAGGGTTCTCTTCTTTTAATACGGTTTAGGCTTCTCTTCTTATGATCGGTTTAGGGTTCTCCTCTTATGATACGGTTTAGGGTTCTCTTCTTTTAATACGGTTTAGGGTGCTCTTCTTATGATACGGTTTAGGGTTCTCTTCTTTTGATACGGTTTAGGGTTCTCTTCTTTTGATACGGTTTAGGGTTCTCTTATGATACGGTTTAGGGTTCTCTTCTTATGATACGGTTTAGGGTTCTCTTATGATACGGTTTAGGGTTCTCTTCTTATGATACAGTTTAGGGTTCTCTTATGATACAGTTTAGGGTTCTCCTCTTATGATACGGTTTAGGGTTCTCCTCTTATGATACGGTTTAGGGTTCTCTTCTTTTGATACGGTTTAGGGTTCTCTTATGATATGGTTTAGGGTTCTTCTTATGATACGGTTTAGGGTTCTCTTATGATACGGTTTAGGGTTCTTCTCTTATGATACGGTTTAGGGTTCTCTTCTTATGATACGGTTTGGGGTTCTCTTATGATACGGTTTAGGGTTCTCTTCTTATGATACGGTTTAGGGTTCTCCTCTTATGATACGGTTTAGGGTTCTCCTCTTATACGGTTTAAGGTTCTCTTCTTATGATATGGTTTAGGGTTCTCCTCTTATGATACGGTTTAGGGTTCTCTTATGATACGGTTTAGGGTTCTTTTCTTATGATACGGTTTACGGTTCTCCTCTTATGATACGGTTTAGGGTTCTCTTCTCATGATACGGTTTAGGGTTCTCTTCTTATGATACGGTTTAGGGTTCTCTTCTTATGATACGGTTTAGGGTTCTCCTCTTATGATACGGTTTAGGGTTCTCTTCTTATGATACGGTTTAGGGTTCTCTTATGATACGGTTTAGGGTTCTCTTCTTATGATACGGTTTAGGGTTCTCTTATGATACGGTTTAGGGTTCTCTTCTTATGATACGGTTTAGGGTTCTCTTCTTTTGATACGGTTTAGGGTTCTCTTATGATATGGTTTAGGGTTCTCTTCTTTTGATACGGTTTAGGGTTCTCTTCTTATGATACGGTTTAGGGTTCTCTTATGATACGGTTTAGGGTTCTCTTCTTATGTTACGGTTTAGGGTTCTCTTATGATACGGTTTAGGGTTCTCCTCTCATGATACGGTTTAGGGTTCTCCTTTTATACGGTTTAGGGTTTTCTTCTTATGATATGTTTTAGGGTTCTCCTCTTATGATACGGTTTAGGGTTCTCCTCTTATGATACGGTTTAGGGTTCTCTTATGATACGGTTTAGGGTTCTCTTCTTATGATACGGTTTAGGGTTCTCTTCTTATGATACGGTTTAGGGTTCTCCTCTTATGATACGGTTTAGGGTTCTCCTCTTATGATACGGTTTAGGGTTCTCTTCTTATGATACGGTTTAGGGTTCTCCTCTTATGATACGGTTTAGGGTTCTCTTCTTATGATACGGTTTAGGGTTCTCCTCTTATGATACGGTTTAGGGTTCTCTTCTTATGATACGGTTTAGGGTTCTCCTCTTATGATACGGTTTAGGGTTCTCTTCTTATGATACGGTTTAGGGTTCTCCTCTTATGATACGGTTTAGGGTTCTCCTCTTATGATACGGTTTAGGGTTCTCTTCTTATGATACGGTTTAGGGTTCTCTTCTTATGATACGGTTTAGGGTTCTCTTGATGTTCTGTATTCCTTCAGGATGAAGCTGATAACAGCAGAAGTGTCCAAGTTCAGGGCTGGGCTGGCTTGTGCTCCTATGCATTTCTTCCAAGTGACCTACAACAAGCACACTTTGACCTTAGATGACCTTTCAACACTTGATGACCAAAACTGGGTCAATGATCAGGTTGGCTTTTAAATCTGTATTTATAAGAAGTCATTCATTTCTAAAAAAGCATTTGCACATCTCCTGGACTAGGATTTGTTATATGTTTTTTTTGCAGGTGATTAACATGTATGGAGAATTGATCATGGAAGCTACAAACCATAAGGTAAAAGCATTCATTGATTTCTCTAGAGTACTAATGCAGCTTGTGTCTTGGGTTATCCTACTTCTCACAATACATTTAATTTCATACAGTAACTAAAACGTTTCACTTTTTGTAAAAAAGGTGAAATAAGATTGGAAATTAATAGCAACACCAAAAGAACAACTAATCTTTTCTGTTAGTTTAAGCAGAAAGTAATAGAAGTAAATCAAACTTTTAACATTTTAATAATAGTCACAGGCTATAATTATAAAAAGGGCAAACTGAACGTGGTGTGTGTTTACTGATGTGTCGTCGGTTCAACAATATAATCATATATAATATCGCAGTTTTTTTAAGGCGATTATCAATATAATATTTCTGAAAATGGCCCAGCCCTAGTGTTTACACATTTCAGAAAGATTGTGCTGAGAATTCTTCCGTGACCTTTATATCAGATTACAACGGTACACCATTGACCTTTTGTGTATTATGATTGAGTCATTGAATCATTTACTCATTCGATTCATTCAAAAACACATATTTATTCAGGAATAAAACACCTTTAGTGTGTTACTCTGAGACATACAATGTTTTTTTTCCATTGATGGAGCAAAAATAGCTAATTTAGCTGACAATATGGTGTCCAAAATGTAAATTACTCAACATTAACAGCATCATGACTGAGAGTGTGACAATGCTTAAACATTGCAATGTGCATTTAGTCTAGTTAGCGATATTTTGGCGAATTCGCTGGCAAAAAATGTATGTAGTGTAGAGATGTAAGAAGTACACACAGAAGACACTTTCAACCCAAGCAGCTTTCTTGCTCATTCACAACACCAACTTAAAGCCGACTAGATTAATACAGGTATGTTTGCTATACAGTAATGGCAAAAAAAAAAAAAATAGACAGAATAATACAATAATAATGATGCCTGGCTTCTGGTTCTGGGGTTTCAGTGTGTTTAAAAACAAAACCTTTTGAAATTGTACTGGTGTGGCTCTTATGTTGCAAATTAATCAGCATTGTATATTTCCCCTCAAAGTGAACAGCCATTGTTTATCTGTCCTTTTCTAGGTTCATTTCTTCAACAGTTTTTTTTACCGACAGTTTGTAGCAAAAGGTTATGAAGGCGTGAGACGGTGGACCAAAAAGGTAAACACAGCTTTCAAAAACATCACATATTGATAGAATCTAAACAAAAAATTATCTCATTTGTTTTTGTTTACTGCTTGATATCGAGTCTCTGCATTTCCTACAAGTCAAATTTTTATTCTTTTTTAAACAAATGCTCAGTAAAAGGACGTGCTTAAAATGATAGTTCACCCAAAAATGAAAAGCTGTCATCATTTACTCACTCTCATGTCGTTCCAAACCCGGAAGGCTTTCTGTTTGTTGAGGAACACGAGAGATATTTTGAAGAATATTGGAGCCTATTGACTTCCATTGCATGGACAAAAACCACTGAAACATTTCTCAGAATTACGCCACTATTAAAGTTAGTTAAATTAACTCTGCTCAGAGAACAGTTGGTCCCACTCTAAAGAGAGTTAAAGTAACTCTGAATCTGTGTTAAAGTTAATGAGATAATAAAGTGATTAATTAAGCATTAGTGATGAACACCTGCTGTTAACAAGAAGAATCAATGAAAGAAAAGAGAAACACAAGAATTACAATTGACTTCCAGCCACAGCCTTAGAGGAAATCAACTAAAGATAAAATAAGACATTACATCTCTCAAGATCTCAGCAGAGGAGGATTAAACAACAGCATTACCAGCTTCATTTATTACTAACCAGATCGACTTTATTTCGGTCATACGGCTATGGAAGGACCTTTTTTTATAGAAGGAAGTTTGTGGTCTTTGAAACAGTCTTCACCAAAACACACAACAAAACTGCAAAGAAAGCTGGAAACAAAGATGATCAGGTGATCTAGTTTTCAGCATCATAAAGTATAATAAGGCAGTAATCTTATCCCTAACCAAAAGTGGTTATTTGTTGTTAATAGACTATATTCATCAACAATACTTTCTTGCCACATATCAGACATTCTGAAATTAGATTTTTACACATTGCAGGAATTCTTTCCTTATGAAACACACAGACATCAAGGATCAGCATATGAATCTCAACAATGGTGACATGATTCATGCTGCAATGCATGCTGGGAGTCATGAGTTTTATACTATGGTGACAAAAAATCTAAATTTAGAATCTCTGATCTTTTGCAAGAAAATATTGTTGATGAATAAAATCTATTAACAACAAATAACCACTTTTGGAGAGGAATAATATTAGTAAAGTATTCAATCTTACGATGATGAAAAGTATATCACCTGATCAGTTTTGTTTCTGTATTTATTTGCAAGAAATTCTGTGTTTTGGTAAACATTGTTACAAAGACCAAAAACTCACATAAAAAGCCAAGTCAAACTGAGCAACTAAAGGAAAGACTGATCACCATAATGGGGACCAGAAATCAATAAAACCTCAACATCTAAACCTCTGTTAATTCTCTATAAGAACTTCTGTAGACATCTGACAGAAATAGTCAGTCTGGTTAGTAATAGGTGAAGCTGGTAACGCTTTTTGTGGAGTTGTTTAATCCTTCTCTACTGAGATCTTGAGAGATGTAACATCTTTTATCTTTAGTTGTAGTTGTCAGTTGTAGTTCTTGTGTTTTTCTTTCCTTCTGTGATTCTGCTTGTTAACAGCAGGTGTTCATTACTAATGCTCAATCATCACTTAATTGATCACTTAATTACCTTTATTAACTTTAACTCTGATTCAGGGTTACTTTAACACTCTTTAGAGAGGGACCAAATGTTATCTGAGCAGAGCTAATTTAACTCTGGGTATTTTGATGTGTGGCACACGGAACGATGGAAAGTGTCTGATGTCTTCTGTCTTGATGTTCTCAGGTGGATCTGTTCTCTAAGACACTGATTCTGATTCCTCTTCACCTGGAGATCCACTGGTCACTCATAACCGTGGACGTCTCCAAGCAGAACATCAACTTCTACGACTCGCAGGGCATCCTCTTCAAGTTCGCTGTGGACGTGAGTGCGTTTGCAGGGTGATTTAGAGAGAGATCCTCACATCGAGCTGACGTGTGACTCTTTCCACAGAACATCCTGAAATACATCCTGGCAGAAGCAAAAGAGAAGAAGCAGCCGGTCTTTCAGAAGGGCTGGAAGATGGTGGTCAACAAGGTTTGTAACGCGAGCTTAACTAAAGCCTTTTCTGATGTTCTCAATAAACACACACTGAGAGCTTTATCTTGGGTTTGTTCTCTCCACATTTATCTTGGGTTTGTTCTCTCCACATTTATCTTGGGTTTGTTCTCTCCACAGAGCATTCCACAGCAGAAGAACGACAATGACTGTGGGGTTTTTGTCTTGGAGGTAAATGTTTGCGTACAGTAGGGCTGGGTGGGATGATGATATATATTTAATTTAATTTATTTCTATAACGCTTTTCACAATACATATTGTTTCAAAGCAGCTTTACAGGAAATGCTTGTTTCAATGATACAATCAGGAAGTGTTCAGTTTTCAGCTAAAGGTTGAGTGTGCCAAACTAATGTCTATATTACATATACAGCTATAATATAATGTTAAGCAGACATAAGGAATGTGTTAGGCAGCAATTACACTTCTAATGATTATAATATAAGGATAATGTTCTTATACACACATACAATGCATGTGAATTTGCTATGAATAAGGACATATATTTGCATGGCTATCATTGGACAGGACTGCTTTAAGTTATGCAAGGGTGACAACGACAGAAATAATGCAAAAAAAGGTCAAAGTAAAGGGCTGTTCACATCAAAACAAATGCTGACTGTGAAAATTTAGTGTGATTAAATAAATGACACAAACATCCATATGCCATCAATTCGACAGAGGTGTTGTAATCTCTGGCCAACCAATACAATTCTTGCTTTTTTTCACATGTCCAGGACCGACGCTGTTACATAAAACTACAACTTGGTTGCTGCTTGTTTGTGTTTTCATAAAAGTGCCCCAATTATGCTATTTTCAAGGTTCCTTATTTTTTTTTGGATCTCTTACAATATGGGATACCAATTACCATACAAAGGTAAATAAAAACAAAAAAACATTACTTTTCTCATAATATACACTACACACATCACCTCATTTCTCAAAGAGTCTGAAACCGGTTCATTCGAAGATTCGAAGAGCTCTTCCACGAGTCTACTCTGCTCTGATTGGTCAAATGACACAGTCTGTTGTGATTGGTCTACTCTGCTCTGATTGGTCAGATGACCCAGTCTGTTGTGATTGGTCTACTCTGCTCTGATTGGTCAGATGACCCAGTCTGTTGTGATTGGTTTACTCTGCTCTGATTGGTCAGATGACCCAGTCTGTTGTGATTGGTTTACTCTGCTCTGATTGGTCAGATGACCCACTCTGTTGTGATTGGTTTACTCTGCTCTGATTGGTCAGATGACCCAGTCTGTTGTGATTGGTCTACTCTGCTCTGATTGGTCAGATGACCCAGTCTGTTGTGATTGGTTGACCACTTACAGAGCATGTCAGAAACTAAACGACCATTACCATATCTGAATTTCAGCACTTGATACACAGTGATATGAACAGAAACAATAACGATTTTTTCAATGTATCAATCTCATCCTTTTGAAGTTCATGCAAAGTGGATTTGCATTCTGCAGTCTCAGCTACAACTACAGTGCCAATCAAGACCATAGACTGGCATTATGCAAATGTGTTACACAGTTTCAGCAGGAAATGAGACTGGAATTACTGACGACTCGTTTCAGTTCAGAATCGCTTCTTTCTTTTAGGAAAATCTGCACTTTGATCTTTAAAACTTTGCAGACCGTTTACATTCACAAACACCTATATTACACACTACATACACATAAATATTAAAAAAAAAAACATATATATATATACAGGGACACTTAAACCTGTCTGTAGTTTTTGACCAAAAAACAGCTGATGTGAACAGGCCACCCAAAGTATACTCCACTTTTTAAGCGTACACTAGGGTCCACAACCCATGCGCATGCAAGCTACAACAACAATGGATTGCTATGTGGATAAGAGACTGTGCGAGGAGCTTAGAAAATATCTGCATGTGTACTGTAGCCTAAAAGATTATAAAGATATGTGGGTTATAACTCGTGGTACTGTCTCCTGTAGAGCAAGTTGTTGAGCGCCTGTGAATGCATACACATCAACAGGAGTGTACTTTGGGCTTAAAGAAGAGGGGTTTTGTTATAGTATATATTTTTATCTATTATGAAATTACTCAATATGAGATTTTGGTTATGGTGCCCTGCTGCCCACCCCCAATTCTTATGATCACACTGAAGCTCTTCTTGATTTTGCAGTACTGCAAGTGCCTGGCGTTCCTGAAGCCGCTGCTGTTCACTCAAGAGGACATGCCACGAGTCCGCCAGAGGATCTACAGAGAGCTCTGCGACTGCACGCTGTCCGACTGTTCAATCCCAGACAAGCCCACACAGACCTGAAGACTCACTCGTGTCTGGATGAGGAACACAACACGCAGGAATCGGCTTCACAGCAAGACCAACAAATCCACAGTTTTGATCAGGCAAAGCTGGAAATTCCCAATATATGAGCCTGTCAAAACACCAGAAAGGCTTGCTGGATTTTCTTCCCGGTTGCGTTTACCTCTTCGCTTGACATCGGCCGTCCAGATATGCCTTTTCCCAGCGTCCTCGAGTTAACGAAGGCTGACAGCTTCTCAGAGAACAAGGTGGATGCCGAACGAGAAAATCCTCCGCGATGGAGAAATCGTTTACTGGCAACCACAAAGATTCAAGACCTCACAAGCGTGTGGATATTTTTTTTTTTTGTACTTGTTTTAAAATATCATTTATTGTCATTCATCCTTGCATCTTATAACACAGCCATGACACAGACTACGTGTTTCTATCAGGTTTCTTTTAGTTTTTGCTTTGCGGCATGAAACTTGAAGGACTTTTATAGAGTATAAATGTCACGCTGTTATTGAGGTACAAGAAGCTTTTATAAAGGCTTTTAATGAATGTACTGTTAAACATGAGAATTATACTTGTACAGTCAAGCTTGTAACTTGAAAGCAGATTTTGTTGCGATACCTGAAGTCCTGGACCAGATTTTTGCTTTGTTAACACTTGATCAACTTCAAATTATGTTCCACGTTCCCAGTGTACTGTGGTTTTTAGTGAAGAAGCCTCAGGAACGATGCTTAATATCCGGCTGCTTGCTGTAAACCACCGGCATTATTTGACCGTTTTGTTGTTGCAAACTGCTGTTCTCTCACTTCTCAGCACTTTCCGTTGTTTTTCCAAAATGTGTCCGCGGTTAAAATGTTTTTTTTGTAGCATGTAGATTAGTCAGTTAAAGGTCATTTTTAAAATGAGCTCAGAGTTTGTTGCAGTGAAAGCTGCAGGTTTCTGCCTTTTATTTATACCCCTTTCTTTTTCTTAATTGTGAGGACTGATCTGAAGAAATCATCTGAAACTGTTCAACAAACGCTGAAGGCCAAGCTAAACTTCAGACTGGTGATTGTTGCGGTTGTGAGTCTCATCTTCATCATTAGTTCTGTGTGAGGAGCGTTTTTCTACCTTGTGATCCAGTTTGGTACAAAAATGTCTGAATAGTAGCTTTATACTTTTGTCAGTGATCCCATCATTCAAGAGCGATACTGTCTTTTTAGTTACTTGAAATTTACCAACAAATCATAACCTCAGACGGAGTTTCTGACTACTAGTTTCATCATTATTTAAAAATACATGTTTAATAACCAGTTCTGTGTCTGTTATTGTGTGTAAATATGCATATAAAAGGAAGCACGTAACCTTTTGGAAATGCTGATTGTCTACCTCAGGAGGTCTGTGTAAAGATGCTTTCAATGTTTGCAACCCTGTTACTAAAATATAAATGGATTAGAATCCTTTTTAGTAATTAAATAATCAGAACGGCTAATAGGTTAAAGATTTTGCTTACAAAATGGCAATTTTTAATTTACCCAGAATCATGCAGCTCTACCATAAAACTTAACGCTAAATTTGTTTAAAATAAAGATCACGATTCTCCTATGATTCTGAACAGACAACCAAACAAAATAACTAGTAATTTACTAGAGGTTCTGACTAAGCCTGGGTCAGATGGTACCATGATGGTAGTTGAACAAACTCGGGGTTACAGGATTAGTTTCGAGTTGACAAAACCAAACCAATCTAACCAGGCTTTGTTGGTACCATGATCATCATCTTTCTCTGTCAACTCAGGCTTTATACTGAGTTTAGGAGTGACATCAGTAGCGAACAGCCAATCACACGCTGAGAAAGAGTGAAACTGCGATTCATTTCTCGTGAGAGAAGCAGCGCAATTCACTTATTAAATAAAAGTATTAAAATAGTAAGAATTTAAACAAATTTACACAGCAAGAAGAAAATTGCTGTCTATGAAAGAGGACAACTAAAAGAAAAAGTCTCGCTACTGTTTATCAGTGCAAGTAAAAGTTGTGAAGTTAGTTTATACAGTTGATAAAGGTATAGAATTGAACATTTAAGCTCACATGTAGTTATTTTATAGATTTATCTATTGATTCTAAAGTGTATTTATATTAGCTTTAAATATTTATTTAAACTCTGCGTAATAATTGATGAACTAAAATTGTACATGTGTGATTAAGAGTACAATAATTACATAAATAATATCTAAATCATACAAATTTATTATTCTAAATAAGCATTACTAAAAGCCAGACGATTTTGTCTTTAAAAATAATTTGCTGTGTAGTGGTCTTTAATTTGAAGTAGAAACAGGTGGAGTGACTTTATTGCGTCAGACATGTGACACTCTGCTCACAGCTGATTGGTCCAAGTTTGGTTTGCGATCTCTTACCTGGAACATCACCTGACCCGGACCAGGTTAGCCGTAAGTTACTATGGCGATGAACACTGCTAAAAGCCAAACCACTTTCATGGTGCCTAAAACCCAGTGTTGGCGCAAACTAAACAAACACACCTGGCTAGCCAGCTAAACCGCTTCATGGTATAGGCCCTGGTCTGAACCGCTTCATGGTACAGGCCCTGGTCTGAACCGCTTCATGGTATAGGCCCTGGTCTGAACCGCTTCATGGTACAGGCCCTGGTCTGAACCGCTTCATGGTATAGGCCCTGGTCTGAACCGCTTCATGGTACAGGCCCTGGTCTGAACCGCTTCATGGTACAGGCCCTGGTCTGAACCGCTTCATGGTACAGGCCCTGGTCTGAACCGGTTTCATGGTACAGGCCCTGGTCTGAACCGCGTCATGGTACAGGCCCTGGTCTGAACCGGTTTCATGGTACAGGCCCTGGTCTGAACCACTTCATGGTACAGGCCCTGGTCTGAACCGGTTTCATGGTACAGGCCCTGGTCTGAACCGCTTCATGGTACAGGCCCTGGTCTGAACCGCTTCATGGTAGAGGCCCTGGTCTGAACCGGTTTCATGGTACAGGCCCTGGTCTGAACCGGTTTCATGGTACAGGCCCTGGTCTGAACCGGTTTCATGGTACAGGCCCTGGTCTGAACCGCTTCATGGTACAGGCCCTGGTCTGAACCGGTTTCATGGTACAGGCCCTGGTCTGAACCGCTTCATGGTACAGGTCCTGGTCTGAACCGCTTCATGGTACAGGCCCTGGTCTGAACCGCTTCATGGTACAGGCCCTGGTCTGAACCGGTTTCATGGTACAGGCCCTGGTCTGAACCGCTTCATGGTAGAGGCCCTGGTCTGAACCGGTTTCATGGTACAGGCCCTGGTCTGAACCGGTTTCATGGTACAGGCCCTGGTCTGAACCGGTTTCATGGTACAGGCCCTGGTCTGAACCGCTTCATGGTACAGGTCCTGGTCTGAACCGCTTCATGGTACAGGCCCTGGTCTGAACCGCTTCATGGTACAGGCGCTGGTCTGAACCGCTTCATGGTACAGGCCCTGGTCTGAACCGCTTCATGGTACAGGTCCTGGTCTGAACCGCTTCATGGTACAGGTCCTGGTCTGAACCGCTTCATGGTACAGGTCCTGGTCTGAACCGCTTCATGGTACAGGCCCTGGTCTGAACCGCTTCATGGTACAGGTCCTGGTCTGAACCGCTTCATGGTACAGGTCCTGGTCTGAACCACTTCATGGTACAGGCCCTGGTCTGAACCGCTTCATGGTACAGGCCCTGGTCTGAACCGCTTCATGGTACAGGCCCTGGTCTGAACCGCTTCATGGTACAGGCCCTGGTCTGAACCGCTTCATGGTACAGGCCCTGGTCTGAACCGGTTTCATGGTACAGGCCCTGGTCTGAACCGCGTCATGGTACAGGCCCTGGTCTGAACCGGTTTCATGGTACAGGCCCTGGTCTGAACCGGTTTCATGGTACAGGCCCTGGTCTGAACCACTTCATGGTACAGGCCCTGGTCTGAACCGGTTTCATGGTACAGGCCCTGGTCTGAACCGCTTCATGGTACAGGTCCTGGTCTGAACCGCTTCATGGTACAGGCCCTGGTCTGAACCGCTTCATGGTACAGGCCCTGGTCTGAACCGGTTTCATGGTACAGGCCCTGGTCTGAACCGCTTCATGGTAGAGGCCCTGGTCTGAACCGGTTTCATGGTACAGGCCCTGGTCTGAACCGGTTTCATGGTACAGGCCCTGGTCTGAACCGGTTTCATGGTACAGGCCCTGGTCTGAACCGCTTCATGGTACAGGTCCTGGTCTGAACCGCTTCATGGTATAGGCCCTGGTCTGAACCGCTTCATGGTACAGGCCCTGGTCTGAACCGCTTCATGGTACAGGCCCTGGTCTGAACCGGTTTCATGGTACAGGCCCTGGTCTGAACCGGTTTCATGGTACAGGCCCTGGTCTGAACCGCTTCATGGTATAGGCCCTGGTCTGAACCGCTTCATGGTATAGGCCCTGGTCTGAACCGCTTCATGGTATAGGCCCTGGTCTGAACCGCTTCATGGTACAGGCCCTGGTCTGAACCGCTTCATGGTACAGGCCCTGGTCTGAACCGCTTCATGGTACAGGCCCTGGTCTGAACCGGTTTCATGGTACAGGCCCTGGTCTGAACCGCGTCATGGTACAGGCCCTGGTCTGAACCGGTTTCATGGTACAGGCCCTGGTCTGAACCACTTCATGGTACAGGCCCTGGTCTGAACCGGTTTCATGGTACAGGCCCTGGTCTGAACCGCTTCATGGTACAGGTCCTGGTCTGAACCGCTTCATGGTACAGGCCCTGGTCTGAACCGCTTCATGGTACAGGCGCTGGTCTGAACCGCTTCATGGTACAGGCCCTGGTCTGAACCGCTTCATGGTACAGGTCCTGGTCTGAACCGCTTCATGGTACAGGTCCTGGTCTGAACCGCTTCATGGTACAGGTCCTGGTCTGAACCGCTTCATGGTACAGGCCCTGGTCTGAACCGCTTCATGGTACAGGCCCTGGTCTGAACCGCTTCATGGTACAGGTCCTGGTCTGAACCACTTCATGGTACAGGTCCTGGTCTGAACCACTTCATGGTACAGGCCCTGGTCTGAACCGGTTTCATGGTACAGGCCCTGGTCTGAACCGCGTCATGGTACAGGTCCTGGTCTGAACCGCTTCATGGTACAGGCCCTGGTCTGAACCGGTTTCATGGTACAGGCCTTGGTCTGAACCGCTTCATGGTACAGGCCCTGGTCTGAACCGCTTCATGGTAGAGGCCCTGGTCTGAACCGGTTTCATGGTACAGGCCCTGGTCTGAACCGGTTTCATGGTACAGGCCCTGGTCTGAACCGCTTCATGGTACAGGCCCTGGTCTGAATCGGTTTCATGGTACAGGCCCTGGTCTGAACCGCTTCATGGTACAGGCCCTGGTCTGAACCGGTTTCATGGTACAGGCCCTGGTCTGAACCGGTTTCATGGTACAGGCCCTGGTCTGAACCGCGTCATGGTACAGGCCCTGGTCTGAACCGCTTCATGGTACAGGCCCTGGTCTGAACCGGTTTCATGGTACAGGCCCTGGTCTGAACCGGTTTCATGGTACAGGCCCTGGTCTGAACCGCTTCATGGTACAGGTCCTGGTCTGAACCGCTTCATGGTACAGGTCCTGGTCTGAACCGCTTCATGGTACAGGTCCTGGTCTGAACCGGTTTCATGGTACAGGCCCTGGTCTGAACCGGTTTCATGGTACAGGCCCTGGTCTGAACCGGTTTCATGGTACAGGCCCTGGTCTGAACCGGTTTCATGGTACAGGCCCTGGTCTGATCCGCTTCATGGTACAGGTCCTGGTCTGAACCGCTTCATGGTACAGGTCCTGGTCTGAACCGCTTCATGGTACAGGCCCTGGTCTGAACCGCTTCATGGTACAGGCCCTGGTCTGAACCGGTTTCATGGTACAGGCCCTGGTCTGAACCGGTTTCATGGTACAGGCCCTGGTCTGAACCGCTTCATGGTACAGGCCCTGGTCTGAACCGCTTCATGGTACAGGTCCTGGTCTGAACCGCTTCATGGTACAGGCCCTGGTCTGAACCGCTTCATGGTACAGGCCCTGGTCTGAACCGGTTTCATGGTACAGGCCCTGGTCTGAACCGCTTCATGGTAGAGGCCCTGGTCTGAACCGGTTTCATGGTACAGGCCCTGGTCTGAACCGGTTTCATGGTACAGGCCCTGGTCTGAACCGGTTTCATGGTACAGGCCCTGGTCTGAACCGCTTCATGGTACAGGTCCTGGTCTGAACCGCTTCATGGTACAGGCCCTGGTCTGAACCGCTTCATGGTACAGGCGCTGGTCTGAACCGCTTCATGGTACAGGCCCTGGTCTGAACCGCTTCATGGTACAGGCCCTGGTCTGAACCGCTTCATGGTACAGGCCCTGGTCTGAACCGGTTTCATGGTACAGGCCCTGGTCTGAACCGCTTCATGGTACAGGCCCTGGTCTGAACCGCTTCATGGTACAGGTCCTGGTCTGAACCGCTTCATGGTACAGGCCCTGGTCTGAACCGCTTCATGGTACAGGCCCTGGTCTGAACCGGTTTCATGGTACAGGCCCTGGTCTGAACCGCTTCATGGTAGAGGCCCTGGTCTGAACCGGTTTCATGGTACAGGCCCTGGTCTGAACCGGTTTCATGGTACAGGCCCTGGTCTGAACCGGTTTCATGGTACAGGCCCTGGTCTGAACCGCTTCATGGTACAGGTCCTGGTCTGAACCGCTTCATGGTACAGGCCCTGGTCTGAACCGCTTCATGGTACAGGCGCTGGTCTGAACCGCTTCATGGTACAGGCCCTGGTCTGAACCGCTTCATGGTACAGGTCCTGGTCTGAACCGCTTCATGGTACAGGTCCTGGTCTGAACCGCTTCATGGTACAGGTCCTGGTCTGAACCGCTTCATGGTACAGGCCCTGGTCTGAACCGCTTCATGGTACAGGTCCTGGTCTGAACCGCTTCATGGTACAGGTCCTGGTCTGAACCGCTTCATGGTACAGGCCCTGGTCTGAACCGGTTTCATGGTACAGGCCCTGGTCTGAACCGCGTCATGGTACAGGTCCTGGTCTGAACCGCTTCATGGTACAGGCCCTGGTCTGAACCGGTTTCATGGTACAGGCCCTGGTCTGAACCGCTTCATGGTACAGGCCCTGGTCTGAACCGCTTCATGGTAGAGGCCCTGGTCTGAACCGGTTTCATGGTAGAGGCCCTGGTCTGAACCGGTTTCATGGTACAGGCCCTGGTCTGAACCGGTTTCATGGTACAGGCCCTGGTCTGAACCGGTTTCATGGTACAGGCCCTGGTCTGAACCGGTTTCATGGTACAGGCCCTGGTCTGAACCGGTTTCATGGTACAGGCCCTGGTCTGAACCGGTTTCATGGTACAGGCCCTGGTCTGAACCGGTTTCATGGTACAGGCCCTGGTCTGAACCGCGTCATGGTACAGGCCCTGGTCTGAACCGGTTTCATGGTACAGGCCCTGGTCTGAACCGGTTTCATGGTACAGGCCCTGGTCTGAACCGCTTCATGGTACAGGTCCTGGTCTGAACCGCTTCATGGTACAGGTCCTGGTCTGAACCGCTTCATGGTACAGGTCCTGGTCTGAACCGGTTTCATGGTACAGGCCCTGGTCTGAACCGGTTTCATGGTACAGGCCCTGGTCTGAACCGGTTTCATGGTACAGGCCCTGGTCTGAACCGGTTTCATGGTACAGGCCCTGGTCTGATCCGCTTCATGGTACAGGTCCTGGTCTGAACCGCTTCATGGTACAGGTCCTGGTCTGAACCGCTTCATGGTACAGGCCCTGGTCTGAACCGCTTCATGGTACAGGCCCTGGTCTGAACCGGTTTCATGGTACAGGCCCTGGTCTGAACCGGTTTCATGGTACAGGCCCTGGTCTGAACCGCTTCATGGTACAGGCCCTGGTCTGAACCGGTTTCATGGTACAGGCCCTGGTCTGAACCGGTTTCATGGTACAGGCCCTGGTCTGAACCGCTTCATGGTACAGGCCCTGGTCTGAACCGCTTCATGGTACAGGCCCTGGTCTGAACCGCTTCATGGTACAGGTCCTGGTCTGAACCGCTTCATGGTACAGGCCCTGGTCTGAACCGCTTCATGGTACAGGCCCTGGTCTGAACCGCTTCATGGTACAGGCCCTGGTCTGAACCGCTTCATGGTACAGGCCCTGGTCTGAACCGGTTTCATGGTAATGGCCCTGGTCTGAACCGCTTCATGGTACAGGCCCTGGTCTGAACCGCTTCATGGTAGAGGCCCTGGTCTGAACCGGTTTCATGGTACAGGCCCTGGTCTGAACCGGTTTCATGGTACAGGCCCTGGTCTGAACCGCTTCATGGTACAGGCCCTGGTCTGAACCGGTTTCATGGTACAGGCCCTGGTCTGAACCGCTTCATGGTACAGGCCCTGGTCTGAACCGGTTTCATGGTACAGGCCCTGGTCTGAACCGGTTTCATGGTACAGGCCCTGGTCTGAACCGCGTCATGGTACAGGCCCTGGTCTGAACCGCTTCATGGTACAGGCCCTGGTCTGAACCGGTTTCATGGTACAGGCCCTGGTCTGAACCGCTTCATGGTACAGGTCCTGGTCTGAACCGCTTCATGGTACAGGTCCTGGTCTGAACCGCTTCATGGTACAGGTCCTGGTCTGAACCGCTTCATGGTACAGGTCCTGGTCTGAACCGGTTTCATGGTACAGGCCCTGGTCTGAACCGGTTTCATGGTACAGGCCCTGGTCTGAACCGGTTTCATGGTACAGGCCCTGGTCTGATCCGCTTCATGGTACAGGTCCTGGTCTGAACCGCTTCATGGTACAGGTCCTGGTCTGAACCGCTTCATGGTACAGGCCCTGGTCTGAACCGCTTCATGGTACAGGCCCTGGTCTGAACCGGTTTCATGGTACAGGCCCTGGTCTGAACCGGTTTCATGGTACAGGCCCTGGTCTGAACCGGTTTCATGGTACAGGCCCTGGTCTGAATCGCTTCATGGTACAGGCCCTGGTCTGAACCGGTTTCATGGTACAGGCCCTGGTCTGAACCGGTTTCATGGTACAGGCCCTGGTCTGAACCGCTTCATGGTACAGGCCCTGGTCTGAACCGCTTCATGGTACAGGTCCTGGTCTGAACCGCTTCATGGTACAGGCCCTGGTCTGAACCGCTTCATGGTACAGGCCCTGGTCTGAACCGCTTCATGGTACAGGCCCTGGTCTGAACCGCTTCATGGTACAGGCCCTGGTCTGAACCGCTTCATGGTACAGGCCCTGGTCTGAACCGCTTCATGGTACAGGCCCTGGTCCGAACCGCTTCATGGTACAGGCCCTGGTCCGAACCGCTTCATGGTACAGGCCCTGGTCCGAACCGCTTCATGGTACAGGCCCTGGTCCGAACCGCTTCATGGTACAGGCCCTGGTCCGAACCGCTTCATGGTACAGGCCCTGGTCCGAACCGCTTCATGGTACCGGCCCTGGTCCGAACCGCTTCATGGTACAGGCCCTGGTCCGAACCGCTTCATGGTACAGGCCCTGGTCCGAACCGCTTCATGGTACAGGCCCTGGTCCGAACCGCTTCATGGTAGAGGCCCTGGTCTGAACCGGTTTCATGGTACAGGCCCTGGTCTGAACCGGTTTCATGGTACAGGCCCTGGTCTGAACCGCTTCATGGTACAGGCCCTGGTCTGAACCGGTTTCATGGTACAGGCCCTGGTCTGAACCGGTTTCATGGTACAGGCCCTGGTCTGAACCGCTTCATGGTACAGGCCCTGGTCTGAACCGCTTCATGGTAGAGGCCCTGGTCTGAACCGCTTCATGGTAGAGGCCCTGGTCTGAACCGGTTTCATGGTACAGGCCCTGGTCTGAACCGGTTTCATGGTACAGGCCCTGGTCTGAACCGCTTCATGGTACAGGCCCTGGTCTGAACCGGTTTCATGGTACAGGCCCTGGTCTGAACCGCTTCATGGTACAGGCCCTGGTCTTAACCGCTTCATGGTAGAGGCCCTGGTCTGAACCGGTTTCATGGTACAGGCCCTGGTCTGAACCGCTTCATGGTACAGGCCCTGGTCTGAACCGGTTTCATGGTACAGGCCCTGGTCTGAACGGTTTCATGGTACAGGTCCTGGTCTGAACCGCTTCATGGTACAGGCCCTGGTCTGAACCGGTTTCATGGTACAGGCCCTGGTCTGAAGAACCGGTTTCATGGTACAGGCCCTGGTCTGAACCGGTTTCATGGTACAGGCCCTGGTCTGAACCGCGTCATGGTACAGGCCCTGGTCTGAACCGCTTCATGGTACAGGTCCTGGTCTGAACCGCTTCATGGTACAGGCCCTGGTCTGAACCGGTTTCATGGTACAGGCCCTGGTCTGAACCGCTTCATGGTACAGGCCCTGGTCTGAACCGGATTCATGGTACAGCCCCTGGTCTGAACCGGATTCATGGTACAGGCCCTGGTCTGAACCGGATTCATGGTACAGGCCCTGGTCTGAACTGGATTCATGGTACAGGCCCTGGTCTGAACCGGTTTCATGGTACAGGCCCTGGTCTGAACCGGTTTCATGGTACAGGCCCTGGTCTGAACCGGTTTCATGGTACAGGCCCTGGTCTGAACCGCTTCATGGTAAAGGCCCTGGTCTGAACCGGTTTCAGTACTGGATGTATCAGTGTGTTTGAAAAATCCCTTGAATGATTCAATGACAGTCTCTAGTCTCCACCTACTGGTGTAACGATGTCATTGATATGATTGCTATCATAGACATCAGTGTTTATATCTGAACTATACAAAATGTTCCCAGGACTTCTGTGATCATATAAATAACTGTAAGACAGAAATAATGATACTGTGTATTTGTGAATCTGTTTCTGTTTAAAAGACAGACGAATCATGTCATTTGAATCGAGATAATCTTTTAACAGGTAATCGTGCAGCTCTATTACATATTAATGATTGAGATTGATGCAAAGAGTTGTGGAGTTATGACTGTCCAAAATGTGATGAATTTTAACATCAATGCTGATACCACAAACACCATCTGGAGGTTCACTCTTGTGTTCCAGTGATGATGACTATCATGTCACCAGACCAGACTCACTGGGAAACACAAGACTTTGCATGAGATGGACACTGGCTTCATCTAAAGACAAACGCAAGGCAAAGTTTATAAAAAAGCATTTATTAAAAAAAGAAGAAAAAAAAGACCACCTACAAATGCCAGACTAGATGATTTTCAGGCATGGACATTCATACAGCACTAAACTCTATTATGTACATCACACACACAAACTCTCAATCCCTTACTGCACATCCCAAAACTAACGTTTCTGACAGCCTCCATCTCATCTTAATCCTGTCTGTGTTTATTCTTGACCAGGAGAAGGCGAATGTTCAAGCTTTCTGCACCAGCTTCCCATAACCCCCTCTGGCAGGGTCGTAATCCTGCCTGTATTCATCTCGCACCTGCAAACACAAACACTGGGCTGCTAACAGGATCACATAATGCTACGTTTACAGTGGAGGCCAAAAGGGGGACATGACCAATACATGTTTTTAATTTCTGTTAAATTGAATAGAAAAATTACACACTGAAAGGTTTAAAAAAAGAAAAACATCCCGAATGGAAGCATGAAAATGGTGTCAGGACGTCACTTTGCTAGAAGCACATATTCCTGTAAAGAAACATACGGAGCCCCTGAAGGGCATGTGATAGCTTTTCTGTTCTCTCAAGTGTTTTTTGCGTTCCCTGATAGGGGTGTCGAAATGAATGATTTCGACTCGGCGACGGCTGATGCGCGCATCTCTAGGGTAACATTATACACTGATGAATGAGCGCTGCTTTTAAATGGACATTTCTTTAAAACAAAATTGATTTGACAGAATTTCATTTTCTTAATGGCATAAACAGGCTTTACTCCCTTGAAACTTAAACTGGAATGTCACTGTTTCTGTCACTGAGACTTCCCGAACAGGCGAACACGCACACACACACACATCACTTTTGAGTAAAACTGAAAATTGAGGATGCAGTGCATCGTAATGCATCACGATATCGAATTGAACTGAATCGATGACATGATAATCGTAATCGAACCGAACCGTGAGACCAGTGTAGGTTCTATTCCCCTAGAAACATTGTATTCGCTCGCATAGAATGCAAAGTTTCTCGGAATGCAAAAGTTTTTGTCCGGGAACGCAAAAGCATAGAAATGTATTTCCCCCATCATGTCCCTTTAGGAGCTCCATAGGAAACAATATTCCTGAAATATAAATGCAATAATCATAGTGATTTCATGACCCACCTGCCCGCCTGACTTGCCCCGGCCGTACTGCCGGCCCTCTTTAAAGCCTGCGTCCCAGTCCGTGCGGATGATCCGGTCATCCAGCCTCGTGCCATTAACAAACCTCATGGCGTTCTCGGCATCGGCTCGAGTGTAATACCTTCATATCAGCAGTTAAAGAACGGACACTATTGATGATACAGTCTCTGATCAAAATGACACGTGGTCAAAGATCTTTATATCATAAGAATCAGATTACTGTGCTCTAATCTCCAACACTGAGAAGAAAGTGCACACAAACATTAAAAGGGGTCATGACATAAGACATCGAATTTTCTGTGTACTTTTGACATGTAAGTCTTTGAACCATTAAAACATCGAGCATGTTTCAGACAGAGCTTAAAACATCTATCATTACAGTTCTCGTTCTCAGTGTGAACAGGCCTTAAAGGGATAGTTGATCATTCCCCATCATTTACTCGTCCTAGGTGTGTATGACATTCATTTTTCAGACGAATACAATCGTCATAGTAAAAAATGTCTTGGCTCTTACAAGCTTTATAATGGCAGTAAATGAGCACTATTTTTTAGGACTATATTTTATTTTAGTTGATAAAGTTTTACATATGGATATTTTTCTTAGAGCCGTGTGAAGCACTTTTATCATGGATAGATGCACTTGTATTATCTCAGGGTGAATGGGCACTATTTTTAAGTCCATCAAAGTGCATCTATCCATGATAAAAGTGCATCTATGATAAAAGTGCATCTATCCATGATTAAAGTGCATCTATGATAAAAGTGCATCTATCCATGATTAAAGTGCTCCACACTGCTCAGGAGGGTTAATAAAGGCCTTCTGAAGCAAAGTCATGCGTTTGTGTGAGAAAAATATCCTTATTTAAAACTTTATCGACTAAAATAACTAGCTTCCGGCTAAAACTAGTGCTCATTTACAGCCATTATAAAGAGCCAGGACATTTGTTAATATAACTCTGATTGTATTCATCTGAAAGGAGAAAGTCATATACACCTAGGATGAGTTGAGGATGAGTAAATCATGGCTAATCTTCATTTTTGGGTGAACTAACACTTTAAGGCTCATGTTAAGAGGACAGATAAAGCCCGCACTGGCTGTGGATGGCAGGATACTCGACGAAGCAGAAGCCACAGGCCGTCTTCTTGACCTTGTCGAGGCCGATGACGATCCTCTTGACGTCCCCGCTCTTGGCGAAGAGCTCGTACACCTGCTCCTCGGTGGTGTAGAAGGACAGGTTCCCCACGTACAGCGTGGAGCTCTGCTTCAGCAGCTTCTCCTGCTCGTAGCGGTTACCCTGAGCACACACACACACACACACACAACTGTCTCACACACCACTCTGATGCGCTTCACTGAGGACATACACACTTCTATACAGAGAGGACACTCGAAACTGATCAAAAAGGACAGTAAATACATACGAATACAAAATATTTATATTTAAAGACACTATAGCAATTTCCAAAATGATTACTCAGCACAACTGTTTTCAACACTGATAATAATCAGAAAGACATCTGTCATTTGTTTTTCTCTTGTAATGTTTCATCAATTTTCTGGAATGAGTTGAGCTCTTATTGTTTTTCTGAAGTTAATATGAACGGTAATCTACACATTAAGGATGTCATTTCTCTTTTTGAAAACCCAAACAAATCTTTAGAATCTGCTGTTAACTTCCTTATGGCAAAGTTTTACTTTCACAAACAAAGGTTTCTTAAGAAAATTCCTACTTTTAAAGATTTCTTATGTGAAGTAAAATATTTAAACAAATCACTAAAAAAATTGATAATAGAAAATGTACTTCTTTTTTGAAGAAATATGATGAGATCGTTCATGTACCATGATTAATATCTGTTTGCCTTTTCTTTTTTTGTTTTTCTTTGTTTAGCTCTTTCCATTTTTGTGCTATGATTGTGCACGAATGAGTTTACTTGTTTAATATATACATTGCTGGAAATGTTCTAGATTTCTAACAGATGTGTGTTTGCACTATTGTAAAAAAAATTCTTGAAAAAAAATAAATAAATGAAAATAATCATAAATGTATCTTGATCATCAAATCATCATATTATACTGATTTCTGAAGGATCATGTGACACTGAAGACTGGAGTAATGATGCTGAAAACTCAGCTTTGATCACAGAATAATATTTTACTACATATTTACATTGAAAACAATTTAAATTGTAACAATATTTTACAATATTACGGTTTTTGATCAAATAAAGCTTTGGTGAGCAGAATAATCTTCTTAGACAATATTTTAAAAGTCTCTAACATACTTTTCTAAAAGGAACCTTATGTATTGATGCATAATCAAATACTTAATGAATTTGAATAAAAAATATTATACATTTTGAACTAGAGAGACAGAAGACAATGAATCCAGCTGCACTGATTCATCAGCACGACTAACGTTACAGCGATTCTGCACTGTTTTATGTCTCCTTATCAAAAGGAAAGAATAGTCCTAAATAAAATAGCATGTATTACACTCACCTTAAAATGCTGGTCTCTGTACTGGCTTATATCCACATATGAGTCGCTGTAAAGAGCGTTTAATTTAATGGACATGGTGAAATTAATCAAATTAATTCAGAATCAGAGAAGCTGAATTTCTTGGTTTTTCGAATCAGCATGGACGAACCGGAAACCAGTTCTCTCTTCTTCATTTTCTTCTTCTTTATGTTAACAGTGGATCGCATTGGAGGAATAGCGCATTACCGCCACCTGCCGGTAACAGTGCATGAGCGAAACCGCGAACTTTTGACGCAAACGCATATAAAAAATATGTTTATATGTATATATATATATATATATATATATATATATATATATATATATATATATGTATATATGTTTATATATATGTGTGTGTGTGTGTGTAAATTATGTTTATATATAAAATGTTTTTTTAACCCACAACCCATAATTTTTTTACTTTTTTTTTTACATTATTTATTTAAATAAATAAAGTAAATTAAATATATTAATTAAAATGATTAAATTAACGGAAGTCCCGTTTTACCTCGCGATAGCCACGTGAGGGGTGACGAATGACGATATCCAGCATGGACGCGCGAACAAACAGCTTTGGCTCAGCGCGAGCGGAGAGAAAAGAGCGAGAAAAGGAGAAGATCATCCAGCGAGAAAAACAGCGACACACGGTCAAGACGGTATGAACACCAGTTATCATCTTATTCGTCTAATTCACACGAGCACAGTCGGAGAAAATGTTACCAGCATCATATTCTTGTGGTTTGAGGCTTACCTACGTCCATACCTTCCCCTACCCTTAAAACAATGCAACTATATCTGATAGCACAATCTGATATGTAGCTTTATTCAGCAGAACACATGTAAAACTAGCTCATGTTCAGTTAAAGCCCCTACAAACATCTTAGTTTCGACCAAACTGATGAATTGGTGCCACGAAAAAGAGTCCAAATGAAAGCAGGATTGTGAAAGCTTCTTGCGGTGTTTCCAGGAGAGCCTGTGTTATTCAGGACGTTGCCGTAGTAACAGTTACTGTGAATGTGGCTGATAAAGGACTGATATCTACAGTGATTATTAAATGTTGTTTTCTTTCATGTTATTGTATGAGATATATAAACACAGGTGGACATTTAGGATGGACATGTGAATGGAAAAGTCTATATTTTGTAATAGGCATTGTATTGTTCCCTATTTGGTTTTGTAAACTAATATTGTTCAATAAAAAAAATAAAAAAAAAGGACTGACAACTGCAGGAAAACAAACCCTTGAGTCAGTCTTAACAACAGCTGAATCCATGTGCAGCATCAGATGAGAGGTGTGTGTGTGTGTGTGTGTGTGTGCGCAGATCTCTCAGATCCTGCAGAAGAGTGCTGGAGAGCAGACGCAGGAGGAGCGAAGACTTCTACAGGATCATCAGGAGACGGTCCAGGAGCTGAGCCGGAGAAAGAGCCGGAGACGCCTCCTCCAGAGCAAACTAGAGGAGGTACAACACACACACTCTCCAGAGCAAACTAGAGGAGGTACAACA
>JAPDVR010000020.1:42269235-42389235 GCA_026230005.1 Gila orcuttii
CTGCGGTTAACGTGAATGATGTTAACAACACTGTGAGGCAGTTAGCTACACATAAGAGTAAGAAAGAGAAGTGCTTTAAATTATATATTTCGACCTACATCGACAACTTTGAAGGTGAGTATTCTCTCATATCGTGCAAAATCCGACTAGCGAATTAGTTTCTAAAATCGTTGTCTCCGTTTCTGAGAAAATGAATTTTATTAAAGTTTTGCCGCTATACACTTCGCTATAGAACGCGCTATGCGGAAGTAAAGACGCTGGCTGAGATCCTACCGGAAATACGTCAGCAGCGTTTGTGCATAGAGCGTATACTTTAAATGTCAACAAGAAGTGACGTCACCCAACATCGCTTAGAGCACCTTAAAGTATAAATCTCAATTTAAAAAAATTGACCCATGTGGTTTTGTGGTCCTGAATTCACTCGGCTAAAAGGTAGCATAAAGATCTCAAAATCAGAGTTTTCCTACATAATTAAGAGTTTTTAGAAAAGTGTAATTTACAATCCGTTCCTGTAATATCAGACTTGTTCGTTCTGAGCCTCTGCTCCTGCACGTGTCCCCAGGTGTGCTGCTCCTGCTCTCCAGCGCGCGAGCTGATCCGTGTGTTCGACGTGACGGAGCGCACGGCTCTGCACCGGCACGGCACGGGCCGCCGCTGTCCTCACTGCGGGGGGGAGCTGCGGGACACCATCGTGCACTTCGGGGAGCGCGGGACCCTGGAGCAGCCGCTGAACTGGAGCGGGGCGGCACAGGCGGCGCAGCGGGCCGACCTCATCCTCTGCCTCGGCTCCAGCCTCAAGGTTAGCGGGTTAGCGGATGCAGCTAGCGCCTGTCGCGTCTCACATCGAGCGCTAACCAGACGCCAAGCGACTCTGGGACGCGATAAAAACACAGCCAATCAGAAGAGCGAGAGTGGGCGAGCTCTCTCGGCAAGCTCCCCGGCACTCGCAACTAAATAATCAAATTCATGAATAACATTATCAAAAATACATACTGAGTTACTGAAACAATCTTGTCATAGAATACACTTGCCTGTTAACATTGAGTTGACAGTTTGAACATTCTCGTTTACTTTTTATTTTAAATATATAAGGTATTGTCCATTGTTGCATACGGCTATAAAAGACACAATGATATTCAAAGTCACACAGACGCTTTTTTTTGTGATGTAAAAAATGACAAAGATAAATCATTTTAGAACATTTGTTAATGTTCATAATACGACATTAAATAGCAATCTTTGTGGGCAAACGTGTCGCCCTCGCCTTGTGGCTTGGAGTTTCAAGAGGAATCGGATATACGTGTTTAGTCATTGGTCCAGATATCGAATGTAGATCTGAGTTTAACCCAAATTTGGATGCGGAATAATTGGATCTTGCGCAGGTTTTTGTGTTTACACCATAGACAGTATAACATTTTTGAAGCCCAAAGTGGGCGGAGCCGGCCGTCGCCATCTTTCAGCGTCACTCTCAGATAAATTAAAATGTGCAGCGAGGCGGATTAGCTGAGGTGACGTGATGCTAACTGCCAGCAGACAAACAGCTAGCAGTGACATCAGCGCCAATCCACCTGTCACTCAATTATGCAGAACTTTAAGACTTAAAGGATTAGCTCACCTCAAAATGAAAATTTCCTAATAATTTACTCACCCCAATGCCATCCAAGATATCCATGTCTTTCTTTCCTCCGTGGAAGAGAAATTAACTTTGAGGAAAACATTTCTGGATTTGTCTTCGATTAATGGACTTCAATGACAACCACTGTTTTGAAGTCCAAATCAATGCAGTTTCAAAGGTCTTATAAGGGTTTCAACAGTCTGTGCACGATCAGCTGAGGAGGAGGAGCTTATCTAGCGAAACGATAGGTCATTTTCAAAAAAAAATTATATATATATACTTTTTAACTACAATTGTTCGGATTGAGCTGATCTGCAACGTGCCGGGAATTACGTCATCACGTCATCAGTTCAAATTGTATTGGTCGCTTTGTAAACAGTGGGGCGGTACTGCCGCTGGCGCCCGCAACATCGAGCGTGACCTTTCACCGTGATGACGTAGTTCTCGGCGCGTTGCAGATCAGCTCAATCCAAACAATTGTAGTTAAAAAGTGTGTATGTATATATATATATATATATATATATATATGTATATATATATATATATATATATATATATATATATATATATATATATATATATATATATATATTTTTTTTTTTTTTTTTTTACCTATCGTTTCGCTAGATAAGCTCCTCCTCCTCAGCTGATCGTGCACAGACTGTTGAAGCCCTTATAAGACCTTTGAAACTGAATTGATTTGGACTTCAAAACAGTGGTTGTCATTGAAGTCCATTAATCGAAGACAAATCCAGAAATGTTTTCCTCAAACTTAATTTCTCTTCCACGGAGGAAAGAAAGACATGGATATCTTGGATGGCATTGGGGTGAGTAAATTATTAGGAAATTTTCATTTTGAGGTGAACTAATCCTTTAATATCATTTAAACCCCCCTCACAGTTTTCATGAAGGGCAAAATTAGCTATATAGACCAAAACCACTTTTAGTACCAGGCTGTAAACAAGGTTTTTTTCTGCTGTAAAGGGGATTTTAATATGGGGGTTAATGAGATTGACTCTCTTCTGCAGCCGGTCTCTAGTGGCCAGTCGATGAACTGCAGTTTCAGTCACTTCTGTGTTGAATCAAGAGAGAGACGGGAAGGGTTACCGCTTGGTTTACGCATGTGCAACAAATTCCGATCAGTGTCAGATGTGAGTAAAAAATCTGACTTTTTGTGCCAGTGTGAATGCAACCAAAGAGTTATCACACTGCTTCACAAGACTTCAGACATACCATGGAACACAGTGAAGACAGAGTATCAAGAACAGAGACTTTATGAAGAACACGGCGTCCTTCCCAAATTGATGAAGACAGAGAGAAAACTGGTCATGGAGGCTGTCAAGATGCAACATGTTTGGCTGGTTGCTTCGTACAGGCCCAATATCTCCCGTATTCTCCTTCTGTCTGGGCTATGGGGCCGTGTGGCGAGACGCAAACCTTTTCTGACTAAAAAAAACCTGGGTAAACTTAGGAAAAACATATCTAGTTTTCAAAACCATTTGTAAAAATGTGATGCGGTCTGATGAGATATTTTGTCCAGAATGGTAAAGGTGTGTTTGGCACACCAGCAGAAGAACAGCTTAACCATGGAGGAGCATCAGCACTTTCGGCTGCTTTTCTTCAGCTGGACTTCAGTGAAGGAAGGAATCGGCTTCACAACGATCCAGAACATCTCAATCAACAGAAGAACACCTCCAGCTAAAAGATGAATGTTGAACCGCTCAGCCTGAGTCCTGCAGAGAAGATGCTCTCGCTATTATACAGATCTGGAGGCTTTGAGCAGAGTCGAGTCAAGATGGGCTAACACACACGGAGTGCTGTGATCAAATCGAATTATCTTTGTTTCAGTTTTTACATCATAACCAGCTGTTTTAACAGTATATATGTTTTATATCCTCTGTAAGCTTCAGCAGTAAAATATGTTAACGCAACATCTATCATGTAGTCGCAACATTTGTCCAAATGCGTTTGTGTTATACTAAATGCTGCTTGATTTGCTCTGCTGTGTGGTGTGTGTCCATCAGGTGTTGAAGAAGTACTCCTGCTTGTGGTGCATGAACAGACCAGCCAACAAAAGACCGAAGCTGTACATTGTGAATCTTCAGGTATATCTCCCTCCATAAATCTCTCGATTCTCTCGGTTGACGTGGTTTAACACCTCGTGTGTTTTCCTCGTTTATGTTAGTGGACACCAAAGGATAACTTGTCCACTCTGAAAATCCATGGGAAGTGTGATGCCGTGATGGGTCTCCTCATGCAGGAGCTGGGTTTGGAAGTTCCCGTTTACAACAGGTAATGTCAGCTGTGTGGAGGCTAGAGCTGGGCGGACCATATTGATTTTTCCATTAGTTCTGATGAGATGAGATCTTTTAGTCTATGTTGCTTTCAGTTGATGACCTACAATCCAGTAGTATTTTTTGTTTTGTTACATCTGACATGACACAATGTCTGTGCTTTCAAATACTGTAAATTTTAAAATGAAATTGAAAGAATGAATGTGGTTTTGATGCTGTTTAATGTCGAGATCAGTCACTGTAACGCCTCAGTTCAGCATCTGCACGCAAACCCATTAAAAAATCAATAATGTAGCAATGTCACTTTCAAAACCAGCAGCTTTCTGTTGGTGAACATGGCACGTCCAAATCTGTGTGTGGAAATCATTCAGCCATTCCTGATTGTGTGGATTCCCACACAGATGCATAAATGGATTATAACTACTGCACAAGTATCATTTAGTACATAAAATCAAACAATACTAAATATTAAATAGCATTAATAAAATATTAAAAAAACATTATCAAACTAAACTACATTTATTTCATTGAAAAAAAAAATATATATGCTTTGTTAAAGCTTTTTATTAATGATTACTAATGAACAATCTATTACAGACGTATATGTTCATCTAAAGCTACTGTTTTTTGTAATATTGTTATTTTGATAACAGATCACAAGACCCCATCTTCAGCTTGGCTAAAGCACTGGGTCCACAGGAGCAGGAGAGTCACTCTCGTGAGGAGATAGCGCCCCCTGCTGCGCTGGAGGACTCGCGTGCGGCGCAGGCTCCAGGCCAAGGCCCCGCGCTTCAGGGGGGGTGGTTCGGGAGAGGCTACTCCAAAGCCAGGAGGAGGAAGAAGACCTTATAGTTCCTGAAGCATCACACACACACACACACAGCTGCTCTGACGCCGGACAAACACTCGCTGCTTGAAGAAATGTTTCTGATGATTGTGTGAGGTTATTGAGAACTGCTTTTCTGAAAACATATAGCAAATAACAAGGGGAAGGTTTATTTGTGAGCAGTTTGGCTGGTTTACATGACGGTTTGGTTTTGATAAATGCACTTTACTTCCAATCTCAGGTTTATAGAATAATCAATATATGATTCTCATGACAGCAGTTTTATGAGAGATACCTCTTTTTGTCGCCGGGTTTTTTTCATTTTTTTTTTTTTTTTTTCATTTACTCACCCATGTTGTTTCAAACTCTGTGGAACACACACATAGAGTTTTGCATTTTGAGCTAAAAAAAAAAAAAGTACCATTAAAGTCCATACAGAGTCTTCTGAAGCCGTACAGTTGCTTTGCATGACAGGAAGAATAAAATTGCTGTTATAAAGAACAGTGTGAACTACTTTATGTTCCCAGCAGAAGAACATGTGGATGAGTAAAATTATTTTTATTTTGGGTGAACTTTAAAGAATATATTTGTTTACAAGAAGTCAATGTTACTGGATTGAGTAAAAAGTAATGCTTTATTTCAGTCAACTATAAAAATAAGACATGCCATTTCTCAACAATATAAGAGGTGTGTATTTAAATCAAATAAAATATTTATTTTGACTTTCAACAAATGGTGCTATAACTGATTAGAACCAGAACTGTAATCTTTTCTGTCCAAATATAGGACTTTATCTGTACAAAACTGAATAAAACTTCATGTGTTAGTATAGTTGTAATAACCAGAACGGAGATAAGTGTTAAAGTATTAAACTGAGTTGGATGATGTTTGTGTTTGAAAACAACTGCTGTAAGTGCCATTACTTTTTTGATTTTGTATCGATTACTATGTTGTGTCCTAGTTTACATGGGTAATTATTTCAGATGTTTGGATTTCTACATTCTTCTGTAAAGAAAACTTGATTTACATCATGTACTGAAAATCAAAATGGCCTGTTCCCAATTCAGCCACAATAATAAATTATCTTCACTTCTGGTAAAGTACAAATTTTTGGCCCCTGAGAAATAAAGTGATGACTTAGTATATTTGAAATACACACAGGATGAAGGGTAATTTTTTCTTGAGTGTGTTTAGCTGTTGGCTTTGAGCTTTCTTGTTGCGTCGATGAGCTCTGGGAAGGCTGTGTTCATGAAGTGTCCACGATCTGTATACTTGTATAAATCTGTCTTCAGTCCATCAGCCACTTCTCGTTGCTCTTCCCAGGGCAGAAACGGGTCGTCTGTAGATCCAAACTGAAGTATGTACTTCACGTTTGTTCTTATCTTTTCCCATTCCCATGGCCGGCTGAAATATCCTGAGCGTAATAAGAGAAGGCACATCATCACACACACACACTGACGACCAATGATGCCATGAGGGATTCCTATTCAAACTCACCGCTCTCACGTTCATTTTCATCGCCCAGATCTGATGTGTACGCGCCTACCAGAATAATGGCAAACACTCGGTGTGTTTCTGCATACCTGTTGAAGCACACCAAAAACAAGCAATCATGTCATTTATAGAGTGATGGGATTGATCATTCAGGTAAAATGATGAATCACTCATGATCGACTCGAATCATTAGGTGGGGAAACAAAGAAGTGTAAATAAATACATTGATAGATTCATTAAATAAGTAAGCACAGAGCTAATTTGCTGGTACACATTGTGCTCATAGATGAATTAAGTCCTGATGAATCGGATCATTTAGAACACGATTCAAATGATTCACATGAGTCGCTGAGATGAATCATCGAGTCGAGTACCTCATGGCTGCTGCAGCTCCTGAACTGTGTCCGATGATGAGTGTTTCTTCATCACATCTCAGATCCTTCTCCATGAACGGCAGCCAGATGCTCTCTCTCGCAGTCACTGTCAGGTTACAGATCACATTTTATTATAATACCAGAAATATGTCCCATGAAATGTAATGTAGTCATGTGATGTGAATTTGAACTACCAGGATCCGGCATGTTTCTCAGCTCGCAGGACACATCTGGAATCTGTAACAATGGTGCACCATTTAATATCCGGGCTGAAATGAAGCCTGTCTGTCATTATAACAGCTTAACGGATTTCAATCTCTTTTTGAAGTCATCATACCTCGTTTATTCGTTTGTTTGCCCATCCATACCAGTTGCAGTCCTCGACATTCCCTGCTCCGTTTCCCGGCACGATCACAGCTCTCTTCAGAGGCATTTACAACAGCAAAGTTCAGCTCCTCACGGAAATAAACACGACTGACACGCACGTGTGTGTGTGTGTGTTTTCTACTTTGAGACATTGAGCTGTGATAGCGCCACCTGCAGGCCAGTCCGCCAGTTCTCCACAGGACAGATCCACACACTCTTTCTGTCAGCGGATCGACACGAAAAGTCAGAATTGTAAGATAAAAAGTCACAATTACCCAATGATCTATAATAGATTATATGGATCAGTGCAATGATCTGTTCTTACGGGCTATGCAGGTAAATAAAGTAGTTCACATGTTTTAGGAAGTGTTTATTATACTTTTTTTTAGTTATAATTAATTTTTACACTCCCTAGTGAAAAATAAATATAGCCTACTATGTATTTGAAATACATTTATTTTATGCAAATTATACTACAAATACATTTACATATTTATGTACTTAATATAAATACCCTGCAATTGTACTGTTGGTGTAGGCTACTATACTGATAAAGTCTGCTAAATTGGAACATCTAATTTTGTACTTAATATACTTTAGGTTTCCAAAAATAGTGTTGAGGTCCAACTAAAGATATACTGAAGTATATTTAATTGTGCTAAAGTGGAAATGCAAGTATAGCCTACTTTAGGCACACTTTAAATATCATGCATTTTAAGACTGATATTATACAGTGATCATACTATCCTTAATAATAGTTATATTAAAACACATTTTAAGCTTAATATTAATAAATGTGCATTGTGCAATAAAGTAGCCTACTCCACATTAAGTTTAATTATAATATTTATATCAGTAAGACTCAAGTTATATGTCAGTAAATATATTAATGGATTTGTAGTATAAAAAATACATGTATTTTAAATACATTTTGGTATAGGTTTTCTTTATGATAGAGGCAGGAAGGGAGTAATGGAGTTTAGAATAGCTAAGCAAATAAGACTTCTTTACCTATTTAAACAATCATTCTTAAAACAATAATGTTTGTTAACTTATTTGTAAACACATTCTCTATTTTTTTTTATTTGGTGATTGGTAAAAGTAGCGAGGTTCCCGAAGTGTCGCAAGGGGGCGTACTAACACCGCTACTAGCTTACTACTCTAAACACATTTCTAGTGTTTCATGGATGCAGTAAAACTTTAAAGGAGAGCATAATAATGATCCATGTCGCACCGGGCTGGGTTTAGTGGGACACATCCGCGTGACCTGTCATCGGTAAACCAAACCTCTCCCATCCGACTGAACTGAAGAGAGGAGGAGTGTGTGTGTGTGTGTGTGTGTGTGTGTGTGTGTGTGTGTGTGTGTGCGCGCGCGCGCTCCTGGCGTGTCACAACAGTACAAACGAGGAATAGGAGTCCGCTAACATTCTCCCTCAAATCAAAGTCTGATGCGAAGCGGTTTAATTTGATAGGCTACTTTTACATGTTTGTTGTTAAGCTATGCGACACACGCGTGTATGTGAGCACGCATGAGTGTGTAAGTGAGTGTTATTAGTCAGTCGGCTGTATCGATCTGATCATTGACTGATGGTGTGAAGTTCTGCTCTGACTGGATATATCTACAGATTCAATGCAAAGTGTCGGAGCAGAGGAAACATCAGGGTGAGTACTAATACATCATCAAATAAAGACAATACATTACTGGCCAATATCTAGATAGTCAAAATGGATAAATATTTAGGCTATTTATTAATTAGAAGGCTTTACTGATAACAAAAATATGTTCTGAGAATGTTTCGCTAACGTTCTCAACGTTGTGAAGAAAAACGCTCTATGAACGTTTTGAACGCATTTTTAAAGTCCAGATAACTTTGAACACCGTACTATTAATGTTTGTCCGGAACCAAAGTTCTGAGACCGTTCTCTGTTCAAAATCTGTCACTACTCCGAACCAAAATACTTTTTGGATGATCAAAGAAAAAGTTTGTCTTTAATTATCTTTTATGCATGTTAATTAAATTATGTATAACTTAACTCAAGAAAACGTATCTTATAGCGCATAAACTGCATTGAAAAATTAACATTTAAAAGATAATTTAAATGTAAAAAATATACAGATTTTATACAGATTAAACCCTGTCATGTGTGTCTCTCTGTGTAAACACATTCCGCACTGCATGTCTCTGCTGAACCTGTTCTATAGTTCTGTAGTGTCTGCAAACATAACATGATGGAATGCTGTTTTTCTGCAGTTTTTTCATTGCTGGTCTTGCAAGGCTTTGCTTGTTGGGGGATAGTTCCTGGACTTGATTTCAGACTCATGCCGTAGCTGGTTTTCAGTTCTGTATGATTCTACATGTGAGAGTGTGTCATGACAGCTGTGGCCGCGGATAGGACTATGCTTTTATTCCCTGTATATTTAGATACCGCAACAGATGCCTCAGTGACCTGGTGGGGTTCAAAAGTCACTCTGTCTATTAAGATATGATCTTGTAAGCCAGAGGACAGATGATCACTGGTCACGAGACCGCAGATCGCTCACCTGTCGAGTGTGTTGGTGTTTCCTCAGACCCCAAGAGGCCGAATAACAGTCAGTCTGTGAATATCCACGACAAGGTTTTCCGACTGCCCTGGCCAGCCAGAGATGAGACCCTGATGGGCGAGGAGTGCAACGAAGCGTGCCGAGTCATAATCCCCATGCTAATGCGGGATGAATGTGTGCAGAATAACCTTCTGACCAGCCCTGATCCTCACGGCCCTCTTCCTTGCTGGGATTAGGGAAGTTTTCTTTGGTCTTTTCATGGCAAGTTCATGGCAAACCCAGGCCGGGTTCTACAAATGTGTGTGATTCCCATCTCACCCTTTCTCTCCCACCGTGTACATATACCCTATATATCTCATAGAGCTCACGATTATGTGTATTATTTGAATGATGAGCTCTATTATGTGTATTAACAGCACTGTAGTTTGTGTTTTAGGTGACAGGTGCCAACATATATCACATGGTCTTAGTGATCTTAGGTATCTCCAATAAGGAATAACTGAGGACAAGTGTAATTATTTACTCTTTACCCAACATGTCATCATTTTCTTAAAATATACATTGCATCATTGGATGCCCTGCTGAGTTAAACATGTTCCTGGGTCAGCATATTTTGTTGATCCTGGAGCAACATTCTGGTCTGGAAACCCTAAACCTAACCCTACCCATAAACCTAACCCTACCCATAAGTTATCCTTAAAATCAGAGCGAAATTAACACTGATGTTAACCCTGGTTGTAAGCCTTAACTTGACATAAACTTTAAACTTGTCCCTCAAATCTGATTGGTTGATAGGAATGTTGCTCCTTGGTGAAATCACTGCTTGCTGCATCACCTCATCTCTCAGAGAGTCTGAAAACAGTTTGATAGTCTCTTTAAACCCCTCCTTTCCGTGATGACCCAGTCTGTTGTGATTGTTCTACTCTGCTCTGATTGGTCAGATGGCGCAGTCTGTTGTGATTGTTCTACTCTGCTCTGATTGGTCAGATGACCCAGTCTGTTGTGATTGTTCTACTCTGCTCTGATTGGTCAGATGACCCAGTCTGTTGTGATTGTTCTACTCTGCTCTGATTGGTCAGATGGCGCAGTCTGTTGTGATTGTTCTACTCTGCTCTGATTGGTCAGATGACCCAGTCTGTTGTGATTGTTCTACTCTGCTCTGATTGGTCAGATGACCCAGTCTGTTGTGATTGTTCTACTCTGCTCTGATTGGTCAGATGACCCAGTCTGTTGTGATTGGTCTACTTTGCTCTGATTGGTCAGATGACCCAGTCTGTTGTGATTGTTCTACTCTGCTCTGATTGGTCAGATGACCCAGTCTGTTGTGATTGTTCTACTCTGCTCTGATTGGTCAGATGACCCAGTCTGTTGTGATTGTTCTACTCTGCTCTGATTGGTCAGATGACCCAGTCTGTTGTGATTGTTCTACTCTGCTCTGATTGGTCAGATGGCCCAGTCTGTTGTGATTGTTCTACTCTGCTCTGATTGGTCAGATGACCCAGTCTGTTGTGATTGTTCTACTCTGCTCTGATTGGTCAGATGGCCCAGTCTGTTGTGATTGGTTTACTCTGCTATGATTGGTCAGATGACCCAGTCTGTTGTGATTGGTCTACTCTGCTCTGATTGGTCAGATGGCGCAGTCTGTTGTGATTGGTCTACTCTGCTCTGATTGGTCAGATGACCCAGTCTGTTGTGATTGGTCTACTTTGCTCTGATTGGTCAGATGACCCAGTCTGTTGTGATTGGTCTACTCTGCTCTGATTGGTCAGATGACCCAGTCTGTTGTGATTGGTCTACTTTGCTCTGATTGGTCAGATGACCCAGTCTGTTGTGATTGGTCTACTCTGCTCTGATTGGTCAGATGACCCAGTCTGTTGTGATTGGTCTACTCTGCTCTGATTGGTCAGATGACCCAGTCTGTTGTGATTGGTCTACTTTGCTCTGATTGGTCAGATGACCCAGTCTGTTGTGATTGGTCTACTCTGCTCTGATTGGTCAGATGACCCAGTCTGTTGTGATTGGTCTACTCTGCTCTGATTGGTCAGATGACCCAGTCTGTTGTGATTGGTCTACTCTGCTCTGATTGGTCAGATGACCCAGTCTGTTGTGATTGGTCTACTCTGCTCTGATTGGTCAGATGACCCAGTCTGTTGTGATTGGTCTACTCTGCTCTGATTGGTCAGATGACCCAGTCTGTTGTGATTGGTCTACTCTGCTCTGATTGGTCAGATGACCCAGTCTGTTGTGATTGGTCTACTTTGCTCTGTTTGGTCAGATGACCCAGTCTGTTGTGATTGGTCTACTCTGCTCTGATTGGTCAGATGGCGCAGTCTGTTGTGATTGGTCTACTCTGCTCTGATTGGTCAGATGACCCAGTCTGTTGTGATTGGTCTACTCTGCTCTGATTGGTCAGATGACCCAGTCTGTTGTGATTGGTCTACTCTGCTCTGATTGGTCAGATGGCCCAGTCTGTTGTGATTGGTCTACTCTGCTCTGATTGGTCAGATAACCCAGTCTGTTGTGATTGGTCAGATGGCCCAGTCTGTTGTGATTGGTCTACTTTGCTCTGATTGGTCAGATGGCGCAGTCTGTTGTGATTGGTCTACTCTGCTTTGATTGGTCAGATGGCGCAGTCTGTTGTGATTGGTCTACTCTGCTCTGATTGGTCAGATGGCCCAGTCTGTTGTGATTGGTCTACTCTGCTCTGATTGGTCAGATGACCCAGTCTGTTGTGATTGTTCTACTCTGCTCTGATTGGTCAGATGGCACAGTCTGTTGTGATTGGTCTACTCTGCTCTGATTGGTCAGATGACCCAGTCTGTTGTGATTGGTCTACTCTGCTCTGATTGGTCAGATGACCCAGTCTGTTGTGATTGGTCTACTCTGCTGTGTTTGGTCAGATGACCCAGTCTGTTGTGATTGTTCTACTCTGCTCTGATTGGTCAGATGGCACAGTCTGTTGTGATTGGTCTACTCTGCTCTGATTGGTCAGATGACCCAGTCTGTTGTGATTGGTCTACTCTGCTCTGATTGGTCAGATGACCCAGTCTGTTGTGATTGGTCTACTCTGCTCTGATTGGTCAGATGGCCCAGTCTGTTGTGATTGGTTTACTCTGCTCTGATTGGTCAGATGACCCAGTCTGTTGTGATTGGTCTACTCTGCTCTGATTGGTCAGATGACCCAGTCTGTTGTGATTGGTCTACTCTGCTCTGATTGGTCAGATGACCCAGTCTGTTGTGATTGGTCTACTTTGCTCTGTTTGGTCAGATGACCCAGTCTGTTGTGATTGTTCTACTCTGCTCTGATTGGTCAGATGGCACAGTCTGTTGTGATTGGTCTACTCTGCTCTGATTGGTCAGATGACCCAGTCTGTTGTGATTGGTCTACTCTGCTCTGATTGGTCAGATGACCCAGTCTGTTGTGATTGGTCTACTCTGCTCTGATTGGTCAGATGGCCCAGTCTGTTGTGATTGGTTTACTCTGCTCTGATTGGTCAGATGACCCAGTCTGTTGTGATTGGTCTACTCTGCTCTGATTGGTCAGATGACCCAGTCTGTTGTGATTGGTCTACTCTGCTCTGATTGGTCAGATGACCCAGTCTGTTGTGATTGGTCTACTTTGCTCTGTTTGGTCAGATGACCCAGTCTGTTGTGATTGTTCTACTCTGCTCTGATTGGTCAGATGGCGCAGTCTGTTGTGATTGGTCTACTCTGCTCTGATTGGTCAGATGACCCAGTCTGTTGTGATTGGTCTACTCTGCTCTGATTGGTCAGATGACCCAGTCTGTTGTGATTGGTCTACTCTGCTCTGATTGGTCAGATGACCCAGTCTGTTGTGATTGGTCTACTCTGCTCTGATTGGTCGATCGCTTACAGTGGTGTAAGAAACGAAACAAGGATATTTTTTATATTCTCTAATTTTTTTCATTCATTCAAATTCAAAAGTACATAAAGACATCGTAACATCCATAGAACCAAGTAGTTTAATTCAAGTCTTCTAAACAGACACAATCACTTTATATGATGAACAAATTTAATTAATGCTTTTATTCATATATCAATTTATTCACATTTATATGGTAAACATGTTCGATTAAACATGATGTGCAGGAACCAACGAGCTTTCTCACCTCAAGCATTCTGTTCCACTGTTTACTTCTCTGTATGAAAATGAACAAAAGTCACATGGGTTAGGGTTTGAAATTACACAAGGGTGTCTAAACAATGACAACATTTTCATTTTGGGGTGAGCTAGGTGAACTTTCCTGATATGAAAAATGAAATGTGAAATTTCCCACACAGAGGTTTGTGAATTCCAGGTTTTTCTGAGTTTGAGAAAATACATACTTCTATTACATTCAGGGAGGAAGTAAGAGTTTGCACAGAAAAAAACTCCCTTTTTTCCCACACAGGGAGTAACAGGTCAGGCTTACTCAAAGCTCAGTTTATGAGTCTCTATAGAAACAGTGTAACACACAACAGACATGGCCTTCGTCACTAAGCCTGAAGTGATATCAGAATGTTCCTTTCCTCACTTTATAAGCAAGGAGATACAGTGGAGTTTCACACAGACAGACACAAACAACCCTGAACAATACAGGCCTGACTGATCTAAAACTCAGGAACACACATAAGACTCTCAAACTACTGTGACCAAAACCACTGTCGCATTTTTCACCTTTGTCGCCATTGGCTTTCGGCTTGCTTTGTTGGGGACATTTCATTTTATATTTAACAATATTATTACAACATTATTTTCCTGTTATCTCTGTAAAGCTGCTTTGAAACAATCTGTATTGTAAAAAGCGCTATATAAATAAAGGTGACTTGACTTGACCAAAATCTATGTTAAGTTTTATAATTAATAATAGTTTGAAATATCAATGTAATTAATGGCAAGTGGCAAGCAGATTGAAACACTTGACCATTAGATGTCCAGAGGACCTTCAGGCCATGGTCTCATTGACACATACACCGCTTAATATGCAACAGCATTTCCACATACAGCCTTTTGTCTTTTCTGTCAGAGTTTCTTTTGAAAATGGCATCAAAATCCCCTTTGGTAATTTTTATGAGGCTTGGCCTGAAGAAATTCATCTGAAATGTTTGTCTAGCACTGATTGCAAATGAAGAACATTTTAGTTAGTATTGTAATCTATTACATATTCTAGGTGTAATCTGAGTACTTTTTGATTACTTTTAAACTAACTTGTTTATCACATTGATTTAAATAGGATAATCTTGTACCATATTGACATAAAATATTTTTTCAGTTCTTTGTTATTAACAACATGATGCACAATAAATATTACATTACTTCAGGGTTTCCCAAGCACGTTTGTAAGTTGATGAAGAGCTAATAATTCATTAAATCATAAAATTGAAAAGATAAAAAATAAGAATTAGGGAGAATCATTACATTTTTGAATAATTTACTTCCATTATATGAATAATATTTAATCCATAATCATGTAATCCATAAAAAAGTAACTGTTTGTAAGTGTTTGAAAACATTACAAATGCACTTATTTAATAATCCAGATTAGGCCTACTTGTAATCAGTTACTAACCAGCAGTGTTTATAGGATGCAAGTGCCAAATTGCAACTTTGAATATATAGACCCTCCCTATTTAGTGTGCCAAATTTGTGTTTACCATGCCAAAAAAACATTTTACCATACGTTTTTATGGGCTACCATAGACTCCCAAACTGAAAAAAGAGATACATGTGTATCTTCTATCAAATATATAGTTGGTTCCTCTATTATTTACTGATAACAATACATGTTAGTCATAGTTTTGAAAGAAATGAGTTTCCCTTCCAAGTTGTGACTGAGGCTGAAAGTGGAACAGATGGGAAAGGCCTTGAAACACGGGAAGTGAGTGATTGTAAATGTAGAGTTGTAGTCTGGCGTCGAGTTACTGAATCAGATTCTCTTCCAGCTGTTGAGCGGCTCAGTTTGCACCTCCTGTTCTTCTCACATGCTCACTCTTCTCATGTCCTGCGGCGTGTAAAAGAGCTTGCAGCCGTGATTGCCTAATCCAGTCGTCAATCATCAATTATTAAGTTTTGTTGACACTGTTTTTCCATGTTGGAATGGATTATGTCTATCAACTGTCAGTCATTGAGTGAGGATGGTAAAAGAAGTAGAATATCTCATTCTGATATCTCAAATGCAATTGTCTGTATTTATTTGTTATTGGGAAAAAAACACTGTTCCACAATTGTATTCCTCCAGATTTGGCATGAAGCTATTGTATAGTCTCCTCTGCTTTGGGCTTCTGCACCTGTTGTCCACACGCAGACTCAGCTGTGATAGAAATGCCTGGCATAAACTGACAGGTGGATTTCTGCCCACATTGCTTTATTGTATCTGTAACTGGCCTTGGCAACTTCAGCAGTGGAAAGTGAGGGACACTCTCAGGTTCTCTGTGTGGTAAAATAGGTGGTTTCTTTATACCGCATGTCACACAAACCATAATATTTCTAACTAAAATCACTTTAAGCTAAACATTTCACTGGAAGATGTTTGTACATATTGTACACGGCAGCTTTTCTTCTGGGTAAGAGATCGAAACTGAAATTAGACAAATCAGCTGTGAGAGAAATTAAGTGAAATATCTGACCTTGATCCAAATTAATTTCAGAGAAATTAATAGTTTGTTTATTAGAAATTTTAAATTCCGTAATAAACAAACGCTTTAGAATTAATATCTAAATCTTTTAAAGTGACTAGGCTTACATTCACCTTCATAAATTATTGAATAAATTCAGTTGATTCACATGTCAGATCTTCTTTCAGCTGCCTTTTCAAACGTTCAGGGACAATTGCTGGTTATTCCTTTCTTAGATAATTTAAAGTTATAGTTTTATGCTGTAATGAACTCACATATACTGTACGTCTAGGACTGTGAGTCGTGATTAAATCACTTCACAACATATCCCAAAGTATATAGAAATAAAGAAGCCATTTCATCATGAGAGGGTTAAAGCCAAAACAGTAAACGGACAACTTTACTGACTAATTTAAGGGAGAGGTCTAACTTACCTTCAAACAAAAAAAAAAGAACAGGCAGGTGATAGCCAATCACAGGCAGGATAGCCAATAACAGGCAGGTGATAGCCAATCACAGGCAGGTGATAGCCAATCACAGACAGGTGATAGCCAATCACAGGCAGGTGATAGCCAATCACAGGCAGGTGATAGCCAATCACAGGCAGGTGATAGCCAATCACAGGCAGGTGATAGCCAATCACAGGCAGGTGATAGCCAATCACAGGCAGGTACTCGTCACTGATGTCTCCTGGATTCAAACACAAAGGGAGGTACAAAGACGAAGCAAGAAAAACACAAGCTGTGTTTCCACCCACCTATTTTTAGTCAAATTTTGGGATATCGCCTAAAACAACAGTGGATGTAAACACCAGTAGTATAGGCTTATGCTGAACTTTATTGTACAGATGGCGCTGTATTAAGCAGTGCATGAAAGTGTTTCTGTTGCTTCATGAAGACGTCTGAAATGTCTGTGTATTTGACAGATATTGCATCTAATCCACTTCATCTGTTGTGCTCAAAACTTACAATTACTCGCTCAGGAATGTGGCACATATATAACGCCATACAATAGAGGATGTGATTGGATGCCAGTGGACCAATGGCATTGCACCGCTCTGATGACGACACCGTTTTTGCCCCGTCTGCAAACTCTCGCTGATCAGTCTGCACAGCACCACTTCAAGTCGAACACACCTAATGTCTATCATTCATTTGGTTTAATTCCCTCCACGACTGAGTTCACAAACACATCCCAACGCAAGAGAACAGGACAGCGTTTATTGAGTTTCGTCTGACGCTCTGAGACAAACTTATTTATGATGGAGAGAAAAAGAGCACATCAGCACAATTGCAGAAACTTCCAATTTTATTACTGATATTTCCCAGGAACTCTTGAACACATGGGATGGAAACGCTGCTTATTAAAAGTTTTTGCATTGAATAAAAAAATTGTGAATATGTTAAATTCATAACTTAGGATGGAAACATAGATATAATCCACATCCACAGATGTAATTTAAAAAAAGTCAAATAAAGCAAAACAAAAAACTGGTTGTAATAATTCATAACAAAAATTCAGTTTAAACATCTCTGTCTCAATGCATAGTCCAGTTTATTTCCATTTCAAGTGCATTACTGTTTTTTGTCCAGGTACAAGATTTCTATTACTTTCAATAATTTTCTGTGGTAATCAACACTATACCTCAACTGTTATAGATAGAAGTTCACTTCTTTTGAACCTTCAAACATTCAAAAGTGATTTGGAGTTTGTATCTTTCTATCTGGCAGTCATGTGGTAAAATATAAGACTTCAAGAAAGGTTTTGTAACTGATGTCATATTTCTAAGGGCAGAATGTCTGATGCTCTACAGTCCATGATGTCATGGCTAGTCTTGCTTTGCCAGCATGTTAGTGTGTGTGTGTGTGTGTGTGTGTGTGTGTGTGTGTGTGTGTGTGTGTGTGTGTGTGTGTGTGTGTGTGTGTGTGTGTGTGTGTGTGTGTGTGTGTGTGTGTGTGTGTGTGTGTGTGTGATTTCAAACATCTATGCATTTTAATAGGTTTATGTAGCAGGCCAGGATCAAGTGTAAACAAATCTTTTCACAGACACACACACACACACACACACTCATGCACATTACACAGTCTATATTCACAAGCACATGATGCCTCTTCGTGGAAACACATTCTAGGAAAAACACATGACAAACCAGTGTGCCCGATTACCATCTTTATATGCATTTAATTCATTATGCAACCTAGAATAATTGAATTCTCTAAAGCCAGTTCACAGACACATTAATGTTTAGGACGAGTGTAAACGGGTAAAATGTTAAATCAGCTGTGGCTGAGTTTAATTTTTCAAATACATTCAAGAGCCATTTACTGAATATGAACTTTCTACTCTGTACATTGAGAACTCTAATATGAAATATAATTGAAATGAATTTTAAAATTCAGAAGATAAATAAAAATATATATGAAATATAGTTTTGCACAGTGCATTACGTAATTATAAATGATCAGTCTGTTGAACAGTGGAAGATGGGGGAAACCTGTTTGAAAATAAGTTTTGCCATTCTCTACAGTGACACTAGAGGCATGGAAGTTGTACGGTTCATCTTTACAGTTTTTCTCAAATTCTTCAGCTCATTTTTGATACAGTAGCTTTTTTTTAAATAGTCTTGACATTCTTTAAATGGGTCGTGAACTGCATTTTTTAATTTTTTTATAATGTTCCCTGAGATCCACTTATAATGTTATTGAAAGGGTTATGTGTCTGGGTTCTTTAGTTTGATGCAATGTTTTTTTCATTGATTGATTGAGTTGTATCACCTGTCTCTCGTTTCTTTTATTACTTTGCTTGTGTATTTGAACTCTGTCTGATCTTGTCTGTGTGTACTGGTTGTTTTGTTTGTATTTTGCTACACCAATTGTTTAGTTTCTTTGTGTTTATATTTAATTTAATAACTGCTGAGTTTAGATCCTGCTCCTCTCATTCCTTGCTGCAACTGGTAATTACAGAAGATATGGATCCAGCAGCCTTTCTGATCCTCCTCTCCCAGGGGGATCGCTCTCTCGAAGAGCACACAGAGAATTTTTTAGATCTTGCTCATCTTGTGTATTACGACGACAACTGTCTCTGTGTTTTTCCTGACAGTGCTCAACACTCAGACAAAGTCATGGCTGTCCAGAAATGCCCTGAATTCTTGCCCCCTTGCAATTATTGAGGAGTGTGAGGAGATTGCCTGTTATGTCGCCCAGCGCCACGACAGCTATGTCTATGATGTAACCCACCCTACCTCCCACTCCCACCTCCTCCGGGCCAAGGAGGCCATTCCTGAATTATCTTTATGCCCTGTGTCAGCCAAGGAGGCTGTTCCTGAAATATCTGGCTGCCCTGTATTGCCCAAGGAGGCCGTTTTTGAATTCTCTGCCTGCCCTATATCAGCCAAGGAGACCTTTTTGTAACCCTCTGCCTGAGTTACCCAGCCCTTCAGCTCCTCCTATGCTGGCTCCGCCTTGCAGCCTGGATCTGCCTTGGGCTTCCTGTATTTACCTTGGGCTTCCTGTTCACCAGCTTTGCCCCGGTTTGTCAATGTACTAGCACCACCTCGAAACTCCAAGCCCGTCACTCCATCTCAGTGACGTCGTTCAGTAAGCTCTGCATTGGCTCCTCCCTACTTCGGCTCCACCTGGGGCAGTCGTTCTTTTGACTCCTCTGGGCCCCTTTATCCCTCTCACTCTACTTTGGTCAGTCGTCACTCTGCCTACACCACTGACTTCTGGTCCTTCGGCTGTGCCTCATCCCTCCTTCCCTCCAACTCTTCCTTGGTCGTGAGTCGCTCCGCCTCAGTACTCAGGCACCCTGGCTCCACCTCGACCTGTGGCTCTGCCCTGCTCTCCAGATCATTTGATTGTCGTCCAGTCTCTCTGGCTCTTCAGCTCCACCTGGGTCTCCTACACTTCCAGCTCTGTCTCAATCAGTCATCCCCCTGGTGTCGACTGTTACTGCCACCCAGGCTCCCCATGGCTCCTTCCTCCCTCAGCCATCCTGGTTGTCTGGCTGGGGGTTACTCCCTGGCTCCCCCTACCTTCGTCTCTGCCCTGGTTACTCCTGCTTTCGTCCCTCTTCCAGGAGGCTTTGTCCTATTTACCCTGCGTCCCCCTCCCGTGTAGTCGTAACTACTTGATGTGTAAGGGTTATGCCTTCATACACACTTTCTTAATGCTAGGATCACAAGAAAGGCAATGCAAAGACAATTTTTTTCACAACTTGGCACTGCAATCTTTGAGGCATCTCTATCGTTTTGTTGCTGGAGTAATCCTGTGTTTGTGTGTCTCGTATTTTCTACTGCATGACGTTTGAATCGGTGAGCGGTGCAAAAGAGTCAATGACGTAGAAGTAGGTTGATTTTCTGCAGAGGCGGTCTTTCATGGCGCTATGATGTCATACTGAGCCAAAATTCGAAAAAAAAGGCATTTTGGGAACTTGTTTTGAATGATTGCTGTTTTTGGACTAACGAGAACGTTTTGTTTTCTGAAACTAGGATATTATTATAGTACCTCTTATATGTCAAAAGATCAAGGAAAATGTGATTCTATTTTCATGACCCCTTTAAACTGTGAAGTTGTCACAAGTCTATTGTATGTCTGGGAAATAACTCACCCAAAACATTTAATTCATGCTTCAAAATCGAGTTTTTGTGTTAAACTGGCCAATGCCACCAAAATAATCTAAGGTTACAAATGTAACCATGGTTCCCTGAAAAGGGGAACGAGACACTGTGTCCTAGAACGCTTTGGGGAATGCCTCCAGTGTGACCGGTGTCTGAAGCATGCATATAAACACAACAATAACATTGTCACTATGATGTCACTACCAGTGTGGTCAGAGTATAAAAGGGTGCCTGTAGTACGTCAACAACTTCTTTTGTCTAAAGGAGACGTGGGCAGGCATATCCAAAGCATGGCAATGAGACAGTGTCTCTTTCCACTTCTCAGGAAACCATGGCTACATTCATAACCTGAAACATTCCCTTTTGAATGGGAACTCGCACTGCGTCTTAGGACGCTTTGGGGAACAAATACCCACTCTGCCATGCTGAAGGAATGAATGCCATAAGGACTCTATTCCATAGGACCAGAAACCCTGGCTACATACTCCTCGGGCAGAGCTCAGGGCCTGGTATTCTTCTGAAAACCTAGGGAATAAGGAATATCCTGCCTGTATCTTTAGGGGACACTATACCCCAAAATGGGTGGAGACTTAGCAACACTATCATCAAGGAGGCTCACAGAGAGCCAATGACCTGATTTAGTATGAACGGTGGCCGCAAGACGACTCTCTAAAATAAGAGAAGGCCTAACTACATTCTACTCTAAGGACTGGTTACCAAGGAGGCTCACAAAAGAGACTGACAATTCAATATTGCTATCCAAACGGACCTCTGGGGAGTGAAGGTCTCAGCATGACGATCTAACAATGCTTTCCTTAGGGTGGTTCTGCCAAGGAGGCTCACAGAGAGCCATACAACCCAGTGTGACCACCCAGACTGAGATCTAAGCAAGATGACTCTCTAAAGCGAGAGGAGGCCTAACTACGATTTACACTAAGGCCTGCTTACCAAAGAGGCTCACAAAGTCTAACAACTCGATACTGCTATAAAGGACTACTTACTTAGGAGGTTCACAAAAGATCCTGACAACTCAATACTGCTATCCAAACAGAGCTCTGGGGAGCGGAGGCCTCAAGCAGGGCGTCTCTCTAGAACGAGAGGAGGCCTAACAACACTCCACCTTAAAAACAGTTCCACCAAAGAGGCTCACAGAGAGCCATACCACTCGATGTCACGGTCTATTGCGGAATGATGCTGAAGTCAGAATGAGCTTGTTACATGGAGCGGAAGACCTTGCCCATAACTGGGAAGGTTCTAATCCACACTCATTCTAAATGAAGAATGGGAGCTAAACGCTAAGGCTAGCTACAACCATTGTAAAACCTTTAATCTGATTTGGTCTCCAGCACTCTGAGGTCCCGTACAAAAGAAGGGGTTTGCCCAAGGTGAACAGACCACTTCGTGTTGGAGACCAGAAGTGCTCAGAGCTTCCTTGGTCGGCAGATCACAAGAAAGTATAAGACAGCTAGGCAAAAGTGCTCGCCACACCATTATAAATCCTCAACTGAGACTCCAGCAACAAACTGAGCTCTCTCATGAGGAGTCGAGAATCCTACTATTAAGGATTCCACTAACACTCAATCATGAAGACATTGCCATCAAGCGGAGCCAGCTGAGTTCTAGCTGCGACCACTCTGAAACAAATGCCTTCGTAGGATCTCAAGGCTCCAGACACTCCTGAAGGTGCCTTGCGTCAAAGAAGGGTTCGCAAACTGGGGGAAAAAAACACACTTTTTGTTGGGTTCTAGTGATGGAAAGAGCTCATCCCTGGGACTGGAAGACCCTGCTTCAAAACCCGACTCGGGGGAGGGTTCTGTTCTTCAGTCAAACCCAAGGAAAAACGGGTTCTCTTGACTCACTCACGAAGGTGCCTACAACTTGGAAGGGTTTCAAACTTGGGCAGAAAAAAAGCTTCCTGTTGGGTTCCAGAGATTGCTACCACTGACCACTGCTATTGTGCAGGCAGATCTTAAGATAACATTAGGGCTCACACATTAGTAATAGCAAGCCAGAAAGGGAAAGAAATCTCAGAAGACTCCACTACCTCCCTGATCGAACCTGCCTGCCCTTAAGGCATCCGTAGGACCCGAACCGGGGTTTCTCTCATTCCTCTCTCATCCCTCGAGAGAGAATAAACAACAAATTAGCTTATCACAGTGACCGCATCATAAAGAGCTCGTTCAACTCCCTCGAGAGCTGAATGTGCTCCTCTCAAAAATGCCAGACTCTATCACTAATCAAGAATGACATGTTGAATAGTGACAAACACATCACTGTGAGTGCCTTTGACCCCCTCGAGAGCCGAATGTGCTCGTGCAAACGCTGAATACTACTACCCGTCTCTTTCAGTCAGTCTCGAGAATGCATCACAAAGCACACCTCACAATGAGCACATTCAGTTCCCTGGAGAACTGAATTCACGTGCTCCTTACCTAAACAAATAAAGCACAAGACGTGTGTTCTCAAATGTTGTCAAGTCAAGTCACCATCATTTATATAACGCTTTTAACAATATAGATTGTTTAAAAGCAGCTTTACAGTGATAATAGGAAATTACCGTAACAGATTGTTTAGGCTTTACAGCAGCTCTAGAATAAAGTTATTGTCCAGCTAAAGTTAGTTTTGATTGATTCACTTCTGTTACAAAGATCATTAGTCATTAACTTAGGAGCCGCTAACACGACACCGTTCTAACAGAAAACCCTTAATGTGATCCGGCCACTCATCCACACAACAGCAGTGCCTGGGGCTCGAGAACACAAACCATGAAATAGGTTCCAAGGTACAAGCCTTGAGAAATGTGTGATACACAATTTTTTATCGCTTCCGCGTAGCCACGCAAACCGGAATAATCCCGACAAAGTTTTATAAGTACAGAGGTAAAGGGAAGGAGGCCTTCACAGGGAAGAGACTAGTTGACACTTCAGGACTGCGTTGTCGTCGTGTCCAGGCGCAGGTCCTTCATCAGATCCGGATACGGCCTGGATCCGGCGGACTGCAGTAAAGAGAGACTAATATTAGCGTAGACGCCATCCTTCTTATGATGTACCGAGAACATCAGGATTTATGGGAAGTGTTGTCTCTGTTACTTCCTGAAGCACTTGGCTGAGTGATCGTCTTCACACGTACATAAACAAACTTATCCTCGTCCTAGGGCGCAGTGCAAGTTCCCATTCAAAAAGGAACTTTATTTTTTATTGTGTGAGCCAAACTGGACAAAATGTTTAGATGCTTTTTCACAATAGCAGTCAACCCTAGAAATTTTATTTAATTTTTGTTTTGTTTTTGTTTGTACTTTTTTGTTGATGCTGACTGATTACTATACTATACAAGAATGTCAGTTTTGTCTAACTGAATATCACAATAAACATTTTAGATACAGGTTTCATAAGAAAATGTCCATACTGTAGTACACAGAAAAAGAATATGCATATTTGTAGGTATGAAATACATTAATTTTTTTGCAATTTGTTTCACGTAAACATTTGCATGTCCATTTTACAAATAAAGACAAAGTACATTTTTTTCAATATTATTACAGATTGTGATAATGGATAATTTTGCACATGATGGCTCAGAAGTTGTAAAGAGTTTTACAATTCCACCTAGAATAAACTCATCAGTTATCAACAATGTGCATTTAGTTGTTTGTGCAAATTGTAGACTTTGCACACATTGTCAAAACACATTTCTAAATGAATACAAATTCAAATGTAGTGTGAACAAAAAATCTCATCTGATAATTGAGCTAAAGTGCTTGAGAAAAAACATTGGTACAAGTGTTTATTATGAAAAAAAAGTCATATTTTTCTCATTTTCTCAGACAGCAAAAAAAAAAAAAAGCTCAGCACCGAATTATGATTTTCACATGCATGTTCAGTGCTCAAACAAAAAATTAACCAATATACAATGGTTGGACTGCGTAAATTGAGATTTAAGGCTGGAAAGCTGAAATTTTAAAACACTAGGCATTGAACATTTTCTGAATTTGTAAATGGTTACAGAAAAAATACTGGCCATCATACACTAAACGACTGAGGATCATATTCTACCAGAGTTTCAGCTTCTTCTGAATGCAACAAACTCACTCACAAATGAATATAATATGTGTTCTAAAATCGGCTCAAAATATCAAACATGTTTGATCTCCTCCGACTGGATAGAATCTGTGCGAGTGTGTGTGTGTGTGTGTGTGTGTGTGTGTGTGTGTGTGTTAGTGTGTGTATCCTGTGCAGGTAAGAGTGCAGAGATCAGGAAACTGCTTCCTGAACTCCCATCGCCGTGTAATAGCCAGAGACACTTACTGTGCTTTTCTGGACAACAACTTTCCCTACTTATATATGTAATGAAATGTATGCCATAATGATTTTTTTTATTTTTGGAAAAGAGAAGGGTTGTTGTGACAAATATATTTACATGCTTACTGACTTTAAGTCTTTTAAGTTTAAGTCATGTATAGTAACAGTCTTTAAAGAAAAACGTTTATTGACATTCAGTCATTAACCGGGTTACAGCAGCTGGAGGGTGACTGCCGTGTGTCAGATGATCTGATGGGAATAAAAGCTCATTATGCAGTGTAATATGAAACATAGCATTTAATAGGATTTGCCATACAACATGTTTTGAGCTTTTTATCTGTCTATAATAGGCTAAGTCTATAATAGACAGACAGATAGATAGATAGATCTTAGTCTACTGAAGTGATTCAAAGATTCAGACTTATTTTAAAAGGTGAGATTGAATGTTGGCCACTAGATGGCAGTAAATAATTAGAGATCAGTATCTGGTGTAAACATGAACCAGAATGGCATACTGTAATAATCATACTTATAACATTTTATAGTATATATACTGTGCAATTGCGTAAATCTTCTGTGTGTATGAAATACCCAGATGATCTACATATGTTTTCAATCTAACACATAAGGTGTTCTTTCTAACATTTATACTTTTATTAAGAAATAATGTGTTATATTATGATAATATAATAATATGTTACATTTCTATAGCATGTCTTACACTCAATGCACTTTTTAAAAAATGTATGCGGGAATGCGCCTCGAGTTTGGGAAGGCGCTTTAAAAATAAAACTATAATAACTAACTAACTATAATAACTAACTCACTTAGGATCTGGGTAAAACTTTACAATAAGGTCCCATTAGTTAACTTTAGTTTATGAAATGACAAATTGTAACTAAAAATGAGGAACACATTTGTTATTTAACACTATTTATCAGTTTAGTTTTATAAAAACATTAGGTTATAAAAACACAACGGTTCCCTGTTAGTTCACTGTTAACTTTGCAGTCTCTCTCTACTATACACAGGTCAACGATTATGATGGCATCCTTCTGCACTCTAATCAGGTTTTGTCCAATAAAATGCTCTCTATCTTAACGTATAATAATAATAAGACGCTAACTTAATAAAATATCAACTATGTTATAACAACTATGCATTCCATTCATTTTGTGAATTGGTATGTTTCGTCATGACACGAAGAAATATAGTGCAGAATATAATCAGCGTAACGGTAAAAACTAGTCCGTCAAGTCACCTTTATTTATTTATTTACCGCTTTACAGTACAGATTGTTTTAAAGCAGTTTTATGATAACAGAAAGAAAAAAAATGATATCCACTTGTTTATTAATTGAGCTAAAGTTTATGTTGAAAAGCTAAACCAAAAGAACAAAACCCCAATTGTATTTTGGAATAGATTATTAAAACATTAAACGTTAAATGTTTTGTTCATCATGATATTCTTCACAAATTAACACAACTTTTATGATGCCTAAATACAATCACAGAAGTAAAGAGCTAAACATAGGGTATAAACAAACTACACTGACCTAATGTTTTTGTTAAAAAGCTAATAATGCAGTTATTAGCTGATAATTTATTCTTAAATTGCCCAAATACTGGCAGATAAATTGGCCTGGCTGATATATCAGTCTGTCATTGTTAAATGCATATTTTCTTAAAGTTATAGTCATTAAACTGTGTTTAAGTTGCGCTGGTCTTTTCTTCCCTGTTGTGCCGTATATCTGAGTGAAACGCTTCAGGAACAAGAACAAATGTGGGCGGGGCTTGGTTTAGTCTGTGGGGAATTGATTGGATGGTTGTGGTTTGCTATTGGTGGATCTCATGTGATTGACAGGTTATAGCCCCGCCCTCGTCATCAGAGAAGAGAAGAGATGCTGCAAGAGGAAGATATTCTGATTCAAGATTACCAGGAACATGAATTTAAAACAATAATGATGTGCTCAGATAAAGCATTTATAGTAAATACTGCAATATTCCATTCGAAAATAGGAATTGTCCATTTTGATTTCATGGTGCCTTATTAAGATTTCTTTCCGTTTTAAAATGTCACATTTGTGTGACAACAAAAATGAATGCTACAAGCTCAAATATTTGGAGAACAGTGTGCAAAAAAATGATGTTTCTCAGCAGCTTGTCACAATAGCCAGACAAAAAGGATCTGGGTCAGGAAAAGGTCATTCTCCTGTCCTGCCACATTGATGACTGAGACAGACCTGTCTACCCTGTTTACAAAACTGCAGTCAATGGAAATGACTCCATCCAAGTGAAAAACCTGTCACCTTTTCATTTCCTGGACTGTAGCGGTTCTCTAATGTGTCTTGCTGAAAACCAAAGTGGTTTTCCATCATTCAGCAGCTGATCAGTCATGTTAAGTCTGTGAAAGGGGCCCATTCACACAGAACACCTTTTTGAGGTTAAAAAAAAAACACAAGGTCAAACTCAAGAGACACCTTTTTTTAAAAGTTGAACATCTTTTAACCTGAACGCTGCTTTTTGAGAACGCCATGTCACACTCCAGACACGGCAAAAGACGCAAACTAAGGCGTCCGTCTAGCGCATGTTTACATAGAAAAAACAATGGAAGAGCAGCAGAGTGGAGGAACACATGCGTTCTGTGTGAACCGGCCCGTAAGGTCCAGTCTAGGGATGCTCATTACGGTTAATTTTCCCGACCGACAAGCGCCGCTCGTTATCCGACTATTAAACGTTAACTGATAAGATTATAATATTGAATTGGCATTAAATAAAAATAAAATTGACAAGTGTCTGTGACCCATTAAAAATCCCCCCAAAAAATTCACGGGTTTATATTAACGTGCAAACTGCAGCATACAGAACAGATCAACAACAGAACCTGGATTCACATCACATTTTCACTCGCCTGCAGCATTTCTGACAGTGACAACAGAAAAAAACAGAAAATAGGCCTACACTAATTATATATTTTTTAACTTAAATTATTCACAAATTAAGATGACAAAACGTTTGAAGCTTTGAAAAACCGGCAATTTGTTTTCCGTCAGACTAAGTTTTTTCGTCAAATAAAAATAGCAGGCCTACCTCAGTCCACACCTTGTGTAGTTTTTATTTAAAAAAAGTAACGTCTACATGATGTGGGGTTAGTCTGGAGCGCAGTCAGAGCCGGGGCAGAAAACACCCTCTCTGACGGCACAGATATCCCAGGAATACAGAGATAACGTCTCGCTGGAGTGGCCAGCTTCGGGAAGCGCCTTTCATTTGCTCGTGGATGTTTGCTTCGCCAGTGATATTGCATTGTACTTGTACTACTGCTGTATTTTAATACCGCGTAGCATATTTTGCAAGTAAATTTCTGTTGAAATGGTCCCACACAGTACTACTTTTCGTTGCTTTATTGTGCTTGCTCAGTGAAATATGTCAAGTCATGTCAAGTCATCCTCATTTATATAGCGCTTTTAACAATGTAGATTGTTTCAAAGCAGCTTTACAGAGATAAACATATAATTTAAGGTAACAGAGATTGGTTTGGTTTTATATTGGTTCTTGAATAATGTTTTTTTCCAGCTAAAGTTAGTTTTGATTGATTCACTTCCGTCTAAATGGTAATTTGTTATTAAATTAGGGACTGCTAAGACGACACCTTTCTCTCTAAACAGACTTTAAACGCGAGCCTGTGATAGACGCTGATGGCGTTCACATGCGCATTAAGAATTGATTCTATAGTTATGTGTGTTTGAATATATGTGCGAAGGTTTGTAAATGGTTTGTTTTGGTGCTAAATAGGAAAAGGATCTACCGCCAGTAGTCGATTTTGATATTCTAGGTATTATCAACTGGCCTGAACTTTGAGATCGCAGTAGACGTGAAGGACTATAATGCGTTAAGACTAAGAGCTCGCTCAAGTACTGCGGAGCTCAAGTACTTACTTGCTTTGTAAGTAATCAGCAATATTTAAAAATGTATACGATGTTTAATAGTAATTTAAACATCGTAATTTAATTTAATAGCCAATGCAGTGTTGACAGAACCGGGCTAATATGGTCATACTTCCTGGTTCTGGTAAGAACTCTAGCGGCTGTGTTTTGAACCAGCTGTAGTTTGTTTATTAAGCGTGCAGGGCAACCACCCAGTAGAGCATTACAATAATCTAGCCTTGATGTCATGAACACATGAACTAGTTGTTCCGCATTTGTCAATGAGAGCATATGACGTAATTTAGATATATTTTTAAGATGGAAAAATACGGTTTTACAGATTCTAGACACGTGACTTTCAAATGATAGATTTGCATACACACACACACACACACACACACACACCCAGGTTCCTAACCGACAACGAGGACTTGACAGGGCAGCATCAAGAGTTAGACAGTATTCTAGGTTATTACGTGTGGAAGTTTTTTTGTCCAATAATTAAAATCTCTGTTTTTTCATAATTAAGTAGTAGGAAATTACTAGTCATCCAATTTTTTATATCAACTATACATTCCGCTAATTTTGTGAATTGGTAAGTTTCATTAGGTTTTGAAGAAATATGGAGCTGACTATCATCAGCATAACAGTGAAAACTAATTCCATGTTTCCTAATGATATCTCCTAAGGGTAGCATGTACAGAGTGAACAGCAGCGGTCCTAGTACTGAGCCTTGTGGTACGCCATACTGAACTTGTGATCGATGAGACATTCATTTACTGCTACAAACTGATAACGGTCAGATAAGTATGATTTAAACCATGGTAGTGCAATTCCACTAATGCAAACATAGTTTTCTAGTCTATTTTAAATGAATGTTGTGGTCAATAGTATCAAATACAGCACTAAGATCGAGTAACACTAATAGAGAGATACAACGACGATCGGATGATATGAGCAAATCATTTGTGACTCTAATGAGAGCTGTCTCAGTACTATGATATGGTCTAAATCTGGACTGAAAATCCTCGCAGATACCATTTCTTTCAAGAAAGGAACACAGTTGTGAGGATACTGCTTTTTCTAATATATTTGACAGAAAAGGCAGATTCGAGATCGGCCTGTAATTGATTAATTCTGTAGGATCAAGTTGCGTTTTTTTAACAAGCGGTTTAATCATAGCCAGCTTAAAGGTTTTTGGTACGTATCCTAGAGACAAAGACGAATTAATGATATTAAGAAGAGGATCTATGACATCTGGAAGCATCTCTTTCAGTAGCTTAGTCGGTATAGGGTCTAACATACATGTTATCGATTTAGATGAGTTAACGAGTTTGCAAAATTCTCCTATAGCAACAGATGAATCAAATTTTACCTCAGGGAGACTACAATGCACTCCCTGATGCGATACTGTAGTAGATGGTTGCATAGTTATAATTTTGTCCCTAATATTATCAGTCTTATAAGAGAAGTTCATAAAGTCATTACTGCTGTGTTTCTTGGAAACTTCTGGGCTTGAAGCTTTCTTTTTCGTTAGTTTAGCCACTTTTTCAAATAAATGTCTGTAGGCACGTGTGGTCGACGCACCCCGTGAGTTAACAAATATAGGCTACATAGTATTTTTTTTATAGTATTTATTTAACCATGCAGCAAAAAAAAAAAAAAAAAATTAAAATAAAAAAACCTTTTAACTTTTAAACCGTTAAACTGGTAGTATTAATCGGTTAAAATTTTTACTTTCTGTTAATGGTTAAACGGTCAATATGAGCATCCCTATTTCAAACCAAACCGCTTTCTGTTGGTCAGCGGCAGCGAATTTGCGTCAACAATTTGAGCTTTTTCACCCTGACGCGAAACTTCCAATCGTGTGGATTCCTATAGAGCGCTACAGTGATCACTATTTTGTAGGCCAATACTGATATTAGTGAACTACACCACAGTCACATAACTACCACCATTAATCTTCTAACAACTCTTTTAGACTTTATATACTAAAACATTTTCCCGGAAAGTTTGAGTTATAATAGTTTGCAAGTGCGCAGTTATGAACACAACGATGCTAGGAGATGAGTTCGTCCTGATGATGTTTAATATTCCTGACAGACAGTCCAGTTTAGATACTTGTTAGCAATCACCTTTTACAAGACAAGTAAGAGCTTTAAAAAGGGGTTTTAGTTGTTGTATTTTATGTTGTAGAATAAGACTTGAAAGCATCTTGAGCTTGTGTTACCCACAGACCTTATTTCAGGCATTTAACCGAGACCCCATTCAAAAAACCATAGATTTCAGGACGTTGAAACCTGCTAAGTTGAAAGTGCTAAAGTGCTAACTCGATTCTGGGTTTTGGCCTACAAAAATACTCCATCGTTGCAGCACTCTGTCGAAATTAATGGATCTGATTTCTCCTGTGAAAGTTCACCAAACAGCAGTAAATGTGAGCGCAGCTTTAGTCTGTCAGTGTTAATGTCAGTCTGTGCTAGTCTCTGGTGTTGCAGTGTAAATCACCTGTTTGTCTGATGTCTTTTTCTTGTTTTCTCCCACCAGGCCGATGTTGCAGAGGAAGGAGTCCTTTTCTCTCCTCTCCACATCAGAGAAGTGGCTCTTCAGAGGGGTGAGTTCATGCTGTTTTTTTGCGGTCCATTAACAGGAAGAGTGTTCTGCCTCTGTGCCTTTTTGAAATCAGTGGATTTGATGAGGAGTTGAGTCTGGTGTGTTTGATTAGGAAGAGTTGGAAAATGTGTAGAAGTGCGTTCAGATTGACAGGATCCCTACACAGTGTTCACATGGGATATATACGTTGAAGTGGCCTTCAGCTCTGGGCTTCTTGTCCTCAGCTCTGGATTTCTTGTCTTCAGCTCTGGGTTTCTTGTCTTCAGCTCTGGACTTGTTTTCTTCAGCTCTGAGCTTCTTGTCCTCAGCTCTGGGCTTCTTGTCCTCAGCTCTGGGTTACTTGTTTCTTGTCCTCAGCTCTGGGTTTCTTGTCCTCAGCTCTGGGCTTCTTGTCTTCAGCTCTGGGTTTCAGCTCTGGGCTTCTTGTGTTCAGCTCTGGGTTTCTTGTCTTCAGCTCTGGGTTTCTTGTCTTCAGCTCTGGGTTTATTGTCCTCAGCTCTGGGTTTCTTGTCCTCAGCTCTAGGCTTCTTGTCCTCAGCTCTAGGCTTCTTGTCCTCAGCTCTAGGCTTCTTTTCTTCAGCTCTGGGTTTCTTGTCCTCAGCTCTGGGTTTCTTGTCCTCAGCTCTAGGCTTCTTTTCTTCAGCTCTGGGTTTCTTGTCCTCAGCTCTGGGTTTCTTGTCCTCAGCTCTAGGCTTCTTGTCTTCAGCTCTGGGTTTCTGGCCTTCAGCTCTGGGTTTCTTGTCTTCAGCTCTGGGTTTCTTGTCCTCAGCTCTGGGTTTCTTGTCCTCAGCTCTGGGTTTCTTGTCCTCAGCTCTAGGCTTCTTGTCTTCAGCTCTGGGCTTCTTGCTTTCAGCTCTGGGTTTCTTGTCTTCAGCTCTAGGTTTCTTTGTCTTCAGCTCTGGGCTTCTTGTCTTCAGCTCTGGGCTTCTTGTCCTCAGCTCTGGGTTTCTTGTCCTCAGCTCTGGGCTTCTTGTCTTCAGCTCTGGGTTTCAGCTCTGGGCTTCTTGTGTTCAGCTCTGGGTTTCTTGTCCTCAGCTCTGGGTTTCTTGTCCTCAGCTCTGAGTTTCTTGTCCTCAGCTCTGGGTTTCTTGTCCTCAGCTCTAGGCTTCTTTTCTTCAGCTCTGGGTTTCTTGTCCTCAGCTCTAGGTTTCTTGTCCTCAGCTCTGGGCTTCTTGTCTTCAGCTCTGGGTTTCAGCTCTGGGCTTCTTGTGTTCAGCTCTGGGTTTCTTGTCCTCAGCTCTGGGTTTCTTGACCTCAGCTCTGAGTTTCTTGTCCTCAGCTCTAGGCTTCTTTTCTTCAGCTCTGGGTTTCTTGTCCTCAGCTCTGGGTTTCTTGTCCTCAGCTCTGGGCTTCTTGTCTTCAGCTCTGGGCTTCTTGTCCTCAGCTCTGGGTTTCTTGTCTTCAGCTTTGGGTTTCTTGTCCTCAGCTCTGGGTTTCTTGTCCTCAGTTCTAGGCTTCTTGTCTTCAGCTATTGGCCTCTTTCCACGCTAAAAACTGCAGTGTCAGTCAACAGTCGTGGGAGGGGCTTGTGCAAAAATTGCCCCGAATTTTCCCCCGAATCGAACGGCTTGTTCTGAGACAGTGCTTATGATTTATGGCGATTTAAAAAAAGCACTGGTGGATTTTTATCATTATAGGGTGGTTGTGTACACACACTGCCAACACACATGTATGTTCAAACACCATGTAAAAGTGAATTTTGCATAATAGGTGCCCATTAAAATTTAGACAACTGATTGCCTCAGGGTTTGTTTTACAATGAAAGTCAATGGGCCTTCTGTTTTATTTTTCAAAATATCCTCCTGGTATTCCACCAAAGAAAGAGATATGCCCAGGTTTGAAATGACATGAGGGTTAGTAAATAACGACTTTGGACTTAATGTATTACTTAATGTATTTTTGGATGAACTATCCCTTTAACCTAAAGTGTGTTTTTAAATGGTTAGAAAACAAATATGCCCAGTTAAAAACTGAAATAAAATCAATTTCAGGATGCAAATATTGCCCATAAAACTAGTAATAATTATTTAATTTTCACCATTATATGTTAGTCTGTGAGGTGGCTGAAATATCTCCTTTTCTCTTGCTTGATGATAATGTCTTTTGTGTAGCTATGGAACTATGAAAGTCACAACACCAACCAAATGTACCAATGATAACCTGGTGAAACAAATGGGTGCCTCTAATGCAAGAAACAAAACAGATAACAGATAACTTCATTTCCTCATTTCCTGTGACTTGCCTTCTTAACCAGCAAAACTTCCTCGGTAAAAAAGCTTTATCTGAAAGTTCGTGCAAAAGTTGAACAGCTAGATCAGCACCAAACCAAATCACAAAAGAGCATAAATCAACAAACCTCCATGAAAGATTCATTCTGGCTTTTCCAGCTATGTGCTATTCAATAATAGTTTCACAAAGCTTTACCTCAATATATTTTGAGTGTTCGACAGTGTTAGGCTGCTCATAAATGGCCAACAAATAACATAAATTCTGGTCATGTCACTATATCAAGGTTCATGGGGGTCTGATAATTTTGTGATCACACTCCCTTCAGAATGCCTCTGTCGGCCTTCCCTTGATCTGCCGTCGTGAGATAGTCCAAGGGCTGAGCCGTATCATTTCAGACTTCTTTTTATATAAAACCACGAGGTCAGCAATGAATTCTGCCAATGTGATGAAGAAATGTTGGGTTTATGACCCCATATCACTTCAGATAATAACCATATAAAATGTTCTTGCAATTGTGACCTACATGTGATGTTCATAAAATACCTTAGGTCACATTAACACATCAGCTTCATTCATTTCTGATTCCAGATTAGAGTTTAGAAGAGACTTCATCTTCTCTGCGATGAATCTATACTCTCTGTCAACACAATTAAGCCTGCAGGAAAGAAAAATCGTCTATTAGACAGCAATATGATTGATGATTACAGAGAAATCAAATTCATTTTGTCGAAAATATTCTGAGAAAAAGATCCAAGTAAAAGACTTTCAAAAAAGATCTCAACATTAATGTCTTAAACTGTGCTCACATTTTGGCAAATGTCAGAAATCTCAAAAATCTCAATATGAATGATTGTCATCAGATTCTTCCAGAACCATCTGATTCGAGCTACTGTATATCGTCCAAATTGCTTTTATAGCTCTGTACATGTCAGCATTGTTGTCATTTGTAGGGCTGGGTTAGGGTACTGACTCAAATTACATAATTTGATTAGATTTCGATTCACAAGCTTTAAATTTGATTAGTCTGTGATTACAATTTGATTTTATATAGGTCCTTCTCAAAAAATTAGCATATTGTGATAAAGTTAATTATTTTCCATAATGTAATGATAAAAATTAAACTTTCATATATTTTAGATTCATTGCACACCAACTGAAATATTTCAGGTCTTTTATTGTTTTAATACTGATGATTTTGGCATACAGCTCATGAAAACCCAAAATTCCTATCTTAAAAAATTTGCATATTTCATCCGACCAATAAAAGAAGTGTTTTTAATACAAAAAAAGTCAACCTTCAAATAATTATGTTCAGTTATGCACTCAATAGTCAATACTTGGTCGGGAATCCTTTTGCAGAAATGACTGCTTCAATGCGGCGTGGCATGGAGGCAATCAGCCTGTGGCACTGCTGAGGTGTTATGGAGGCCCAGGATGCTTCGATAGCGGCCTTAAGCTCATCCAGAGTGTTGGGTCTTGCGTCTCTCAACTTTCTCTTCACAATATCCCACAGATTCTCTATGGGGTTCAGGTCAGGAGAGTTGGCAGGCCAATTGAGCACAGTAATACCATGGTCAGTAAACCATTTACCAGTGGTTTTGGCACTGTGAGCAGGTGCCAGGTCGTGCTGAAAAATGAAATCTTCATCTCCATAAAGCTTTTCAGCAGGTGGAAGCATGAAGTGCTCCAAAATCTCCTGATAGCTAGCTGCATTGACCCTGCCCTTGATAAAACACAGTGGACCAACACCAGCAGCTGACATGGCACCCCAGACCATCACTGACTGTGGGTACTTGACACTGGACTTCAGGCATTTTGGCATTTCCTTCTCCCCAGTCTTCCTCCAGACTCTGGCACCTTGATTTCCGAATGACATGCAAAACTGAGCAACAGTCCAGTGCTGCTTCTCTGTCGCCCAGGTCAGGCGCTTCTGCCGCTGTTTCTGGTTCAAAAGTGGCTTGACCTGGGGAATGCGGCACCTGTAGCCCATTTCCTGCACACGCCTGTGCACGGTGGCTCTGGATGTTTCTACTCCAGACTCAGTCCACTGCTTCCGCAGGTCCCCCAAGGTCTGGAATCGGTCCTTCTCCACAATCTTCCTCAGGGTCCGGTCACCTCTTCTCGTTGTGCAGCGTTTTTTGCCACACTTTTTCCTTCCCACAGACTTCCCACTGAGGTGCCTTGATACAGCACTCTGGGAACAGCCTATTTGTTCAGAAATTTCTTTCTGTGTCTTACCCTCTTGCTTGAGGGTGTCAATGATGGCCTTCTGGACAGCAGTCAGGTCGGCAGTCTTACCCATGATTGCGGTTTTGAGTAAAGAAACAGGCTGGGAGTTTTTAAAAGCCTCAGGAATCTTTTGCAGGTGTTTAGAGTTAATTAGTTGATTCAGATGATTAGGTTAATAGCTCGTTTAGAGAACCTTTTCATGATATGCTAATTTTTTGAGATAGGAATTTTGGGTTTTCATGAGCTGTATGCCAAAATCATCAGTATTAAAACAATAAAAGACCTGAAATATTTCAGTTGGTGTGCAATGAATCTAAAATATATGAAAGTTTAATTTTTATCATTACATTATGGAAAATAATGAACTTTATCACAATATGCTATTTTTTTTAGAAGGACCTGTATGTATATATATATATATATATATATATATATATATATATATATATATATATATATATATATATATATATATATATATATACACACACACACACAGTTTGATTTTCTATAAAGCTGCTTGGATACAATGTGTGTTGTGAAAAGCACTTTACAAATAAAATTGGCTTGTCTTGTATGTCAAAAAACAGTGAAAAATCAAATAAACAATTCTAGCAACTAGACATCACTAGAAATCTTTTTCGATTTGAGGCAAACCTGATCCGCTCTAATGATATAGTTAGATATAGCAGTTGAGTATGAATGCCTGCTACCCTAACCAACAAACAGCACGATTTAATCCCCTGTGTGAGTGCACCTCAAATATTGTGTATTTACAAGAAGAGACCAACATGTAATAATGTGGCTATGATGTCAACAATGTCAGATTTCGTGCGGTTATGCATTTAGGAACTATAGTAAGTGCTCTTGATGATGTTATGGGTGCAGTGACTATAACTGCGTTCACTTGTGGTTCCAGTGGACAATGTTGAGACCACGTTTAACAGGTCATGTGAACAGCCTCACCGAAAATCCTAATTGTACTGTCAATATTCACAATTAACCAACACTAATTATTTCCCATTTGAAAAGAAACTCCCGAAATCCATCTGGTAATTACAAAACTGCAGTGACATTCATGTAAAGCCATCATGTAGCCTAAATATGATAATCCCAGCATGCCCTAGAGACCGCATCAGACACACAGCGCACTTCTGCAACAGGAAATGCTTAAAGGAAGACAGTTTGTTTCCAGGAAGTGTGTTTAGCAGGGATTTTCTGGCTTCCTGTTGTTAACAGTTCTCTGAGTGTACACACATCTCCTAAACTTTGGCAGTGCAGGTACAGCTCCACAAAGACAATATATTATATAAGTACATTAGTGCTGGGCAACGATTAATCACATCCAAAATAAAAGTTTGTGTTTACATAATAAATGTGTGTGTACTGTGAATAATTATTTTGTGTATATATAAATACACACATATGCATGTATATATGAAAGAAAAATGTGTTATTTATATATAAAATATTTATATAATATAAATTATTTATAAATATATACAGTATATACATACAAATATTTATTAAATATATACATGCATATACAAAATAATTATACACAGTACACACACATTTATTATGTAAACAAACTTTTATTTTGGATGCGATTAATCGCACTAAAGTAAATATATGTATATTTTATACTTATCCTAATATTTTCAATGGTAGTGTATCAATGTTCCACAAAAATATGAAGCAGCGCAATTGTTTTTAACATCGATAATAATCATAAATCTTTCTTGAGCAGCAAATCATCATATTATAGTGATTTCTGAAGGATCATGTGACACTGAAGACTGGAGCAATGATGCTTTAATCACAGGAATTACATTTTAATTCACATAGAAAAGAGTTAATTTTAACTGTGAAAATGAGAAGTGCATCAACAATTAGGCAAGGCAAGTTTATTCATAATAGCACATTTCATACACGGTGGTAATTCAAAGTGCTTTACATACAGTAGAAGAAAAAAAATAATTTAATAATTAGTAATTAAAACAGTTTTGAATGAAAGGGGTTCAGCAGGGTTCAATTAGGATGAACCCTGCTGCGAAACTTCATTATTCAGTTAATAATTGTACCAAAATTGTTTAAAAAATAAAACTTTCTAGTGTAAAGCCCATTCTTTCCCCATAGCTGTAGATGATGTGTGTGAGGAGTGTGTACAAGCGCTGGTGTGTAAGCGGAAGCTGTTCGGCGCGTTTGACGCCACCGGCCTCAGAGATGCAGTCTGAGCCCCGGCCCGATATAGCACCGGCACACTTCCTCCAGAACATCCTGTTGCTGCTCACACACACACATACACACACGGCTGAGGGGTAGACAGGTGACAGCGCTGCATGCTGGGGGATTGTGAAGGTTGTGTGTGTGAGGACCAGTGCTGTGAAGCCCAATGATGGGGTGCTGTCTGTTCATCCATCAGAAGGTGAGCGAGCATGTTACTAACTTATGAATGAACGTGGAATAAGGCATACCTCAGATCAAATGATCTAGGAAGAGTTTGGTTTTGATATCTGGCTATGCTGGTATCTTGGCATCTCTAGGCACAGTCTGAAACATGTTCTCTTCCTAAACTAAAGAGCAGAACCACCAAAAGTCTCAGTTTGCTCTTCATCTCCTCTCATTGCTGTCTAGGAGAAACACTGGCGATGTCATTCGAGATTTTTTACTTTCTACAGAACCTTTCAAGAGAACAGTTCTTAAAATAACCATTTTAATTAGTGTGAAGAACATTTTAAAATCTAAAGAAGCTTTTGTGGAACCATGGATGCCAGTAAAAAGCTTTATTTTTAAGAGTGTGCAGATGAATAGTCTTCTGCTGTTATGTAAGCCTGATTATGTTTACGTCTTTGTGTTTCTCTCAAAATTCTTCTTGTTATAATTGTTTGAAATGATTAATTGTGAGTGAGAAATAAAGTTGGGTTTGTATGGTTGTTAGGTTTGTTAAAGCTAGTCTTGGTGTGAAAGTGGCTGTGATTGTGTTACGCATCTGTTGCATAACAGATTGTATTGTTCTCAGTGTATTTGCTGTGTTCAGAAGTTGTTTGTGATACATTAGGTGATTATGAATTGTTTTTCGGTGGCATAATGAGGACTTTCTTTGTCATTAGTACAATGGGTTAAAGCAGAAATACTCTCCATATTAATGTTGTTTGGCGAAGAAGAAAATGGATCATCCAGATGTGCTGCAATCTAGTCCATGTGTTTCATTTGTTTCATGACTGATGAGCTTTGTAACATTGACACTGTTATTGAGATAAATTGAATCAGGTAAATTGAGATGAATAATGATACCATTGTCTTTTTATTGCTGCTTTACAACTGAAACCGAATTTGTTCTATATGAGAAATTTGTAACGTTGATACTGTTATTTTCCTGTTTATTACTGTGACAAAGCTGAATTTTCAGCATCATTACATTTCTGATTATGATCAATGTTGAACAGAGAGCTGGAAACTGTGACACTTTCAGTACACCCTCATGTTCTTCCAAACACATCTGACTCTTTCTCTGCCATAGGCCAAAATGTAATTTTCTTTTCATCATGCAACTTCAATGAATGGGAGCTGGAGCTTTCAAGCTCCAAAAAGTACAAAAAAAAAACACAAAAGTGGCATTAATCTACCATAAAAGTACCCGTCACAGAAACCAGGGACACAAGTCGGCAGCACAACTTTCGAGCAAAATGAGAAAGAAGAGTTTTTTTCAAAATTGGTGAATTTCATTTTTTTGCAGAATCTGTTAGTTGAAATCACGAAGAAGCCTCTCCATGTTTGAGATAGCAGTATTGGTATATTTAAAAGCTTACATTTTGAGGTTGAAATCGGCTTGTTTTCGGAGATTCTAGCACGCAGTAGGGGCGTGGCGTGTTATTGTCTGTGTGTATTTCCATACTGAATATGGCGCTTTTGTCCCCGCCCTCCAAGTGAACCGCATGGCTACTTATTATGCTGTGCTCTGGTCGGCTCTATCTGATATCAAAATTCAATGAAGATGGACGCCGCAAAGATTGTCGCAGACGAGCTGAACCGTGGCAGTTACACCGAAAATGTTTTCGCCGCTCGGGAAACTGAACCGGAGGTATGGGCGCGGCGCGCGCGCCCTCGGTGTTGAATATGGCGGCTCGGCTCGCTGACAGCGGTGGCTGGCTGTTTCATATGTGACGTCCCGATTGCTTTGAATGGGGAAAGTTTTGTAAACTGAACAGACTTAATGGACTGGCAACAATCTCCATAGAACATGAACTGGCACAGAGAATCGAAATAGAGGATGCAGTTAAGACCTTTGCTGCGATGAAGGCGATGAAGGCCTGCCGTGCGCGTTTCTGAAACGTAAGTTAAGCTTCATTTGCTCTTTAGTCGTTATTTAAGATGCTGAACCTGCTGATGATATAATGTGCTTGCGGACATTCCATTTGTGTGTGTATAGTATACGCACATAAGAAAGTGGTGTAAAGAGATTTGCAACAGTAATTTGAGGAGGTGAAATGTGATTATTTGGAAAATTCCTGTCATGACTGCTTAAAGAAAAATGCCAGCAGGCATTCGCCTCCTGCATAAACTTTAATATTGTTGACATTTTGGGCACACGCGCGTTGCGCACTATTTGCGTTATATGTAGGCCTATGGCTTATTGGTCTTTGTGTGTTGTTGCTGGTTTTGCGTTATATGTAGGCTATATGGCATATTGGTCTTTGTGTGTTGTTGCTGGTACGTTGCAAATAGAGGGGCATCACAATTGTTTTTCGGCTAGAGCTGCTGCAGAAGTGCACTCATTCGAAGTGCAAAAAAAAGCTGTAAAGCACAAGGGGAGCTTTACAGGGGGTATGGCTTATCTAAATGAGATGTAAATGAGCCCTATTGTCACTCCTAGCAGCAGAGAGAGGTGAGAACTGCACAATCTTTCGAGGTCGTTTTCTCATCTTTGAGCTTTTTTAAGTGCCTACCTTCAAATGGCCACAACTTCTCCAAATATTATCAGATTTCCACATGTTACACATCGTTGGAAAGCTTGGAGACTACACTTTCAGAATCTATGAATAACTCAAAATGCCCCAGAACCGACTTGTGTCCCTAGTATCCGTGACTGGTCACTAATTGCAAGCGATTTATATTTAGGCCTATTAAATGCAAACAAACCAAAACACTAGAAACACTTTTTTAACCAGATAATCCAATTCATGTTATGTTATTATGTGTATACTTCTGTGGTCCTTTTTAATAATTGCAATTACAGTGCATTATCTTACAGCGACCAGTACATTATTAAAATATATGTATTACTTTTGTTGAGTTCACAGAAGAAATTAATTAATATGAGTATGCAACAACACAAGACAGAATTAAAAAAAAATCCAAGTTCCTGTTTTTATTTTGTTACATACTGTTTAAAAATATTAGTCAGTATACATACTGTAATGCACCAGTTAGCAATATTCATTCTGAACATACAGACACCTGAAATAATTATACTGTCTTCTTCAAATAAGAAACCTACATCTAACTGTCTGGGACTTGAACATATACAGCGTGTCCTGAGCCACAGACCGCCACGTGATCTCGTGCTCATGGAGATATGCACTGCTGGTTGCCATGGAGAATAAACAGAGCAACAAGAACAAAGCTGGCAATAGAGTTGGCCATTCAAAAAAAACGATAGAATGAATTATATAAACTTTTTTTTTACCATCTACAACAACAATTGGTTTAACTGGTCAAATGCCTTTAAAGGGGACATATAATGAAAATCTGACTTGCTATAATCGGGTCCCCGGTGCTTCTACCAACCCAGAAAACATGAAAAGTGAAATTCAGTAACTTTGTTTTGCTAAGCCTTTCTCTGCAAGCATGTAAAAAAATAAGCCGATCTGATTTCGCTCTCCTTCTGACATAGGAAGAGGATCTTATTATAATATTACTGGCCCTTAATCTGCATGTTTCCACCCACGGCGGCGACATTTGGTTTCGCAAGCGACAACAGTGACCAGTTCTAGCGCAACGACAAAAGAAGAGCAAAGCCTGAAACTGTTCTGTCGTTGAGACGAGCACTGAACACTATTGACCAGAACATGTCACCGCTGTCTTATAAACACCTCAGGAACTGTCAGCTTGTTTAGAAGTTAAACATGACGGTACATGCTAGTCGGTGAGATGAATCTCACTCATCTCCTCCCACATATAAGTGTTTTAAATCCTGAGTATCCTGAAATCCTTTATTTTTGAGTGCACAAATAAAAATTACTTTTATAAATTATGTTTATAATTTACTTTTATAAGTTTATAAATTAAATTCTGCTCACATTTTTCATCATCTGCGTGTTGCAGCCACCATCACACTGGCATTTATTTAAATTGCATTTTTAATTAGTCTAATTGAAAATCATAGTTTCTGGTTTAAACCTGTTTTGTTCAGTTTGTCTAAAAACAAATAGCGCTCCCCATAGAAAATATTTTTATGTTACATAATGTTACCTTATGTTTAATGAAAATATATTGATTAAGTATTGTATGGTCTTTGAAATGAATATTTTTACTTTACTTTTTATTAGTTTTTTAGGAAAATAAGTATTTTTATGAATATTAAATCAAAAATGAGAAAAAGTTATATACTTGGCTGTAACAGATTAGAGTATTTTTTCAGTGTATGCGCACCACTTTAATGCTTTTCCATTTATTACTGACATATTTTTCAAATGCTGAAAATATACTTAATATCAACATGGTGAACCTACAAGCTTTATATTGTGTTGTCGTGTGATAGTTATCTATATATAACTTCTGCATGACAATTTTAACAAAATATAATCAGTAGTGTCTAAAACATGCAGGTATTATGAAACATAAATTCAGTTAGATAGTGATAATGAAGCACTGAACTGATTATCCCTTGTGTCTTTACAGAAGAAGAGGAAGCAGAGGAAGAGAGATGTGGACTCACTCAGTCTCTGCAGTTTGGACATCAATGTGAGTTACTTTAATGTGTATTAAGAATTATAATACTCATAATGCACTGAGCTTGTAAAAACATGAATCACTGCAGGGATTTTTGGTTAAATGCCTGAAATAAGGTCTGAACACATGCTCAAAATATATTTTATTCTACAACATAAAATGCATCAGTAAAACCCCATTTGCCATTTTTTAAAGCTTTTACTTGTCCCGCTAACAAGTGTCTTAATGGGACCACAGAGGATGTTGGCTTCACAATGTATAAAAGTTGTGATGAAAACTTCAGACTGACTCTTTTCTGTTACTGTAATATATCATGAAAACATTGCAGCTTCCTCTGAGGTATTATCTGGGCATCAAGATTTATTTTTGTGCCAAAGTCTATTTGAGATAATGAGCCAAAGGCCGTCAGTGCAACTGAAATGGAAAGAAATTCATCACAAAAGCTCTTTGCATCTCTGAGTATGTGTGAAGAGGAAAATTATATTTATTAAAAGGTCAGCCTGCGTCTCTCTTCCTAATGCACATGAACAGAAAGGCATGTAATTACAAGGCTTTATTGGAAGTGTATAATTGCATATGTTTGCTGTTGTGGTCGAATGGTGCTGTGTGTAGAGCTCCTGCGTGCCAGAGAGGAATACACTGTCACTATCAGTGATCTGACTCAAAGTGAGAGACACATCTCTCACATCCAGTAATGTTGTATATGGTATCTCTTTACTGAAACTGACGGATGTTTAGTTCTGTGTAACTCTGCATGGAACAGCCATTCAGAAATGTAGGAACAAGTGTTAACGTTTTTGCTTTAATGTCTGTAACTCCCACTATCTTGGTTGTTATTTCTGAATGTACTATTGCTCTAAAATACATACCCAAATCAGAAAAAGTTGGGACATTTTGTAAAATGCATTCAAATCAAGAATCTGTGATTTGTTAATTCTATTTAAACTTTTTTTAACTGACAAAAATACAAAGAAAAGTTTTCCAATGTTTTCACTGACCAACATAATTGTATTTTGTAAATACGAACAAATGTTGATTTTGATGGCATCACACCCCAAAAAAGTTGGGACAGAGACCAAATAAAAGTGAAAAGATTATCCAAATTAGATTATCCAACTCTTTTGAAACAGTCCACAATGAGCAGGTGAATTGGTAATAGTTGAGGGTATCGTGTTTGGGTGTAAAAGTGCTTCTCAGTATTTTTAAGCAAAGATGGGTCATGGCTCATCACTTTGTGCCAAATATCATGAGAGAATTGTCAAACAATTAAAAAATCACATTTCTCAATGCAAGATTGCAAAGAATTTATGCCTTTCATCATCTTCCATACATAATATTGTCACAAGATTCAGGGAATCCAGAGAAATCTCAGTCTGTGTTGGGTAAGGCAGGAGACCTCTGTTGAATGTGCGTGACCTTTCAGCCCTCAGATGGCATTTCACAAGATACCATCATGTTACTCTGTTTAATACAGCCACATGTGCTCAGGAGTCATTTGGAAAACCGTTTTCACTGAACACAGTCTGACTCTGCATTAAGAAATGCCACTGGAATCTCTGTTACGCAAGGAGAAAGCTTTACATCAGTTCTATGTGGAGATGCCGGCGAGTTCTCTGGGCCTGAGCTCATCTCAGATGGTCTAGAAGACAGTGGAGATGTGTGCTGTGGTCAGATGAGTCCATGTTTCAGCTTGTTTTTGGGAGAAAATGAACATCGAGTTTTCAGTCCCAAAGACGAAAGGAACCAACCAGACTTTCACCAGCGACAGGTGTAAAAGCAAACATCTGTGCTGGTATTGAGGTGCATCATTGCAAACGGTATGGGTAACTTGCATTATTGTGAAAATACCATTGACATGGAGGCATGTATTTGGATTGTACAGAGACATAAACTGCCATCAAGATGACATCTTTCCTGGGAAGTAAGACAATGCCAGGCCTCATTCTACACATGCTAAAACTGAGTGGTTTCTAGACTCTCTTCACCAGAGAAGAGATGTGCCTGCATGTTTACTGCAGTCCAGATCTGTCTCTTATGGAAAATGTATGACCCATCATGAAAAGGAGAATCAGGCAATGATGACCACAGACTGTTGAGCGGCTGCCTTGTATCAGACAAGATTGGGCAAATATTCCACTTGTAAAACTCCAACAATTAGTATCCTCAACTCCCAAATGAATAAAAAGTGTAATTAAAAGGAAAGGTGAAGTGACACAGTGGTAAACATGTCTCTGTCCCAACTTTTTTGGGGTGTGTTGCAGCCATCAAAATCAAAATTCATATTTCATATTGTTCATATTTACAAAATACAATTATGTTGGTCAGTGAAAACATTGGAAAACTTTTCTTTGTACTTTTGTCAGTTAAAAAAGTTTAAATAGAATTAATAAATCACAGATTCTTGATTTTAATGCATTTTACAAAATGTCCCAACTTTTTCTGATTTGGGGTTGTACTTGTTTTTTCTCTTATTATTCTCCTGGTTTGTTTAGTTTTTTGAGGTGGCACATCTGTATTATGATCGTACGGGAAACTGTCCAGCCGTATTTTATTTTGAAGACTAATAGTTTAGTGCAGATGAACTAGAACTGACATGAGCCAGCGTTTATCTGAGCTATTTGTTAGATTCTCCAGGCACATTTTTTTCTTTCAATGGCATTTTTATTGGCAACATCTGTTTTACAGAAAATATAGTCCTCTCTTTGACATACCTAACAGTATCAGCATTTCTTTAACTCAAAGATTATAATTTGATAGAAATCTAGATGTCAGACTTGGAAAATGGAAAAACGTGCCTCTTCATACATTTCTGCAAAACTCCACAAATGTGTGTATATATACAGTTTTCACTGCAGTTTCCAGCTGAAATTAACACTAGTGACAGTAAAACACCAACAACTTTTCTTCCCTTTCACACAAATCAAACAATTGTCTTCCCTTTCACACAAATCAAACAATTGTCTTCCCTTTCACACAGATTATTGATTAATAAAGACTTATTTTTGTGCTGTTTCTTGCTCGTTACTATGATATGAGCTCAAAACAGTTTTACCATAGTGCATGATTTGTAAACTAATACATTTTGGCATTTGCATCAGATAATGTGCAAGATTTTTTTTTCCAAAGATGTGCAAAATTTAGTAAACTTTACTAACTTTTTCTCTGAACTCCATTTGTCAAAACATTATTCTTTTGATTCCTAACAGAAGCGTCCCCATTTCTCTGTCTCATTTTGTATGATGTTTGATTGATTTTAGAGCTGGAGGCTTTGAGGTTTCTTCAGAGGGCAAAGCACTGTATGAATGTATTAACTAATAGCTATTCCAGCTGAATCGGACATAATTGCAGGTCTCCTGTGCTTTTATAGTTGAAGGGCTCTAATAGGTTTATTTCTGCAGACATTAGAGAGACGACCCAGAATGCAGTGCTTTGAGAGACGATGTCAAGCAAACAGCTCCAGTAATGACAGATTCCATACCTTGAACTTGCGGTGGCTTTTAAATGTACCCTAAGCAAGTCCGAACACTCCTGGAATCTGCTTGAGGCGTGTGTCTTTTACCCAGACTGCCTGTGTGAGCTCTGAACAGAAGGAGCTGGTGTTCAGTGCGGGAGCTCTGGGTGGGCTCTGGCTGGGCTCGTTTGGGAAGGGATGTTACGGATGTGCTGTGATGTCAGTGTGGGGAAGTCTAGCTATTGTTTTCATGTTTGGGTGCTCCTCCCTTACTCGTACATGTGACTCAAGACTTACAATTATTCTTACTCAATAATTCATCGCTCCAGTCACTGATGGTAATCACTTTCCATATTTAAAGTTCCTAATGTGAATTATGGGCTCTTATTAAGGCTTGGACCTTCCAAAGGAAGTTGAAACAAAAGGTTTGACAGTCTTACAAGTAGGGTTTTTATTGTTAACTAAAACCATAAAAAAACTTCAGCTAAAATTAAAATGAAAACAGAAAATATGAAAATAAAATCAAAATAGATTCAAAACAAAAGTTAACAAGTAGGGGATTACGGGGGAGCTTTTTTTCCAGTTCTTCGACTTTTCCCACTTCCCGCTAAATTAACCACTACTGGGGTGAGATGAATTATTATTACACTAATTGAAAATATGGAAATAAAGTAAAAAAAAGTATAATCTGCTGATTGATTATATTATGTGTGTCCTACAGCGTTCACACAATGTTTCAGGCAACGTTTTAGTAACCAAACAATTTAGACTTAAATCACTTTCAATAATGTGTCAAATCTACATTATTTATAGAGCCCTTTAAAACTACTCAGCAGACCAAGGGACTATACAGTCAGTGAAAATACAGAAGATACAAACAACATAAAACATGACAATTAGCTAAAATAAAATACTGCTTCCAACAATCAACAATTAAAAGCCATAGAAAACATGATTTAAAGGGTTAGTTTAACCAAAAATGAAATTCTGTCTTTAATTACTCACCCTCGTGTCTTTCCAAATCCGTAAGACCTTCGTTCATCTTAAGAACACAAATGAAGGTATTTTTGATGAAATCCGAGAGCTTTCTGTCCCTCCATTAACAGCTACACAACTACCACTTTTTCAAGGCCCATAAAGTAGTAAAGACATTGTTAAAATAGTCATGTGACTATAGTGGTTCAACATTAATGTTATAAAGCGACGAGAATACTTTTGTGCGCAAAAAACAAAAATAACGACTTTCTTCTCTTCTGTCAGTCTCTGACGTTGTTCACGTTGTGAACACGGTGCAGTGCTTCCAGGTTCTAGCGCCAGAACGCCGGCTCATTATTGGCCGGCTCCTGCATCGGCATCACACGCATGTGGCGTCGTGATCACGTGAACAGATCTTGGGTCAGTCAGAAAGCTCACAGATTTCATCTAATGTCAGATGGAAGGGCTTTCCACAATCTCGGCCGACAACAGAAAAAGCCTGGTCCCCTTTCATTTTCAGGCGAGTTTAAAAGATACTTTGCTGCTCTTTGAGGTCTACGTGAATTCATGTGAATCAGTTTCATAATATAACCTGGGGCCATTCCATGGACAGCTTTATAAACATATAGAAACACCTTATACTGAATCTGATATTTAACCAAGAGCCAATGCAAATTTTCCAAAACTGGTGTAATATGCTCCCTTTTCTTTTCACCAGTAAGGAGCTTCTTGGCCGCATCCTGGACCAATTGCAGTCTTAAAATAAGAGTATGGTTTTCTCCCATGGTTTCGGTTCTCAATGCGATCGAGTGTTTTCATGTCCTCTCGATCAGATTACAAAAGGAATAAACCACCCCTTACTATCCGAATGAAATTTTAATCAGATCTGGACAATTCATTCCGATTGACGTGGTTACATGTTACTTTTTTATTCCGATTGTGCAACTGGTCTGATTACAATCGGATTATTAGGGTCCATGTAAACGCAGCTACTGTCAGCCCCTGGTTTATTTATTCGATTTTTCTCCAGCAAGCATTTCACCTCCTCAAGACATACTAAAAAATAAATTTGAGAACTCGTTCCTCCAGCTTTGAGAGGCAAGTAAATCTGAATGTCATCAGAATAAAGATAAGGCATCCCAAAACCCATCAGACCCAGAGGCAGCATGAATAAAGAAAACAGAATATGCCCCAAAACGGAGCCCTGTGGAACGCCACAGTCAATAGAAACTGTAGAGGAACACAATTCCCCAACCCTTACCGAAAAAGATCTTTTCTTCAAATAGGGAAAAAACTATTTTAAAACAGTCAGACCCACAACATGCTGAGAATATCGTGATCTATTAAATCAAAAGCTGCACTAAGATCCAGCATAATTTAAGCTCCTTGATTACCCAGGTCACCAATATGTAACAAATCATTTGTATCCCATTGTAAAGCTGATTCAGTGCTATAACCCACCCTGAAACCAGACTGAAAAACATCCAGCACTTCATTTTTAGCCAAAAAGGAGCTACTTTCTCCAATATTTTTTAAATACAAGGCAGCTTAAAAATATGTAATCATAGCAACAGTACACTGCTCGAGTGCTTTCCCTTTAGGGATCAGTATCGGACAGTACATTGTGAAAACATAAATAGACACCATTTTTAATTTATTAATTACAAATATACCACAAAACCCTATTTACAATAGTTGACAGTTAGATAACAGTGCTAGTGGTAAATAATTCACACCTTCTTAATTTGACACCCTTTTCCTAAAGACTCTGGCGTGTGGGTGTGTGTGTGTGTGTGTGTGTGTGTGTGTGTGTGTGTGTGTGTGTGTGTGTGTGTGTGTGTGTGTGTGTGTGTCGAAGCTCAAGTGTGCAGTGGGTTGAGTCTGGGGTCAGGGGTCGGGGAGGCTGGAGCCACGTGCCCGCCTGTGGCATGTGTTCATCTGAACCACAATCTGCCAGTGCTACACTATAGATTGACTAATATATTGACAGAGCCTGCGGTCACTGGTACACTGCTACTGCTATTGTTTATCACGCAGCCACTTGCAGTTCCTCTAGTGTGGAAAACAAGATATTGATCTCTATCAAGGGCCTTTCCCAAATAGAGCGCAGCCATTGTGGTGGTTTCACCGCATGTATGGATATGGCTCACCATGGGCGCTCATCTGTTACTGGGTAATAGTGCTGTGAGGAAAGAGTCTGACTCCCGGCTCATGCACTGGGGCACAAACACTACTTCAGCATGTTCTCTTTATTTAAAAAGAAAGTATTTAAGAGTCTTGTTTTTCCTTGGCTTAGTTTGTGCATTCTTTTTGTTGGAAAGAAAAACACACCTTATCACATTGCTAGCAATTTTAGCTTTGGTGCTCAAGTCTCACGGTTTGGTTTAGATTTAAAGTACACACTGTTTTACACATGTCCTATCTGCCCATCATCCCATTTGAGTTGAATATCTCACATCTCCAACTCGCCTCAAAGTACTGTAAAAGAACGCAATGTTTGTAGTTCCTCCTGCTGAATTGCACCTTTTTTTTTCTTTTTTCTTTTTTTTTTGCTGCAGCTTTTGCTTGTGTGTACACTAAAGATACAGAAAATATGCTGGCAAGAAAACATGTTTAGATATATTAGCTGATTTGGATTTTAACCTGGCATCTACTGTTTTTGCAGGTGATAAAGCTTAATTTTGCTTGGGTTTGATGGGGTTACTTGTTTAGATATCAAATGCTTCTTCATTTACTCAGACTTCTGAGTCTGAGTAAATGAAGAAGCATTTGATATCTATTCTTGCCAGCATATAAGCCCACCAGATAAGCTTAACTGTGGCACACTCATTTTTATTGACAACTTCCATATGCTTGCAAATTCTGACCTACTGTTCATTAAGTAGCTTGTACTTCAGGCAAATGTTTAAATTTTTGTTCTACAGAGTTTGTGTTGACACTGGCAGTTTCTGAAACACCACAGATTGTAAAGATCTGTCTTAAGGGCTAGTATCAGTTGTGAGACTGCTGTCATTGCAAATCAGTAATCTTCATGATAAGAAATGCTTGCAAGTCCCAATTTATATGTCAGTTTAAGGAAAATTAGTTAAGTCAATTGTTTTTTATAATAGCCCTGGTTGAAATAAATGGCATTTGGTATCACTGACATGGAGCAATTATTTTTTGCATGCCAATTTTGATGTTTTAGGGCTTCAATAGAGGGGAAGATATTTGGGAAAGATATTTTTTGGTGTGTTTTTGTTGTATGGCAGTGTCCTTTATATGAATATTTAGTTAATGTCACTGGTGTCATGCCTACAACCTGAATAATTTGGACACAGTGAAAGGGAGAGGAGAGTCTGGAGAAACCAGGCTAGTAGTGAATCCCCCAGGGTTCAGTATTGGGTCCTATATTTATGTGCCCTACCTCCCTTCATCACAATAGCTGTTGCAAAAACAAGAGAGTCAGCAATTTCATTGAAATAATACAGGAGTACGACAATGATAAGTAAATTAGCCACATAAGACATAACCATATACAAGGGCATTGGGGCAGTCATGGCCTAATGGTAACAGAGTTGGACTGGTGACCCAAAGGTTGCTGGTTCGATTCCAGTACCGGCAGGAATATGACTGAGGTGTCCTTGAGCAAGGCACCTAACCCCCAATCGCTCCCCGGGCGCCACTCAAGGCTGCCCGCTGCTCCAGGTGTGTGTATCCACGTTTGCAGTGTGTGTGTGTGTGTGTTCACTGCTCACTATTCTGCTCACTCACTAATGTGTGTGCACTTACTTGGATGGGTTAAATGCAGAGGTCAAATTCCAAGTATGGGTTACCATACTTGGCCATCATGTGTCACTTTCACTTTTTCACTTTCACAATATATTATTTAATATTATTATTTTCTGTAAGTTCACGTTCTACCACCCTATACATTGCTTCACCGAGGTTTAGAAGGGTTCATTATTTTAGGGTTCATTTTCCACATTGCATGAACAAGTAGTTCCATTTTTATCTTCCGATGTTTGTAATCTGGACAGAAAATGATTGTTGACAGGCTGTGTGGACATCTATTTCAGGACAGGTGGGTGAGGAACCCTGCGCAGTTCTATCCTGCTTCAGCGGAAGACTTAAATTAACTTCCATTTCGTGACTAGCCCTTTAAATTCAATAACCCTTCAGATCTATTCTGGAGGACCCCCTACAGATGGCCAGAGTAGAACTGCAGGGCTATACGACACTGGCCCCTAAACCTCCTCAAAATGATTAATAAAACCAGTAGACTCGGCTGCTCTTCCTGTTTACACCTTAACAGAGGTTTCCGTTTGCTTTGAGATATAAAAAAGAGAAAGCTTTCACAAAGAAAGAAGGACAGATAGAATAGTCTCCTCTGACTTGTCAGTCAGGAGGACCAATGGTGCTGTGAAAAGTCTGTTAAAGATAAAAATCATGGTAACACTTTATTTTACAGTGTCCTTGTTACATATGTTACAGTAAATTATGCATAATTACATGCAACTAACCCTCAACCAAATCCTAATCCTACCCTAACTCTATAGTAAGTACATGTATTTGCTTAATATTACTCAGTACTTAAATATATAATTACACTGTAACAATGACACCTTAAAATAAAGTGTAACCAAAATCACTTAAAAAATTGTAACTACACACAGGTAACCTGTGCTAATTATAATGTGGTCATAATATTTTTTGTGCTTGCTTCCCTGAGAACAGACTGCTCATATAGTCAATTCCTCCAAGACTTTGTGTATTCAACCATTGCAAATACATCTAAACACATTATGTAATAGCTTACATTTTTGGCTTATTTCCACAATTTTTATACACATTTTTTTTTACTTGAGTGGGGAGAAGCAATTTTAGCTAATTAAAATCCATAAATCTGACCCCAAACAAACTCCTCAATACTTGTTCAACTCTTCTGTCTCTGTATTGCAGTGATTTCCATTGTAAATTGTTTCATTATGCTTCTGAACAGTGAAAGAGATACAGCAGGGGAAAAATTAAAGTCTCAGCGTTGAATCTAAGGAGGATGTTTTCTTTTCTTTGAAAGAACAAACTCCTCTTTAACTTTTAAAACATTCACTCTGTCTAGACATGTTTTGTCTGAAAGTTTCCCATACAGCAGATGCAAACGTTGTTTAAGGGGTCATGAACTGCATTATTTTATTATTTTATAATGTTTCTTAGGGTGCACTTATAATGTTAGTATGATTTTACATTAAAACTTGTCATAATTTAGAAATAAAAGGCATATCTGCTACCCTGATTTTGCCTCTGGTTTGAACGCTCTGTTTGAAGGGGCGTGTCTGCTGTGTGACTTCAGTGTAAACGCCCACTGCTGTGATTGGCTGCTGTGTGACTTCAGTGTAAACGCCCACTGCTGTGATTGGCTGCTGTGTGACTTCAGTGTAAACGCCCACTGCTGTGATTGGCTGCTGTGTGACTTCAGTGTAAACGCCCACTGCTGTGATTGGCTGCTGTGTGACTTCAGTGTAAACGCCCACTGCTGTGATTGGCTGCTGTGTGACTTCAGTGTAAACGCCCACTGCTGTGATTGGCTGCTGTGTGACTTCAGTGTAAACGCCCACTGCTGTGATTGGCGGCTGTGAGACTTCAGTGTAAACGCCCACTGCTGTGATTGGCTGCAGTGTGACTTGAGTGTAAACGCCCACTGCTGTGATTGGCTGCTGTGTGACTTCAGTGTAAACGCCCACTGCTGTGATTGGCTGCTGTGTGACTTCAGTGTAAACGCCCACTGCTGTGATTGGCTGCTGTGAGACTTGAGTGTAAACGCCCACTGCTGTGATTGGCTGCTGTGTGACTTCAGTGTAAACGCCCACTGCTGTGATTGGCTGCTGTGTGACTTCAGTGTAAACGCCCACTGCTGTGATTGGCTGCTGTGAGACTTCAGTGTAAATGCCCACTGCTGTGATTGGCTGTGAGACTTCAGTGTAAACGCCCACTTCTGTGATTGGCTGCTGTGTGACTTCAGTGTAAACGCCCACTGCTGTGATTGGCTGCTGTGAGACTTCAGTGTAAATGCCCACTGCTGTGATTGGCTGTGAGACTTCAGTGTAAACGCCCACTGCTGTGATTGGCTGCTGTTTGACTTTAGTGTAAACGCTGACTTCTGTGATTGGCTGCTGTGAGACTTTAGTGTAAACGCTGACTTCTGTGATTGGCTGCTGTGAGACTTCAGTGTAAACGCCCACTTCTGTGATTGGCTGCTGTGTGACTTCAGTGTAAACGCCCACTGCTGTGATTGGCTGCTGTGTGACTTCAGTGTAAACGCCCACTGCTGTTATTGGCTGCTGTGAGACTTCAGTGTAAACGCCCACTGCTGTGATTGGCTGCTGTGAGACTTCAGTGTAAACGTCCACTGTTGTGATTGGCTGCTGTGAGACTTCAGTGTAAACGCCCACTTCTGTGATTGGCTGGTGTGTGACTTCAGTGTAAACACCCACTGCTGTGATTGGCTGCTGTGTGACTTCAGTGTAAACGCCCACTGCTGTGATTTGCTGCTGTGTGACTTCAGTGTAAACGCCCACTGCTGTGATTGGCTGCTGTGTGACTTCAGTGTAAACGCCCACTGCTGTGATTGGCTGCTGTGTGACTTCAGTGTAAACGCCCTCTGCTGTGATTGGCTGCTGTGTGACTTCAGTGTAAACGCCCACTGCTGTGATTGGCTGCTGTGAGATTTTAGTGTAAACGTCCACTGCTGTGATTGGCTGCTGTGAGATTTTAGTGTAAACGCCCACTGCTGTGATTGGCTGCTGTGAGACTTCAGTGTAAACGCCCACTTCTGTGATTGGCTGGTGTGTGAGTTCAGTGTAAACACCCACTGCTGTGATTGGCTGCAGTGTGACTACAGTGTAAACGCCCACTGCTGTGATTGGCTGCTGTGTGACTTCAGTGTAAAAGCCCACTGCTGTGATTGGCTGCTGTGAGACTTCAGTGTAAACGCCCACTGCTGTGATTGGCTGCTGTGTGACTTCAGTGTAAACGCTCACTGCTGTGATTGGCTGCTGTGTGACTTCAGTGTAAACGCCCACTGCTGTGATTGGCTGCTGTGTGACTTCAGTGTAAACGCCCACTGCTGTGATTGGCTGCTGTGTGACTTCAGTGTAAACGCCCACTGCTGTGATTGGCTGCTGTGTGACTTCAGTGTAAACGCCCACTGCTGTGATTGACTGCTGTGTGACTTCAGTGTAAACGCCCACTGCTGTGATTGGCTGCTGTGTGACTTCAGTGTAAACGCCCACTGCTGTGATTGGCTGCTGTGAGATTTTAGTGTAAACGCTCACTGCTGTGATTGGCTCTGAGACTTTAGTGTAAACACCCACTGCTGTGATTGGCTGCAGTGTGACTACAGTGTAAACGCCCACTGCTGTGATTGGCTGCTGTGTGACTTCAGTGTAAACACCCACTGCTGTTATTGGCTGCTGTGAGACTTCAGTGTAAACGCCCACTTCTGTGATTGGCTGCTGTGTGACTTCAGTGTAAACGCCCACTTCTGTGATTGGCTGCTGTGTGACTTCAGTGTAAAAGCCCACTGCTGTGATTGGCTGCTGTGAGACTTCAGTGTAAACGCCCACTGCTGTGATTGGCTGCTGTGTGACTTCAGTGTAAACGCTCACTGCTGTGATTGGCTGCTGTGTGACTTCAGTGTAAACGCCCACTTCTGTGATTGGCTGCTGTGTGACTTCAGTGTAAACGCCCACTGCTGTGATTGGCTGCTGTGTGACTTCAGTGTAAATGCCCACTTCTGTGATTGGCTGCTGTGTGACTTCAGTGTAAACGCCCACTGCTGTGATTGGCTGCTGTGTGACTTCAGTGTAAACGCCCACTGCTGTGATTGGCTGCTGTGAGATTTTAGTGTAAACGTCCACTGCTGTGATTGGCTGCTGTGAGATTTTAGTGTAAACGCCCACTGCTGTGATTGGCTCTGAGACTTCAGTGTAAACGAACACAAATTCTTTTGAAGCAACCACGCCATATTATCTTGCTTTTTGTCTTTGAGGTTTTTTATCATAGTTTGTGTTTTCACTGTAAGTGCTGTACCAGGTGAGCTGATGAGGAAGTTTACTAGGTCAGAAAAGCCACACATATGGAGCTGATTATGAGATGCAAACATCAAACTGAATAAGAATGATGAAATATTCCAAGGCACTCATGTGCTTAAACTAAAAGTGCTGGGCTAAATCATTAAAACATTCAAAATGTTGATCAATGCGTTTCGGCTTCAAAGCCTTCTTCAGGATTGCACATCCATTATTCCTTCAAGCATTCTTTAATCTATTAGCAATCAGTGAAACAGCTGGTTATATACATATATACATACAATACTGATTATAATGACAATTATTACGAAAAAATAAGCATTTATACACACGTACAATCAGTGGTGTAGTCTACGTGATACGCAGGTATACGCCGTATACCCACTAGGAAATGTCAAAGATCTCCGTATACCCACTTTAAAAAGCGTGAGGATTCGTAACAACATCGTTTTATTAAAGAACTTTCATTCATAAATTCACCCCGCCGTGACGTCTGTGTTTGCGCAGCGACACGGATCGAATCGCGGAATCCAGCAACAAATGTAACTTAGCCTAGCTACTGTAAAGCGGAACGTCACGCAATTTGGCCATTTTTGAATGAATAAATCAAAAGTAATGATACAATGAATCAAATCTCGATATGTACTAAGTGTCTATGAATATTAAAGCTCAAAAAGACTGCTATTGAAATAAACTCTGAATGTTCTGCATGTCTCTGTGAATGAGCGCTCAATGTGTGCTCTACTACACACTGACGCGCGCGTGACACTCGTGTTGTTTTCAGCGTCTATGAGGAGAACATGCACACATTTGAACTTCATTGCAGAGCTTATATGAGTCACTTCACAAGAATTTTACCATTTCATTTGATAAAACTATCGTCATTCATTCATATGGGGTGCTGGTATATCACAGTATACTCACTACAAAAAACTAGACTACACCACTGCGTACAATACTGATAATAATGTATTGAAATCAAATGAGTGTATTAGTTTACAAATCACGCACTATGGTAAAATCATTTCGAGGTCATAGTATGCAGATACAGTGTGAAAATGTCTTTATTAATTGATAATCTGCCCCATAATCATAATTTGTGCGAAACAGAATTAAAGTTAGTGGTGTTTTATTACCACTAGTGTTCATTTCTGGAAACTGCAGTGATTTTATGTATAGGTAGGTTTTTTAGTTGTGCAGAAATGTAGGTAGATGTAGGGGGGGGGGGGGGGGTAAACTTAAGAGGCAAACTGCACAATATATGAAAATCGATTCCTCAAGCCAGAATGAAGAGGAGATTGAGCTCGTGTTTTGGTGGAGCTTTGTATGTCAAGATACTTTTGCTTATTTCATGGTTAAAGCATGAATGCAAAATCATCTGCATGCAACAAACTCTCCTTTGTCCAGTGCTGACATTACAGGTCCAGCATCATATGACACTATATGGTTGTAAATCAAAATCTGCTGACCTAGATTGAGGAGCTCTTCAGGTGACGTCTACAGAAGTGACATTTACTGCTCCCTTTGAAGGGCACTCTATAAAGCTGAACCCTTTCAGCTAATGTTGTCATCCCCTACATTACACCAAACTCTGATTCCCTCTGGGCCTTTCTATAGGACTCAGCTCCATTCCTGCGCATTTCCTCTATGATCTGTTTTTCTGCACAATGGTCCATCAGTAAAATGTCACAGGAAATGATGCGCTTCCACCTGTCGCTATTAAACTCATTCTGAACCCGATCGATGTCAAACACTGGGAAAGCATGTTTTTTATTTCTGTTGCTAATTGTTGGGTGTGGCTTAGTTTTCCTTTTTATTTATTTTTTAATTTTCATAAACTACCAGTCAAAAGTTTAGTATTGTTCATGCATAATTTGCATCCAGCATCTTGGAAATTGAAGTTGAAATTGTATGCGAGTGTATCATGTTGATGTTATTTGGCATCAGAGCTTTCAGTCTCTCACATCACAGATGCTTGGCCATGTTCAGACGTTCAAAGGATCGTATCTCGTCATCGGGGCGGTGGTCATCTTTACAGGCTCTTTAATGCGCTGATAGCCTGAGGTTTGATTCTGTCTTTGATATTGAAGTGCATGATGTTTTGTGAAAACGTTACATTGCATCATATGCCGACCTTCTTTATTGGTGTAATTATTTTATAGGAGGCTTCAATAAAAACTGACTTGAGCTTTATAACCTCTAATCCCGAGTATTTGATTATTCGCTATGTGGTATTTCTTTTGTAAATGACCATGTTCATGGTTTTGATTTGGTGGACCAAAAACATTTGTGAAAAATCCCATAGAAGTTAAAAGGACGGGCCCCAGCTGTCAGAGTGCTGTTTAGAGTTGTCAGAAAGTACCGATTTCGGTACCATGTAAAACAACCAGTTATTTAACCCGAACCAAGTCGAGCGCTTATTTCAAGTTTTAAAGCCGGCGTCGATCAGCTGATCCCTAATATATCCACTGATAGACGATCCGCTGATAGACGCCTGCTTTTAAATGCTCCCGTGTTTATATGTAAGCGTTCGGTGAAGAGCGTCAAAGACAAACAAACCAAATGTGGGACGATTATAAGTTTGTGTGGGACGATGTGGGACATGTTACCACCAACATTAAAACATAACCTGAAACTGTTATATAATGTTTATCTAACTTAATAAAAACATTTGTATTCTGCCTTTCAGCTGATAAACATTATTTGTTCTTAAGTCCCTTCCAGAAAACACCATTACATCACAATGTAACATAACATGTCTTTATTCTACATGACATTTAAATTCAACATCACTGAGCCCAAAGGCATCATGCAGATCAATATTTCTGAAACACTTCTGACCAAGTCCAACTAAAATCCAACAAAATAATGAACAAATAAAATATAAACCAACATGAATTTAGATCATTGACAGTCTTATATATTATATTTATATATTAATATATTAAACCAAAAACTTTCATATTTTTAGAAAGATTGTGAATTAAAACAACCACAGCAGCAACAAGTTGATCAATTCTGTTAAATTTAAAATTTAATTTACCGAATTATCCATTTGTTTTCTGACAGAAACGCATGGAACGAATCACTGCTCCACATTTTGATTGACAGCGTCACAACCCACTAGTGACCGTGTTTACTCCTGTGCTTTCAACCATTGGATAGGATTTAAAAAACTGCTGTTGTATTTGTACTTCTGACGAAGCGCTGTTAAATACAGGTGAAAAAAACTTTGGATAGGATTTTAAAAAACTGCTGTTGTATTTGTACATATGAGTCTGACGAAGCGCTGTTAAATACAGGTGAAAAAACTATGCCGCAAAAAGAATAAATAAAATGCTTTCTTAAAAAGGCAAAAGAACGCATGCACGTTTTAATATGATATTTAAAAACCAACAGACTGATGAAAATGCGGGACATTTTCTCGATATGTGACGTGCGGGACGAGGGGTGAAAATGCTGTGCGGTGATGCAGAGCGGGACGGGTGTCACCCTCAAGACAACATGTTATTGAAGCGTTGATTATTGTAGCCAATCACAGAGCATGTGAACACAATGGCCAATCAGAGGTGTTTAAGAGTCCGTTCAACAGCGCTGCCAATGCTAGCGGGAAATGCTGGTATCGTCACATTTTAAAAATTTCAGTACCGAAGTTGGTACTTTTGACAACTCTAGTTCTGTTAGTTTCATTGTGTTTTAGGGTACGTTTACACGACAACGATGTATTAAAAATGGAAAAGTTTTTTTTACAGACGGCAAAGTTGTCAAAATGATCCCTGTTCACATAGATCCATAAAAACATCTGAAACGCTGTATTATTCATGTCAGGCCAGTAGATGGCGATCAACTGCATGACATCACTGTTTTCACGAATTCACTTTTTTGTAGTTTACACAGAAACGATAACGTTCAGGCCCCAAGACGCCTTTGTCGTGTAAATGAACGGCCAAAACGCATAAAAGTTTTCCGTGTTTAGATGAAAACTGTGTTTAGTTTGGTTCTGTTCCTGTTTGCCTGAGTTCCCTGTCATTGCTAGTGTCATGGTTGTTAATGAGTTTCGCACCTGTCCCTGTTCTGGCGATTATCCTACGTAAGCCTTTACTTCATTCAGTTTTTTGTTCAGTGTCGTTTTTTTTCTATGTGGTTGTGGTTTATTGTTATTTTAACTCCTGTGTGTTCTTGGTTTATTGTGAAATAGAGTTGGATTCTCCTCGTCATAGTGCGCTCAATACAGCCACTACAAAACACCAGAGATTTAGGAATGGGCTTTTTAGTAAGGATAGGCTATAAATTGAGCTATATCCAAGTTTAATTCACACGGCAAAGTTTGCTGAGACCCAGCTGACCAAACGTGTGTCATCATTACCCACACATCAGAACGGAGGTTTACTCGATCATAAGCTTGATAATGACTGGCTGATGATGTCAGACCCGCTGGTCATTGGGAGTCAGGATCCTTCCTGCAAACTTTACTCATGTGCACTGCTGTTGTAGTACACTCAGGATTTCTATGGGATTTTTCACAAATGATTTTGGTCCACCAAATCAAAACCACGAACATGGTCATTTACGAAAGAAATACCACACAGCGAATAATGAAATACTCGGGATTAGAGGTTATAAAGCTCTGTTTCAGTTCAGTTTTTGTTGAGTTTTACTGACATAGGCAGTATGTCAAATTCAAGTCAGGACAATCATGAGTCTGTACAACGCCTGGAGGAACTGAAGAAACATTCACATGAACAGGAACGTGATAGATAGATAGTTTTCTCTTGAAGTCTCACCTCATGATATTTTCTCTATAATGTTGTTGGACATCAGTTCATCTGTTCATTTGAAGTTTCTTATGAGCCTTGAAATCAGTTTCAACTGTCATGACATATAAAACTGAAGTTGTCACATGTTATCCCTGTTTAAGGTTGCTTTAGCCCCTTCAAATCACGTTACAGTAAGAATGAGTACACAAGTCAGACATTTACACAGCTTTTATGTTAAAAATATATAACCTTCCTAGAACCAGACAGTCCCTGGTCACTGCATGCCGTCAGTGAAAAGAGGTGTGTGTGTGTGTGTGTGTGTGTGTGTGTGTGTGTGTGTGTGTGTGTGTGTGTGTGTGTGTGTGTTCAGTAAAGTTTACTTTGTCATAATTATGCTATATTCAAATCAATCTACTAGTAGCAAGTGTTAGTGTGCTGTACTTTTGATTAATCTATTTGTAGTTTACTAGTAAGTGTGTGTGGCTTCTGATCAATCTATTAGTTTACTTGTAAGTGTGTGTGGCTTCTGATCAATCTTTACTTGTAAGTGTGTGTGGCTTCTGATCAATCTTTACTTGTAAGTGTGTGTGGCTTGATATAACTGTACAAAACAGATCAGATTGTAAACAACAGATGATTGTTTCTGTAAGAAATGCCAGTGATATGTTCTCTGCATGAAACTTTTAATTAGACTAATTTCAGGAAGTAAAAGTACTAATATATTAAACCCACAGCCTGTGGTTTTGTCTTTAATTAGGTCACTTCATTTATGGGCACAGAATGAAGCTTCAGTGTTTGGGGTTATTTGAGTGGCACCTCGTTGAGTGAACGTTAAAGGCGTGTGTTTGTTCACCATCAGTGCTTTGGCTACGGTTCAGCTTCACTTTCTGCATCTCCTCATGACTGACAGCAGCACAATTACAGGAACCCAACCAAACCTGAGGATCCAGGCCAGTTTTCCTGCTCACGCTCTCTGAAACAGACTTACCGAAGCTTATTTACTGAATCCTACAGCGCACTGGCCCAGATCAGGCTCAGATACAGCTCAAACTGAGCCTGAAACAGGTGACAAGTTTATTGGGGATTCCCTTACCTTCCAAGATGCCAAACCCCCAAATACAACCATACCCCGTAAAATATAAAATGTGTAAATCTCCCAGGGCACTGACCTCAGCATTCAAAAATATAGCAGCCAATAACAATTATAATATTTGCATGCAGCATTATGGTTTGTCTATGGTTTATTAATTATGTAGTTTATATAGAAAAGTCTCACTCAACTGCTTGCTGCCTATAGGTTTATACCATAGTTACCCATCCCATCTATCTATTGTTTGCAGTTTACGGTAAATGGAGAGAAATATAAATTGGCAGTGGTTTATTGAGCTCCTTCTCGACCAGTAGTTTATCATCAGATCCCGGATGCGGTTTGAGTGCGAGATCGTTCTCGCCGTGCGCGTTCACGCTGCGCGCGCAGCTGTAGTGGAACTTTACCAGCTCTCGCAGATGACACACACACACACACACACACACACACAGAGATAGATAGATGCAGGAGTCTCTTTCGCTTGGGGATGCCGCTGTAGTCGGGCGTGCATCGCGTGCGACTCTCCGCGGCGCGTCAGCATGGTGGCGAAGGATGACCCGATACACCTGATGATCAGACGCGCGACCTGCAGCGTGGACGAGCCGAGCGCCCGCGGCCGGGGCGCGCGCAGAGAGCTGGAGGTACAGTTATCCAACGCTTTGAATGACGCTTATTGTTGTTGTAAATATAAGTATTTATAACCCTAATAATAATAATGCGAATATACACTACATTATTCATGAGCAAGCATTTTTATTAATGGTGAATAATAAAACCTAGCCAATAGTTGGCTACTTTGCATTGGTGTGGCTTCTTAAAAGTTGTATATACATGCTCTTCTTTAAGAGCATTATGTGAATTGTTTTGATTATTGCTGAATACTCTTTAAAAAATTATCTTGGTTCTGTGACCATTGAGATAACTTAAAAGGAACTGTCCATGTAATCATTTTGCAAACATTATGTGAGAGACACTTGTGTAATAATGTTCTCTGAACGTTCTTTAAAAAACGTTAAAAAACGTTAGACTAACAACATATAAAGTTAGACTAACATACAATTAAAATTTATCAGAAAATCATTCATGAATGATGTAGTAGGCTACTGTATAAATAATGTTTTTTGTGCGAACATTTTGTGAATGTTATTAAGGCGAGACACTGCAGGTGAGTAGGATAAAAATTTTTTACTTACAGATATCACCATGAAACTTTACCAGTTGATTACTCACATAAATAGGAGAACAAAATGTATTGCAAGTTTTCTGTAATTTTATGTTTAGATATGCTAATCAGGCTATATCTAATTAAATATGCGCTAATTTGCATATATTTTGAAGTGACAAATCTGACCATTGAAAAAAACAAGGTTAAAAATTATTTTTGCATTTTGTTGATATATTCAATGAAAAGACATTTTCAGAGGGGATTATGAATATCTCCTTTTGTTACCCTGTAAATCAGAAAATACTGCCAATAGCCTTAAAAAATTGATTTCCGCTCTATTTTTAGGCATAAAATGTCATATAAATCAAGCCAAGAATGATATATCAACAAATCCCTCTGAACAAACCTTCACAATATAGTTAGGAATAGGACAGTAAAGTTTGGTGTATGTAGGTGCTACAGAAGTGGAAAATCGTCACTAGAAGTGTGAGAAAAAACTAATTTTGAGAAAACGGCCTTTAAAGATTTTTATGGCAAAATTCCACTAATTTCTATTGAAGGCCATGAATTACAGACAAAATATGCTTTAGGTCCAAGTAAAATCCATGTATCACACTGTTTAACATGCTAAACTCATTATTGCTTCATCCATCACTGATCATAACATCCAAAACAACACATCAAAACAACATATCACCAGTCCATCACACAGGTGAATATGTCTCTGCCTGACGTACTCACAACCACTTTAGGATCCCACAATTACAGATTTGTTTAGTATTATATAGTAATTATATTATACAAAAACTGAAATATGCTGTGTAATTTAATTGTTTTGTATATATAGTGTGTAAAGTATAGTATATGTGATGTATGTATATAATGGCAGAGCGCGTCACGTGACGACTCTGTACGAATCACGTTGTCAGAAATTGGCATCAGCCAGTGAGATTGCGCATTTCGAGTTAAATCGCCCGTTTTACTTCCATGATTGGTTGCTGATAAACAGGAAATGACCATATTTGGACCCGACAGTGTTGCGCAGGAGAGAGAGAGCTTTCTAACGGTGTGTGTGATGACAGGGTGCAGACAGCCACCGCGGAGCAGCAGGATGATTTTGAATGCCAACTTTTGAGGAATTTAGGCGAAATCTACACACGCAAACAGACAAAGTGTAGTAAAATAAAGACCTAAATGTGTATTTTGGACTTTTTTTCAGCTCAAGTCTGAAAGAAAACATGCTATTGAAGGCAAATATCCCAAAATCTCAAAATTGACCAGTAAAAAAAAAAACGATGTTTTTGCCTGCCGTGTCTCGCCTTAAGACCATGATACCTTTAAAAGTATGTTTATTAATATGCCATACATTTGTTGATATTGTTGAACCTTGCCATAGTTCCCTGTAAACTGGGTTACCCTGGGTTACTGAAGTACCCTGATGTTGAAGTATGAATATGTGAGTTAATTCTGAGAGACGTGTGTGTGTGTGTGTGTGTGTGTGTGTGTGTGTGTGTGTGTGTGTGTGTGTGTGTGTGTGTGTGGCTTCTTCTGATGTGTTTCTGCATCTGTATGTCACTTCTGCTCATGTTTCTGCTGTTGTGTGTCCTGAAGCGTGAGCAAACTGCTTGCCTATCGAGACATCACAATTTGTGTGCTGATATCTTTATCTTCCTCTCCTGTTGTTTGTAGTTTGTTTTTGAGTTATACAAACTTTGATTTTAGTGTCAAGTCAGCTAAACAGCTATAGTGACCAAAGAGCTGATAGAAAGTCTGGTTGTGATAAGAATGACTGGACAAAAAACATGAAATTAAAAAATGACCGGAAAGCCATGGTCTGTGGTGTTTTGGGCACGTGATGATTATGAATGTCAACTTTCTGTTGCCTTGCTTACTGCACATACATACAGTGTGATTTTGTGTGATTTTTGTTGTTGTTGTTTTTAAATAAATCTTTCAACTGGTGAATCAGACTGTCTTGCAGTCTTTGGTCTGAATCATGGACTGAATCAGTCAAACTCACTGAATCAGTTCGCTCACTGAATCAGTGCAGGTGACTCATTCGCTCACTGAATCAGTGCAGGTGACTCATTCCTTCACTGAATCAGTGCAGGTGACTCATTCCTTCACTGAATCAGTGCAGGTGACTCATTCGCTCACTGAATCAGTACAGGTGACTCATTCCTTCACTGAAACAGTGCAGGTGACTCATTCCTTCACTGAATCAGTGCAGGTGACTCATTCCTTCACTGAATCAGTGCAGGTGACTCATTCCTTCACTGAATCAGTGCAGGTGACTCATTCGCTCACTGAATCAGTGCAGGTGACTCATTCCTTCACTGAATCAGTGCAGGTGACTCATTCGCTCACTGAATCAGTGCAGGTGACTCATTGGCTCACTGAATCAGTGCAGGTGACTCATTCGCTCACTGAATCAGTGCAGGTGACTCATTCGCTCACTGAATCAGTGCAGGTGACTCATTCGCTCACTGAATCAGTGCAGGTGACTCATTCCTTCACTGAATCAGTGCAGGTGACTCATTCTTTCACTGAATCAGTGCAGGTGACTCATTCCTTTACTGAATCAGTGCAGGTGACTCATTCCTTTACTGAATCAGTGCAGGTGACTCATTCACTCACTGAATCAGTGCAGGTGACTCATTCCTTTACTGAATCAGTGCAGGTGACTCATTCTTTCACTGAATCAGTGCAGGTGACTAATTTGCTCACTGAATCAGTGCAGGTGACTCATTCGCTCACTGAATCAGTGCAGGTGACTCATTCGCTCACTGAATCAGTGCAGGTGACTCATTCCTTCACTGAATCAGTGCAGGTGACTCATTCTTTCACTGAATCAGTGCAGGTGACTCATTCCTTTACTGAATCAGTGCAGGTGACTCATTCCTTTACTGAATCAGTGCAGGTGACTCATTCCTTCACTGAATCAGTGCAGGTGACTCATTCGCTCACTGAATCAGTGCAGGTGACTCATTCCTTCACTGAAGAATCAGTGCAGGTGACTCATTCGCATTACACAATGGACTGCATTGAGTTTGTAATGAGGCTTTAAAATTATAATTTTGTACTGCACGTATCAGAATATTATTACGGAAGACTTTGATTGAGGAATTTGTAGCTTTACTCGCAAACTACAATTCCTGTTCATCAGTGAGGTTAGAGTCAGACCTGTATAAGCCTAAATATACTCGATTTAATTAAATTAATTGAAAAGGGTTCTGTCCAAGTAGTAATAGATGTTTGCTGTCGTAATGATGACAGTAGATGATAGCTGTTCCTTGCGCGGTGAGCGATCACACTACATGCGTACGCGCCCGAGCTGACCCAAGCTCTAAACTAACGCGGTACGGAGCGATCGCACTAGTCAAACAAACCAGACTTTGGGAGTCAAGCGTGCTCGGGCACGGTTCAGATCGCCTGGTCTGAGTACACCCTTAAAGTGCCGCTATTATACTATTTTAAAGGTTCCTAATTGTGCTCTGATTGGACAGACAGCTTAGTCTGTTGTGATTGGTCTACCGTTTACCGAATATCTGAAAAAGCATAATGGGGCACTTTGATGCAGAATGTGCTGCCGCTTTGGCTTTGTGGGTGCTCAATAATCATTTTATAGATATAAGCAATTAAAATTCATAGGAAATACGTCAACACAGGGAAAAAACAGCACAGAATAATGAATAAATGAACGAGTAGGTGTAAATGTGTCCCACTGTCAGTTGTGAGGTTGAAATGAAATGTCGTCTCTGTATCGCTGGTGCTTTTCAATATGATGATTGACTGCAGAAAAGGAAAGCTGTTTTACTGATACATCTGATACATGATGTGAAATCGCAAGGTAGTTTATTCTTTTACCCAAATTTGACTTTCCATCACTTACAGAATCAGAATCAGAAAGAGCTTTATTGCCAGGTGTGCTTGCACACACAAGGAATTGGGTTTTTGGTACTGAGGCTTCCAGTGGACATATACAAATACAAATACAACAAGAAACATAATACTACAAATTATAAGAATAAAAAATAAAAATAGAAATATATGAGAATAAAAGTATCACAGTTGGGTTTAGTCAGAATAGACATTTTCAGATTTACAGATTATGAACATATAGTGTTTTGAATATTATAAATAAATAAATCTACATATAAGTATCACCTGAGTTGTAGGGTATTGCACTAAACATTGGGAGTATTGCACTTAAGGCATATGCCTTGGGAGGAGTGTTAACTGTTCAGGAGGGAAATGGCCTGTGGGAAGAAACTGTTCCTGTGCCGAGATGTTCTTGTGGCCAGTGATCTGAGTCTCCGTCTTGACGGTAACAGTTCAAACAGGAGGTGTCCAGGGTGAGTGGAGTCTGTGATGATTTTACCTGCTCTCTTCCTCACTCTGGAAGAGTACAGGTCCTGGAGGTTTGGCAGGGGGGCACCAATGATCCTCTCCGCAGTCCGGACTGTCCGTTGTAGTCTCCTGATGTCTGATTTGGTAGCTGAACCAAACCAGACAGTGATGGATGTGCATAAGACAGACTCAATGACGGCTGAGTAGAACTGAATCAGCAGCTCCTGTGGCAAGTTGAACTTCCTCAGCTGGCGAAGGAAGTACAGTCTCTGCTGGGCCTTTTTCACAATGGAGTCAATGTGATTGTCCCACTTCAGGTCCTGAGAGATGGAAGTGCCCAGGAACCTGAATGACTCCACTGCTTCCACAGTGCTGTTCATGATGGTGAGTGGGGGGAGTGCTGGGCTGTTCCTCCTGAAGTCCACGATCATCTCCACTGTTTTGAGCGTGTTCAGCTCAAGGTTGTTATAACTGCACCAGACAGCCAGCTGTTCAACCTCCAGTCTGTAAGCAGACTCGTCACCGTTTCGGATGAGACCGATGACAGTGGTGTCGTCGGCAAATTTCAGGAGCTTGACAGTGGGGTCTTTAGAAGTGCAGTCATTAGTGTACAGGGAGAAGAGCAGTGGGGAGAGAACGCACCCTTGAGGGGCGCCAGTGCTGGTGGTGAGAGTCCTGGATGTGAGTTTCCACAGTCTCACTCGCTGCTGCCAGTCCGTCAGGAAGCTGGTGATCCACTGACAGATCGAGGATGGTATGGAGAGCTGGGTCAGTTTGGCTGTGAGAAGACCAGGCATGATGGTATTGAAGGCCGAACTGAAGTCCACAAAAAGGATCCTTGCACAAGTCCCTGGTCTGTCGAGATGTTGCAGGATATAATGCAGTCCCATGTTGACTGCATCATCCACAGACCTGTTTGCTCTGTAAGCAAACTGAAAGGGATCCAGCAGGGGTCCAGTGATGTCCTTCAGGTGGGCCAGCACCAGTCTTTCAAACGACGTCATGACCACAGACGTGAGAGCAACAGGTCTGTAGTCATTAAGTCCAGTGATTTTGGGTTTTTTGGGGACAGGAATGATAGTGGAGCGTTTGAAGCAGCAGGGAACTTCACACTGCTCCAATGATCTGTTGAAGATCTGCGTGAAGACCGGGGCCAGTTGGTCAGCGCAGGCTTTTAAACAAGCAGATGAGATGCCGTCTGGGCCTGAGGCTTTCTCAGTTTCCTTTTTTTTGTGAAGACTCGGCTCACGTCCTCCACACAGACCTTAAGCTCAGGTTGGATGGCAGGAGGGGGGAGTAATGGGAGTGCAGGAGGTGATGGTGAATGTGTGAAGTGCAGGTCAGAGCCGGTGTGTGGTGTGAATGAGGGCTTTTCAAACCTGCAATAAAATGAGTTTAAATCATCAGCCAGGTGTTGATTGTCCACAGATCGGGGGGGGGTGGTGACTTGTAGTTGGTGATGTTCCTCAGGCCATTCCAGACTGATGATGGGTCGTTGGATGAAAACTGTTTTTTCAGTTTATCAGAGTAGCTTCTTTTAGCAACTCTGATCTCCTTTGTCAGTCTGTTTCTGGCCTGGTTATACAAGATTTTATCCCCACTTCTGTAGGCATCCTCTTTGGCATGACGAAGGTGTTTGAGTTTCCCAGTAAACCATGGTTTATCATTAGTAAATGATAAGAATGTCCTGGTAGGAATGCATGTATCCTCACAGAAACTTATATATGATGTTACAGTATCTGTGAGCTCATCCAGATCGTTGGTAGCAGCTTCAAAAACAGTCCAATCAGTGCAATCAAAGCAGGCCTGTAGATTCTGCTCTGCTTCATTAGTCCATCTTTTTACAGTCCTTATTACAGGTTTAGCTGATTTCAGTTTCTGCCAGTAGGCCGGTATGAGATGAACCAAACAGTGATCAGAGAGCCCCAAAGCTGCTCGTGAAACGGAGTGATACGCATCTTTTATTGTGGTGTAACAGTGGTCCAGTATATTACTGTCTCTGGTGGGACATGTAACGTGCTGTCTGTATTTTGGTAGTTCACGGGAAAGATTTGATTTGTTAAAATCCCCAAGAATGATTAAAGTAGAGTCAGGATACCTTTGTTCTGTTTCAGCTATTTGTTCAGCCAGCTGTTGTAGCGCCGCGCTCACGCACGCGTCTGGAGGGATGTAAACATTCACGAGAATGAAAGAGGAAAACTCCCGAGGCGAGTAGAAAGGTTTACAGTTTATGAAATGTGCCTCTAAATTAGGAGAGCACATCTTCTTCAGTGTTGTTACATCTGAACACCAACTTTCGTTAATGTAGAAACACAATCCACCACCTCTCGTTTTCCCCGTTAGCTCCGCGATGCGATCAGCTCGGAACAGCTGGAAGCCCGGCAGATGTATTGCGTTGTTCGGTATGGCTTCACTCAGCCAGGTTTCAGTGAAGCACAGAGCAGCAGAGTTTAAAAAATCCTTGTTAGTGGGGGTGAGGAGAAGAAGTTAGTCCGTTTTGTTAGGAAGGGATCGGAGATTCGCGAGATGAATCCGTCTGTGCAGTGTGCAGTGCGGAGTGCAGTGCGCAGGCCGCGCTCGTGGAGTTTAACCAGCGCGCCGGCTCGCTTCCCGCGTTTGCGTCTGAACGCGCGTTTGAACAACAACGCTGCCCCTCCGACGAGAATGTCCTGCAAGACGTCCGAATAATCAAAAACTGTAGAAAAGTTATCTGGTGTGTGTTTCCTAATGTCCAGTAGTTCGTCTTTGGTGAAACTGATAGGAAAAGAATGACTAAACGCAGAACAAACAAACAAAAACAACACAATAGCTGGAGAGCCCCACACAGAGGCAGCCGTCTGCGGCGCCATCTTGGATGTTAGATAGACAGAAATAAATGAGGGATTGTAGATCAAATTTGGTCAGTTAAAACCAAGCGGCAACATTCTAATCTGAAAAATGAAGCCTACCCGGAAGTGTGAAAAACTGCAATACATCGAAAATCCGCTAGGGGCAGGTCCCAAAAGGGAGCAAATGTCCATAGACCCCCATGTTAAAATTCCGTTTTCACAGCATAAATTCATGTTTTTACTGGTTGGTCCCATGGACTTTTATTGTATTTTTCGATAGGTTCCGAGTGCCTGACAACTGTGAGGGGGGTGAATTTTTTACTAACTCATTAGTTTAGATCGTATTTAGATATAAAATGTATGACAAATAAGGCCGTGGTTAACTTTGATTGACAGCTGATAACGGGCTGCGCCGAGTGGAATTCCTGAAATTTGACGTCTCGGCCATGATCTGACACAACACATCATACCACCTCTGTATCCTTTCTGAACAAGATTTTCTAAGATGGTGCCGCCCATACCCCCCATAAACGGCCTCAAAACCGTTCTTCAGAAAGTCTATGGGTGACGTCACCAACGCTTTGCCCATATTTTTTACAGTCTATGGTTAAAACTCACAGCCAAAACATTTCATAGAGAAAACAATCCTTAGAAAAATGGATAATGTCCTGGCAGAAAAGTTCACGGGCATTTCCTTCTACCTTTAAACACAGTAAAATGTGAGGCGTTCTTCAAAATGTGTGTAAAACACCTGTGAAAACTCTTATATAAAATTATTTTAACAAAAATGAGATTTACATTTTAAGTCATCAATATTGTTATGAATACTTCATGTTAAAACTCATCAGAATTATGGTACAAACACAGTACAAAAATTCACAGAGCAGGATTTCTCTTAGGACATTTTTTATCCTTGACTTTTGAGTCACCCAGGGAATAAGTTCAGTGTTGGGAGTAACGCGTTACAAAAGTAATGCATTACAGTAACATATTACTTTTTGCTGTAACGCAGTAGTGTAAGGCATTACTAATCAATTTTCAGTAATATTTTACTCGGTACATGTTCAGTAAGGCTTGCGTTACAACAGACTTTTAGTTTTAATTGTAAAACAAACACAAAAAAAAACAGCAAGACCGCGAGACATTAACGAATGAAAAATGCAAGTAGGCTAAATGACCTGTTCGTGGTCAGTCAATAGCCGCGTGTGGTGTCCAAGTCTGTAAATAAAGACTAAATGGCAGCGTCTGATATATTTGTATAGCGATTTATTTTTTACAGGAGTGCCGTGAGGTATGATTTCGGCCTCTGTGCTCGCGCTGGCCAGTGGAAAAGCGGATAATGGTGAAGATGGCATGAAGAAGACTATACATTCGCGAGATGGACGTATGCGCATTAGGCTATTCGTTCTGTGTCTTCTTTCTAAACAGTTAGTCTATGTTTATGTGGTATTTTTCATGTTTTCATCACGCAATCATGTTTTTGATGCGGTGGTGACGGTTCATGTAAGGGCGGCGGCGCTGCCGATAAAGCACCTAAAAGCTGTCACAAAGAACCGGCAAAAGCAATGATTATTAATATGTCAAATATAGCAAGGAGACATTTTAATTGTTTATTAATAAAGTCAAGATGAAGTTGACGATGCTGACTTGCGATCTTCGCAGTAGGCTAGTGAATGCACCAGAGAGAAATGCACATTTCATTTCATAAGCAGAGAGCAGTCTGTTTTCTTTCGTTTTGAATTGTTCTGTTTACAAGTAGACATTTCAATATAGATATATTTTTCAGGTCCGTGAATAGGCTACCTTATACGTTGAGTTTCGGGTTCATTTATGAGACGCGCTCCAGTTCCTGCGCCAGCACCTCCGTGTCATGATTATAATTGTCTGCTATATTTAGCCTACTTCTTATTTATTAAATCCAGGCAATTGGTTGATGAAACATTGATTAAAATTAAGATACAATTAATACAAAACGAAATTCACTTTAAAGAAAGGCTTTCTGTGTAACGTCGCTGTGAAAGTTTTAAAGCAGTCTTTTAGTGCCGCTTCAGAGCGGTTACTTCCATAACGGAGAACTGTCACGTCTGTAACATTGTTTTTTCCTCATAAATGCGAACACGAAAAATAAAATAAAATAAAATGAATATTTTATGTTCTGTGGAGAGCCAACCCTTCTTCATCCGATTTGCGCAGTGTAATTCACAAAATTACAACAAAAAAAATCGTTGCCTCCTAAAAGTTAAAGATTTTTTTTGTCACGCATGACTGTCTATTTCCCTAATATTAAATATAAAACGCATGTGTAGACTGATATTTTTCTAATGTCTGGACTCCTTTCAGGGAGGAGCCTATGGATAAACAGACGTTTCAATAGTTTGGTATTAATGCATTTTCTGAGAATTTATATTTCAAGTTTTGACTGCAAATGTCATGTCCATAACGCTGGAATTCCCAAATTTTAAATATTTTATCCTCAACTAGTTTTGTGGCGTAGGTCTACGTATTTTATAATGTTAAGTTAACTTCAAATAATACTAATAGTAATTTAAAGATGTGGTAGCATTGGATCTGGACGGATAACGCTGGGAGTTGGAAGGGGTGTGTCGCGATTCTGCAGGTTCGTGGATCTGAGTGTCGCGATTCCGGTTTCATATCGTTACAGCCCTAGTCATTTTAGAATGTTAAGTTCTACTTCTGTATAGTTATTTTGGTGAAAGTAACTCAAAAGTAATACAGGAGTAATGTAACGCATTACAATTCTGAGACAGTAATATTGTAAGGTAATGAATTACTTTTAAATAACAGTAACAAGTAATATATAATGTATTACAGTTTGGAAGTAATTTGCACAACACTGGTGACGTTGCACCCTGATCATGAGTGGCACTTGCTTTCCCACAGAAGCGAGTCTCTCTCCCAGAATGCATCAGATCACTCGTGCTTTCATCTCCATTACAGGAGCTCCTGTGAACACATCTGCAGCTTCTCTTTGATGGGCTCGTCTGATCTTCTGCCATCCATGAGAACTGCTTTTAGTTTTATGGATGCTGTAATAATATGTGTTCTTTAAGTCATTTACTTTGTTCTGTAACCGAGTGATCTGCCTTCCTAGAGAGCGTTCTGCGGCGTCACACAGACATGAGAGCTGTTCCCAGAGGAAAGAGAGGTATTCTGCCTTCTAACTCCTCTTTTTGGCTCTAAAGATGCGATGCACCATATATCGGCCACCATATCGGTATTGGCCAATATGTTCATTTTCAATATTATCATCTGGCCGATATGTTAAAGTCGATAAATAATGTGACACTTCCGCACTGTTCAACATGATGGTTTTGAATTGCTTGAAATATGATTGGAATCACTTCAAAAAGGAAAATACAGTAAAGTGCAACACAAGTCTGTCATGTAGGCTACATAAAATTATAACAAGAACATTGTAATTGTGTGCTTGGGACATGGATTTTAATGGTGAGACTTTTGTTTTTGTAATCAAGCTCTCAAAAATTATATAAAAACTTGTATATTTATTGGCCAATATATCGGTTATCGGCTTTCAAATATAAAGAATTATCGGTTATCGGTATCGGCCAAAAATGTCATATCGGTGCATCCCTAGCGATCACATTCAGGAAAATGTCATGGGCAATAAACGTCATTGTCAGTAGGGTAGCAGTGTATGAAGCACAGCCTCGACAGAAGTCATTTACAACACAAGCAGTTTTCTGTTGATCAACGCAGAGAATTGTCCTGACCCACTTGCGAGACAAAAGTGTTTTCACAATACAAATTGTTTAATTGTCTCAATTTAGCAAATGCTCTGTTATGGTGAAAGTGATTTCACCAAGTGCAACATGTTCCTGAATCAATTCTTGTTGATCCTGAAACAACATTCCTATCAACCAATCAGATTTGAGGGACAAGTTTACAGTTTATGTCAAGTTCAGGCTTACAACCAGAGTTGGGTGCTTCTACATCAGAGTTATTCACCTATCATTTCCCTCTGATTTTAGGAGAAGTTATGGCTTGGGTTAGGGTTAGGGGTTGGGTTAGGGTTAGGACTACATTTTCAGAGTGTAATGTTGTTCCAGAATCTACAAAATATGTTGACCAAGAAACGGATCTTACTCTGCAAAACTCTGAGTGTGATGATGTCCATATGGTTGGGTATAACTTATAGATACAGCTATAAGTTAATACAATTATGTGGTTGGGTATATTCAGTTAAGCAGACATCATGAACATGTTAGGCAATGATTGCAGCTTGTGATCATAAGGATTGTTATATAAGGATAATATTGGACAGTTTAGTATGTCGATCTGAAGTTGGCGTACTCTGAAGTCTTCACAACACCTGGACCATCCGTGGGGAAATCTTTCACGAAATTCAACCACACCTTAAAGAACCGCTGAAGTGCCTTGGGACGCGCAGCTTTGTTTGATGCGCTGACGTGATTGCCGCTGAAACAGGAAGCTGAGGGCGGGATTAATTGAGTGGCTCCTCCCCCTTTTCAAATAGCCAATAGCGTTTAGTTTCCCTCATTAACTCCGAGACGTACTTGACAGCAGCGAATCAGAGCGCTGATGATACGCTGGATTCAATAGTAGAGCTGTGAATAAATTCTAGCCATTTAATTTTTAACCAACATACAGTAAAAAAACTGGATAAAACTCGAGCGTTTGAGCAACCGAACACACACACTCCCACCCATATTGCTCTGTGTCGTGTCAACGGTAGTGATGTCCGGTTCCTGAACGAATCGTTTTTTTGAACCGGTTCTTTTTAGTGAACCTGTCTAACCAGTTCACCAAATTGAACTAAATCGTTCAAAACAGTTTGTGTCTTGAGTCAGCACTGATCCACAGTTTTCTAAAGTTCCTCAATTTCGGACACGCTGACAGGCCCTCCGAGTCGAAATAAACCAGTGTGTTCCGCAGTAACTCCCACAGTTCTGGACTGAGACCTGTTGTGCTGAGAGAACTGATGAGCACGAGCAGCGACACTGAGCATGCGTGTGTGTACACCCGAACACACAGCCACAACCACGCTCGCTTCGGCCAGGTGCTGTTTATAGCAGAGGGGGCGGAGCTTCAGATTCTAGAGAGCATTTGATTGGACAGAAGATGTGATGAGAAGCTGAAGTCCGCGGTGATGTCATAAAAATCCCTGATCCATTTTAGCGGAAGTGAGAGACTTAATGCTTATATCTCCTAAATGTGAATTTTGTCATTGTTTTGGAACACACCAGCTTATTCATAACCTTAAGGCTAACATATTCATACTAAGAGCTAAAAAACTTAAATTTTGATTTTCATGGGGCCTTTGAGGCAGCATTTTAACCCTTGCTGAGAAATCAATCCCAGAATGCATCATCACAATAAGCTCACTGATGTTTATGTTGAATTACAGAATGAATCAAAAGAAATAATGACATATTTCCTTTATTAGCAAAAATAGCTTCCAGGCTAAGTCACTCAATCTTACTATACTACCCAATATTTGGGTAAATAGACCGTATACAGCAAGGCATGTGTGTAGGGTTTGGTACAGAGCTTTAGGGCACAGCCACTGGGCTCCGCAAGTGAACATTACGCTTATATTCAGTTTTAATGACAATCAATTAACCTTTCAAGACAGAGCTCCTATAAGCTCTGCGATGGGTGATTCTTTCCTTTATTAAACTCTTCAATGATCCAATTGCTTTGGATCCGGTTGCTTTGGATCCGGTTGCTTTGGATCCGGTTGGTTTGGGATCCGGTTGGTTTGGGATCCGGTTGCTTTGGATCCGGTTGGTTTGGGATCCGGTTGGTTTGGGATCCGGTTGCTTTGGATCCGGTTGCTTTGGATCCGGTTGGTTTGGGATCCGGTTGGTTTGGGATCCGGTTGCTTTGGATCCGGTTGCTTTGGGATCCGGTTGCTTTGGATCCGGTTGGTTTGGGATCCGATTGCTTTGGATCCGGTTGGTTTGGGATCCGGTTGCTTTGGATCCGGTTGCTTTGGGATCCGGTTGCTTTGGATCCGGTTGGTTTGGGATCCGGTTGCTTTGGATCCGGTTGGTTTGGGATCCGGTTGGTTTGGGATCCGGTTGCTTTGGATCCGGTTGGTTTGGGATCCGGTTGCTTTGGATCCGGTTGCTTTGGTTCGTAGTATAGAACACTTAATCACTGTTCCTCAGTTGTTTAATTGTCAGTATCGTACTTCAAGTGTCTGTGTTGGTTTTAACAGATTTATTAGTAGTTGTCTTATTTGAAGTATTGTATCGCCTATTGTAGAGAATTATGGGAAACTTTGATGTGGTGATGATTTTTAAGGGTCATTTTGTTGAATGTGATTGGCTGAATGGGGTGTTTGGTGTTATGTCAGATTTATTTTGGGAGATCTGTGGGTTTTGCTGGCCAACAGTGAGATAGGAGACTGGAAACACATGCTATGAGTCAAATGTCATGATTTAACAAAGAAACAGTGCACGCACAGTAATCTGAGCAGTTTGTTGGGTTAAATGGTTTCCTGTTACAGCATAGACTATATTACTCACTGGGGGAGAACGTAATGCCCCGCTGTGATCACCTAATGAAGCGGGATTGATCCTGGACAAACCCAGGACACACGTCTGGGCATGATCAGATCTGCATTAGCAAAGACTGAGCTATCATATGCTGTTTATTCATACATATACTTGAAATATTAGAAATATTATAGTGCAGGGATGCACCAGTGCTGAGGATCTGGCCTATATCCACATTCCTCCTGCATCCGGGCGAGTTAGGCTCTGAAACACAATACTTCAGTAGTAGTTTAGGGACAAAATTGTCTCCAGAATTTAGATAAATCTGCCAGAACCTTTCGTTGTGGACATCTGAGGACATCTTCAATTAATCAACAACAACAAAGCAAAGCAATTCATAAAATGACAGAATATTTTTATTGAATCAATCTACACAGAATATTTTTATTTATATAAAATATTTCGACGTGTGAAATATGCTTTCAGCTACCAGTGTCACAAGCAGTTGTGAAAAGTGTGTAGTTTGTGTTGTAGAACAAAACGTTAAAGTCAGTGTTAACCACAGGCCTTCATTATCTCAGAAATGTAAATCTGCCATAAAGCCATCAGTAATTCAGAGGGAATCTGGCGTGTGTTCTTATAGGTTTTAGAGCTACAACCTGAACTGTGTGTGTGTGTGTGTGTTAGGGTTGGGCGGTATTACGGTAATATCGTATACCGCGGGGTCTTAAAATAACAGCGGTATCAGTTTCAATACCGTCATTACCGGCACTTATATATAATATATAAATATAATTTATTCAATGCCTAAAAATGCTTATGTAGTTGTCATCAAGTGAAAGTGTGGAGGAGAAAGAGAGAGAGAGAGAGAGAGAGAGAAGGGAGAGGCGGTAAATACTGACGAGGCAATTTGTAAATGTTGCAATAAAAAATGTGACCGCGAGAGATGGAAACACCTCTAACCTAATGTCGCATCTCCGAAACAACCACCCACTCACTTCTGCGAGGATGCATTTTGCCCCGAGTTCATTAAATAAGCGCATTAGTTTATATTTGTTAAAATATTATAATGTTATTTTTTTTAACGTTGATAATGAAAAGTGAACAGCACGAGTAAGATGGGATGCATCGGGAGTCAGACATTGACCACTTAATTAAGTTTCATTTTGTAAAAGGCCTTTCTTTAAAGTGAATTTCGTTTTGTATAAATTGTATCTTAATTTTAATAATTTTTTTTATCAACCAATTGCCTGGATTTCAAATCAAATATAGCAGACAACATAATCATGACATGATCGTGCGCTGGCGCGCCGCGGTCACTTGCATTGAAATCTCATCATAAATTAACCGAAACTCAGTGTATGCCTCACAGACATGACAGATAGGCCTATATCTAAATAAAGCTTGAAATTTCATTAAACGAAACAATTCAAAACGAAAAGAAATAGGCCACTCGCTGATTATTTAATCCATGATGTGCATTTCTCTCTATGCGCGTTCATACGGAGATAACGATCATCAAATTCATTAAACGAAACTATTCAAAACGAAAAGAAATAGGCTAGCCTACTCTCTGATTATGTAATCCATGACGTGCATTTCTCTCTATCGTTCACTATGGAGATGGCGATTCGTCAATTTCTTTAAACGAAACAATTCAAGGAAAAGAAAAAGGCTAGCCTATACCTTCTGATTATGTAATCCATGATTTGCATTTCTCTCTATATATGCGCGTTCACTAGGAGATGGCGATCGTCAACTTAATCTTTGCAGCAGACACTGACAGAAAAGTTGTATTAATAAAAATCAATGGACGCGTGTCACCGGATTTATAAATGCACTTGTTGCTTGTTGCTTGTTAATTTAATTTAAATTAATTAATAAAATGAATACTTTAATTGTCATAATTAAAATAATTAAATATTATTAAGTGTCCCATTTTTGCTCATTTATAAATAGTATTTATATCTACCACCCCCTCAGCACCTGGGTTAAAAAATTATTTGGCGCCACCATATTATAACGGCCTACGTATTAAAAATAGGGCTCCGGCTCATAATTACATTTAATGCCGTCAGCCGGGATCAGACACAACGTGCACGGGTTGGCCTTGATTTGTGTTTTGATTTTTTTTTTCCCGATCTGGTATTCAGTTTCTGAACGGTGTAGGCACAAGCCAACAGTTTGGTGACGCTGTCTGAGCCTTATGTCATAATTTTTAATTAGTCACGGTAATACCGTATACCCCGGTAAAATAGGGAGGAGGTTTGACGGTATCAAAATTTGGATAACGCCCAAGCCTAGTGTGTGCGTGTGTGAGAGAGTGTGAGTGTGAGTGTGTGAGTGTGAGTGTGTGAGAGTCTCTGTGTGTGTGTGAGTCTGTGAGTGTGTGAGTCTGTGAGTGTGAGTGTGTGAGTGTGTGAGAGTGTGAGAGTGTGAGAGTGTGAGAGTGTGAGAGTGTGTGAGTGTGAGTGTGAGTGTGTGAGAGTCTCTGTGTGTGTGTGAGTCTGTGAGTGTGTGAGTCTGTGAGTGTGAGTGTGTGAGTGTGTGAGAGTGTGAGAGTGTGAGAGTGTGAGAGTGTGAGAGTGTGAGAGTGTGTGAGTGTGAGTGTGTGAGAGTCTCTGTGTGTGTGTGAGTCTGTGAGTGTGAGAGTGTGTGAGTGTGTGAGTGTGTGAGTGTGTGAGTGTGTGAGTGTGTGAGAGTGTGAGAGTGTGAGAGTGTGAGAGTGTGTGAGTCTGTGAGTCTGTGAGAGTCTCTGTGTGTGTGTGAGTCTGTGAGTGTGAGAGTGTGTGAGTCTGTGAGTGTGAGTGTGTGAGTGTGTGAGTGTGTGAGAGTGTGTGAGTCTGTGAGTCTGTGAGTGTGAGTGTGTGCGTGTGTGCGTGTGTGCGTGTGTGCGTGTGTGCGTGTGTGCGTGTGTGCGTGTGTGCGTGTGTGCGTGTGTGCGTGTGTGCGTGTGTGCGTGTGTGAGTGTGTGAGAGTGTGAGAGTCTGTGAGTCTGTGAGTCTGTGAGTCTGTGAGTCTGTGAGTCTGTGAGTCTGTGAGTCTGTGAGTCTGTGAGTCTGTGAGTCTGTGAGTCTGTGAGTCTGTGAGTCTGTGAGTCTGTGAGAGTCTCTGTGTGTGTGAGTCTGTGAGTGTGAGTGTGAGTGTGAGTGTTCTCCAGACTCTGATATGACTGTGCTATATAGATCTGCTAAAGCGCAGTGCTGATTGTGTTGGGTTGTCAGTGAACACACACTGAAATGAATGATAACAGTGTGCTTGTCTTCATGTTTAGCATGTTCTACATGATTTCAGTCCTGAATCTTGATAGTTGTCTAGTAGTGTTGTTAGTGCTGTACGAGTTGAGATTGTTAGGAATTAACATTGGGCTGAAACCACCAGTTGTTTCTGACTTGTTTGTGTCATGGCCCATGAAAGTTGTGGTTATATGGACTTACAGAAACCTCCACATCTCAGCTCTAGAGGGTCCTATAGCTCCTCGAAACTAACACTGATCTCGAGCAAACCCCAGTTTTGAACTAGCACACACACACATTATATAAACACTGCAGTGGGCATTTAACACTGGGCTTTTGCTGATTTCAAGGTACATGAATATCTATAAAATATTTAGCACATTCTTGTTTCTTAGACTTGATGCTTCCTGATGAGGTTTAAACAGTGCTTCTGACCAGGACTTGTGGACCTTGAGGAACTCTGTGCTCAAACGCATACACAAATGACTGATGGATGTTTTATGCTATATCATGATCACAGACGGACAGATAATGGAGTTTCTGCAGCTGGAGGCTTTTATTTCACACACTTGCACAGACGAGCTTCACCCTAGCATGTGTGTTAACACTCAGAGTGAATCAGAGACGTCTCCGTCAGGCAAAGACTCGCAGAAACCTGTCCATCCCAGTGTCGACAGCACTACCTCTGTGTGTGTGTGTGTGTGTGTGTGTGTGTGTGTGCAGGAGCCCAGCACAGGTGTGAGGTGTTCATCAGTGTGTGTGTGTGCAGGAGCCCAGCACAGGTGTGAGGTGTTCATCAGTGTGTGTGTGTGTGTGTGTGTGTGTGTGTGTGTGTGTGTGTGTGTGTGCAGGAGCCCAGCACAGGTGTGAGGTGTTCATCAGTGTGTGTGTGTGCAGGAGCCCAGCACAGGTGTGAGGTGTTCATCAGTGTGTGTGTGTGTGTGTGTGTGTGTGTGTGTGTGTGTGTGTGTGCAGGAGCCCAGCACAGGTGTGAGGTGTTCATCAGTGTGTGTGTGTGTGCAGGAGCCCAGCACAGGTGTGAGGTGTTCATCAGTGTGTGTGTGTGTGTGTGTGTGTGTGTGTGTGTGTGTGTGCAGGAGCCCAGCACAGGTGTGAGGTGTTCATCAGTGTGTGTGTGTGTGTGTGTGTGTGTGTGCAGGAGCCCAGCACAGGTGTGAGGTGTTCATCAGTGTGTTTGTGTGTGCAGGAGCCCAGCACAGGTGTGAGGTGTTCATCAGTGTGTGTGTGTGTGTGCAGGAGCCCAGCACAGGTGTGAGGTGTTCATCAGTGTGTGTGTGTGTGTGTGTGTGTGTGTGTGCAGGAGCCCAGCACAGGTGTGAGGTGTTCATCAGTGTGTGTGTGTGTGCAGGAGCCCAGCACAGGTGTGAGGTGTTCATCAGTGTGTGTGTGTGTGTGTGTGTGTGTGTGTGTGTGTGTGTGTGTGTGTGTGTGTGTGTGTGTGCAGGAGCCCAGCACAGGTGTGAGGTGTTCATCAGTGTGTGTGTGTGTGTGTGTGTGTGTGCAGGAGCCCAGCACAGGTGTGAGGTGTTCATCAGTGTGTGTGTGTGTGCAGGAGCCCAGCACAGGTGTGAGGTGTTCATCAGTGTGTGTGTGTGTGTGTGTGTGTGTGTGTGTGTGTGTGTGTGTGTGTGCAGGAGCCCAGCACAGGTGTGAGGTGTTCATCAGTGTGTGTGTGTGCAGGAGCCCAGCACAGGTGTGAGGTGTTCATCAGTGTGTGTGTGTGTGTGTGTGTGTGTGCAGGAGCCCAGCACAGGTGTGAGGTGTTCATCAGTGTGTGTGTGTGTGTGTGTGTGTGTGTGTGTGTGTGTGTGTGTGTGTGTGTGTGCAGGAGCCCAGCACAGGTGTGAGGTGTTCATCAGTGTGTTTGTGTGTGCAGGAGCCCAGCACAGGTGTGAGGTGTTCATCAGTGTGTGTGTGTGTGTGCAGGAGCCCAGCACAGGTGTGAGGTGTTCATCAGTGTGTGTGTGTGTGTGTGTGTGTGTGTGTGCAGGAGCCCAGCACAGGTGTGAGGTGTTCATCAGTGTGTGTGTGTGTGCAGGAGCCCAGCACAGGTGTGAGGTGTTCATCAGTGTGTGTGTGTGTGTGTGTGTGTGTGTGTGTGTGTGTGTGTGTGTGTGTGTGTGCAGGAGCCCAGCACAGGTGTGAGGTGTTCATCAGTGTGTGTGTGTGTGTGTGTGTGTGTGCAGGAGCCCAGCACAGGTGTGAGGTGTTCATCAGTGTGTGTGTGTGTGCAGGAGCCCAGCACAGGTGTGAGGTGTTCATCAGTGTGTGTGTGTGTGTGTGTGTGTGTGTGTGTGTGTGTGTGTGTGTGTGTGTGTGTGTGCAGGAGCCCAGCACAGGTGTGAGGTGTTCATCAGTGTGTGTGTGTGCAGGAGCCCAGCACAGGTGTGAGGTGTTCATCAGTGTGTGTGTGTGTGTGTGTGTGTGTGTGCAGGAGCCCAGCACAGGTGTGAGGTGTTCATCAGTGTGTGTGTGTGTGTGTGTGTGTGTGTGTGTGTGTGTGTGTGTGTGTGTGTGTGTGTGTGCAGGAGCCCAGCACAGGTGTGAGGTGTTCATCAGTGTGTGTGTGTGCAGGAGCCCAGCACAGGTGTGAGGTGTTCATCAGTGTGTGTGTGTGTGTGTGTGTGTGTGTGTGTGTGTGCAGGAGCCCAGCACAGGTGTGAGGTGTTCATCAGTGTGTGTGTGTGCAGGAGCCCAGCACAGGTGTGAGGTGTTCATCAGTGTGTGTGTGTGTGTGTGTGTGTGCAGGAGCCCAGCACAGGTGTGAGGTGTTCATCAGTGTGTGTGTGTGCAGGAGCCCAGCTCAGGTGTGAGGTGTTCATCAGTGTGTGTGTGTGCAGGAGCCCAGCACAGGTGTGAGGTGTTCATCAGTGTGTGTGTGTGTGCAGGAGCCCAGCACAGGTGTGAGGTGTTCATCAGTGTGTGTGTGTGTGCAGGAGCCCAGCACAGGTGTGAGGTGTTCATCAGTATGTGTGTGTGTGTGTGTGTGTGTGTGTGTGTGTGTGTGTGTGTGTGTGTGTGTGTGTGTGCAGGGGCCCAGCACAGGTGTGAGGTGTTCATCAGTGTGTGTGTGTGCAGGAGCCCAGCACAGGTGTGAGGTGTTCATCAGTGTGTGTGTGTGTGTGTGTGTGTGTGTGCAGGAGCCCAGCACAGGTGTGAGGTGTTCATCAGTGTGTGTGTGTGTGTGTGTGTGTGTGCAGGAGCCCAGCACAGGTGTGAGGTGTTCATCAGTGTGTGTGTGTGTGTGTGTGTGTGTGTGTGTGTGTGCAGGAGCCCAGCACAGGTGTGAGGTGTTCATCAGTATGTGTGTGTGTGTGTGTGTGTGTGTGTGTGTGTGTGTGCAGGGGCCCAGCACAGGTGTGAGGTGTTCATCAGTGTGTGTGTGTGCAGGAGCCCAGCACAGGTGTGAGGTGTTCATCAGTGTGTGTGTGTGTGTGTGTGTGTGTGTGCAGGAGCCCAGCACAGGTGTGAGGTGTTCATCAGTGTGTGTGTGTGTGTGTGTGTGTGCAGGAGCCCAGCACAGGTGTGAGGTGTTCATCAGTGTGTGTGTGTGTGTGTGTGTGTGTGTGTGTGCAGGAGCCCAGCACAGGTGTGAGGTGTTCATCAGTGTGTGTGTGTGTGTGTGTGTGTGTGTGTGTGTGTGTGTGTGTGTGTGTGTGTGTGCAGGAGCCCAGCACAGGTGTGAGGTGTTCATCAGTACGTGTCTGTGTGTGTGTGCAGGAGCCCAGCACAGGTGTGAGGTGTTCATCAGTGTGTGTGTGTGTGTGTGTGTGTGCAGGAGCCCAGCACAGGTGTGAGGTGTTCATCAGTACGTGTCTGTGTGTGTGTGCAGGAGCCCAGCACAGGTGTGAGGTGTTCATCAGTGTGTGTGTGTGTGTGTGTGTGTGCAGGAGCCCAGCACAGGTGTGAGGTGTTCATCAGTACGTGTCTGTGTGTGTGTGCAGGAGCCCAGCACAGGTGTGAGGTGTTCATCAGTGTGTGTGTGTGTGTGTGTGTGTGCAGGAGCCCAGCACAGGTGTGAGGTGTTCATCAGTACGTGTCTGTGTGTGTGTGCAGGAGCCCAGCACGAAGCGTGTGAAGCCTCTGTCTCGGGTGACGTCTCTGGCGAGTCTGCTTCCTCCAGTTAAAGCCGCTCCGCTCCGGCGCATCGGGCTGACGCTGCAGGTACTGATCTCTCCTTCATCTCTCGTTCATCTCTCGTTCATCTCTCGTTCATCTCTCCTTCATCTCTCGTTCATCTCTCATTCATCTCTCATTCATCTCTCCTTCATCTCTCCTTCATCTCTCCTTCATCTCTCGTTCATCTCTCGTTCATCTCTCCTTCATCTCTCGTTCATCTCTCCTTCATCTCTCCTTCATCTCTCGTTCATCTCTCCTTCATCTCTCCTTCATCTCTCCTTCATCTCTCGTTCATCTCTCATTCATCTCTCATTCATCTCTCGTTCATCTCTCGTTCATCTCTCATTCATCTCTCATTCATCTCTCATTCATCTCTCCTTCATCTCCCGTTCATCTCTCGTTCATCTCTAATTCATCTCTCGTTCATCTCTCATTCATCTCTCCTTCATCTCTCGTTCATCTCTCCTTCATCTCTCGTTCATCTCTCCTTCATCTCTCGTTCATCTCTCCTTCATCTCTCCTTCATCTCTCCTTCATCTCTCGTTCATCTCTCGTTCATCTCTCGTTCATCTCTCGTTCATCTCTCATTCATCTCTCATTCATCTCTCGTTCATCTCTCGTTCATCTCTCGTTCATCTCTAATTCATCTCTCGTTCATCTCTCATTCATCTCTCCTTCATCTCTCCTTCATCTCTCCTTCATCTCTCCTTCATTCATCTCTCCTTCATCTCTCCTTCATTCATCTCTCCTTCATCTCTCATTCATCTCTCGTTCATCTCTCGTTCATCTCTCCTTCATCTCTCGTTGATCTCTCGTTGATCTCTCGTTCATCTCTCCTTCATCTCTCCTTCATATCTCATTCATCTCTCCTTCATCTCTCGTTCATCTCTCGTTCATCTCTCCTTCATCTCTCGTTCATCTCTCCTTCATCTCTCCTTCATCTCTCATTCATCTCTCGTTCATCTCTCATTCATCTCTCGTTCATCTCTCATTCATCTCTCGTTCATCTCTCTTTCATCTCTCATTCATCTCTTTCATCTCTCATTCATCTCGTTCATCTCTCCTTCATCTCTCCTTCATCTCTCCTTCATCTCTCCTTCATCTCTCGTTCATCTCTCGTTCATCTCTCCTTCATCTCTCCTTCATCTCTCCTTCATCTCTCGTTCATCTCTCGTTCATCTCTCATTCATCTCTCGTTCATCTCTCCTTCATCTCTCCTTCATCTCTCCTTCATCTCTCGTTCATCTCTCGTTCATCTCTCGTTCATCTCTCGTTCATCTCTCATTCATCTCTCCTTAATCTCTTCTTAATCTCTCATTCATCTCTCGTTCATCTCTCATTCATCTCTCCTTCTTCTCTCCTTCATCTCTCCTTCAGCTCTCTCGTTCATCTCTCCTTCATCTCTCCTTCATCTCTCCTCCATCTCTCGTTCATCTCTCATTCATCTCTCGTTCATCTCTCGTTCATCTCGTTCATCTCTCATTCATCTCTCGTTCATCGTCTCTCGTTCATCTCTCGTTCATCTCGTTCATCTCTCATTCATCGTCTCTCGTTCATCTCTCGTTCATCTCGTTCATCTCTCATTCATCTCTCATTCATCATCTCTCGTTCATCTCTTATTCATCTCTCATTCATCTCTCATTCATCATCTCTCGTTCATCTCTCATTCATCTCTCGTTCATCTCTCGTTCATCTCATTCATCTCTCATTCATCTCTCGTTCATCTCTCGTTCATCTCTCGTTCATCTCTCGTTCATCTCTCGTTCATCATCTCTCATTCATCTCTCCTTCATCTCTCCTTCATCTCTCGTTCATCTCTCGTTCATCTCTCGTTCATCTCTCCTTCATCTCTCGTTCATCTCTCCTTCATCTCTCCTTCATCTCTCGTTCATCTCTCGTTCATCTCTCCTTCATCTCTCCTTCATCTCTCCTTCATCTCTCGTTCATCTCTCATTCATCTCTCATTCATCTCTCATTCATCTCTCATTCATCTCTCCTTCATCTCCCGTTCATCTCTCGTTCATCTCTAATTCATCTCTCGTTCATCTCTCATTCATCTCTCCTTCATCTCTCGTTCATCTCTCGTTCATCTCTCGTTCATTTCTCATTCATTTCTCGTTCATCTCTCATTCATTATCATTGTGTTCACTTTGAGTTGTGCTTTCAAATATTTGATGATTGATTCAAGTAAATACTCAATATAAAATATGACAAGGATTTAGGGGTGTGCGATGTTGACAAATTAGACGTCCTCTTCTCAGTTCTCGCGCAAGCATCGCGGCGCTCGTGAACTCACGTCAAGGCCCACAGTGAAGAAAATTAATAGTTAAATAAAGTCGTTATTTTTGGGGTTTTTTGCGCACAAAAAGTATTGTCGTCGCTTGATAAACTTAAGATTGAGTCACTGTAGTCACTTGGACTATTTTAACGATGTCTTTAATAACTTTTCGGGGCTGGCAAGTGTCAGTCCCTTAGAAGCCTATGGAGGAGTGATCCAGCTCTCAGATTTAATCAAAAATATCTTAATTTGTGTTCGGAAGATGAACGAAGGTCTTACGTGGTTGAACAACATGAGGGCGAGTAATTACTGACAGAATTTACATTTTTGGGTGAACTATCCCTTTAAATTATTAAAAAATATGATAATAATTAATGATAATTTGATGACTTTAAATATGCAACTAAAACCATCATGAAAGTCTAAATGAATTTAGCCATTCATTCAAATGATTAGTTTAAATGACTGATTAATTCAGTAAGTGAATCATTGATTAAACTGATTTGCTCAAAACAGATTCGTTCAGAAACAAAGCTCTGCTATGTGTTGCTCGGAGATGCAAAACAGTTCTGCTGTGCTTTCGTTTGGAAATTTTATTGACAAAATAAAGCAAAAAGACAATATTGTGTCTAAATGTAACTCGAAATGTTAACTCATTGTCAAGTCAAACAGCACTTTTCCTCATGTGATATTGCTTAACTATATCTTTTGATGTCAGACTGAACTCCCGTGTGGAAAACGGCCCAGGATATATTACACTTTGGGTCATTTTAACAGCATTTAAGTAGACTACATCAGGCAATGGAAGCCTCCACACTCACTGTGTGTTGTTTGTTTTTTTGCAAAGCCAGTGACCCACTCGATTATGTCAGCTACCACAACGCTAAAACAATAATCACAATATTATCATAGATGATACTAAACCCCGTGTCGTTCTAAACCCCGGGTCGTTCTAAACCCGTGTCGTTCTAAACCCCGAGTCGTTCTAAACCCCGTGTCGTTCTAAACCCCGGCTCGTTCTAAACCCCGTGTCGTTCTAAACCCCGGGTCGTTCTAAACCCTGTGTCGTTCTAAACCCCGGGTCGTTCTAAACCCCGGGTCGCTCTAAACCCCGGGTCGCTCTAAACCCCGGCTCGTTCTAAACCCCGGCTCGTTCTAAACTCTGAGTCGTTCTAAACCCTTGGGTCATTCTAAACCCCGGGTCGTTCTAAACTCCGGGTCGTTCTAAACCCCGGGTCGTTCTAAACTCCGGGTCGTTCTAAACCCTTGGGTCATTCTAAACCCCGGGTCGTTCTAAAACCCGGGTCGTTCTAAACCCCGTGTCGTTCTAAACCCCGGCTCGTTCTAAACCCCGTGTCGTTCTAAACCCCGGGTCGTTCTAAACCCTGTGTCGTTCTAAACCCCGGGTCGTTCTAAACCCCGGGTCGCTCTAAACCCCGGGTCGCTCTAAACCCCGGCTCGTTCTAAACCCCGGCTCGTTCTAAACTCTGAGTCGTTCTAAACCCTTGGGTCATTCTAAACCCCGGGTCGTTCTAAACTCCGGGTCGTTCTAAACTCCGGGTCGTTCTAAACTCCGGGTCGTTCTAAACCCTTGGGTCATTCTAAACCCCGGGTCGTTCTAAAACCCGGGTCGTTCTAAAACCCGGGTCGTTCTAAACCCCGGGTCGTTCTAAACCCCGGCTCGTTCTAAACCCCGGCTCGTTCTAACCCGGCTCGTTCTAAACTCTGAGTCCTTCTAAACCCCGGCTCGTTCTAAACTCTGAGTCGTTCTAAACCCCGGGTCGTTCTAAACCCCGGCTCGTTCTAACCCGGCTCGTTCTAAACTCTGAGTCCTTCTAAACCCCGGCTCGTTCTAAACTCTGAGTCATTCTAAACCCTTGGGTCATTCTAAACCCCGGGTCGTTCTAAACCCTGGGTAAATGGAATCCTGGTTACCTTGCTTCACGTTTCACATCTTATAAGTTACCCAAGGTTGACCCAAGGAACCCAGGATTCCCAGTTTTTAGAATAAGCTGACGTTTCCCACTGTACATCCCTAATTCCCAGTTTTCCCGTTCTCCTCCCTGTTCAGCGCTCCATCAGTTTCCGCAGTGACTGCAGAGCGGAGATCATGGCCCCGCGGCAGATCCCGCCAGCCGTCACCAAACGCCGCGACAGCAAGCTGTGGAGCGAGACATTTGATCTAGGCCTGGGTCACATGCTGTCCTCCAAAGACATCAAGAGACAAGAGGTGACCTCACCACACCCCAAACCCATACTCGACTCTGATTGGTCAGGGCTGGATTTTAATATACTCTTTAGACTGGTTTAGAAAACCATATTCAGTCTAAGAAGAATCTCTTGAATGTTGAATGTACCTCATTCACCTCTCTGTACTCTATTTTCAGTATTTCACCATGATTGTTACACAGTCCTTTATATAGAAGTTAATTTAAATATCAACAAATTAATTTAAAACAATTGAATTTAGCCTTCAGGCACTTCTTAATTGAATTAACATATAATTAGCCTAATTAACTGAATTGAATAGTTTAATAATAATGAACAAAAATCAAATGTCAAGCAACATAACAAATTAAAACAACAGCATAGTTACTTTAATAAGTAACTATGCTGTTGTTTTAATTTGTTATGTTGCTTGACATTTGATTTTTGTTCATTATTATTAAACTATTCAATTCAGTTAATTAACAGAGTAAACAGTAAACAGAGCTTTTCCTGATATACAATAGTCAACATTTAAAGTGGATCAAAACCTTTCATCAAAGTTATACATGCTAATAGTTCGTTCGGAGATTTGAGTAGCACAGAAAGTAACTCACTCATTCACTCACTCAACACACACACAGATCATTTGGATTAAAACTAAATCGTATATGTACAACAAGTGGATCCCTACATTATTACAGGAAAACGTCATGTGACGTACTGCTCTCTAAATGTACTGGCTCTAAATGTGTGTCTTGATATTAAATGAAAGATAATTAGACATTTTAAGCACCAAAATGACTTAAGGATTTACTTATAAATGGGTAAATAACCAGAATGTCTTGCTGAAGTTCCTCTTTCTGTTGTTGTTTCTTTCCTGTCGTCTGTTTGTCAGTCCATCTTTGAGCTGTCTCAGGGAGAACAGGACCTGATTGAGGACTTGAAGCTGGTCAAGAAGGTACACTCTGCTTTTCCCATCACTTACAGCATGAGGACTCAGTTTCACCCCTGGCTCTGTGGTTCTCCATCTAAAAAACTTTTTTATTGTCAGCTCAACGCTTTTGACATAAAATATTTCTCCTACCTAATATTTCCATAATTTAACACATTCTACATTTCATTATTTAAATGATAATTAGCTTTTAAACAACTCACGAACTCTAATTTGGGAAGCCCTGCTTTAGCATATGAGATTATGTGGTGTTTGTTTTTACAATCGTTTTGTTTTTACAAACTTTTACAAAGTTTTTACAATTGGAAATCTACAATTAAGATTTCCACATACTTCCTCAGTTCCTCGAGTAGATCTGAATGTCTGAGTGTCTGATTGGGTTATTTCATCACAGGCGTATCGTGACCCCATGCTGAAGCTGTCGATTATGACGGAGCATGAACTCAACCAGATCTTCGGCACGCTGGACTCCCTCATTCCCCTGCATGAAGGTGAGCAGAAGAGGATCTGTGTGTGTCTGAACCCGGCGCAATGCCTTACGTGTACAGCTGGATCCGTTTATCCAAAGTGAAGGAGAAAAGCTGTGCGATCTGACCCAATATCAGCAAATCAGAACCCAAGTAATGGAAATTGTACAGTAAGCCAATCATGATACCACTTATTACATGACAAACTTGATTTAAGTTTAAATTGTTATTATGTGAGAAGTCCACACAGAAGATCACACAAATAAATGCCAGAGCATCTAAAACCAGATCCACGTTTCTGGAGGGAATTAAACCAAATCATTCTGATCACACACTTCGACTCCGGCGTTTCAGTATGAAGGTTTTTTTGGTGCGAATCGACTGAACGCCTGTGACAGTGGAGTGTGTAGTTGTAGAGAATAGCCACTCATGTGTATCAGTAAATTTGAAGTCACAGAGAGAAATGTTTTAAGAGTTGCAAACTTGTATACCTGCAAACTTGTATACCATAAATGTTGATGTGTTTGTGCTAGAAAATTTGTGAGGAAATATTCTACAAGTGTGCAACTCTCATTGGATGAATTCACATATTGATTTGCGGATGAGCAAAATTTCTCCGTGACTTCACATTGTTTGATGCGGGTGTTTAAATGCGTTTTGCACCATATTCACTGCAGCAACTGTAGCAAAAATATGAGCGAACAAGTTTATTAATGTGTGATTTGTAGAATAGGATTTGTGCTCCTGCAATGAAGAATTTGAGAAGGTGTAACTGTTGTGTTGTGTTTGTGGAAGAGAAAAAAAGTCTACAAGTTTGCAACTCTTAAAACATTTCTCTCTGTGACTTCAAATTTACTGATACATATGTGTGGCTATTCTCTACAACTACACACTCCACTGTCACAGGCGTTCAGTTGATTTGTACCAAAAATACCTTCATACTTCAGAAACACCAAACCAACATCTGAGATGCTGCGATGTGATTGGTCCGCTGGTTACTCCAGTTATCCCATCACAGCTGACGCTGACGCTGAGGCAAAGTCACATGAGTTTTGTGTTGCGCTTCAAGAGATTGATTTAGTAAATGTGTTTCCATCGTAGTTTATGCACTTTTTCTTATCAGGTAAACAGTTTATCCGACTCAATTAAGCACACAAGTTTTTATGCACATTTTTAGAATTTATGCTCATCCAGCTTTTTTTTCTATGCAATATCCTAAAATGCGCAAAAAATAGGTGGATGGAAAGATAGCTAACGAGGCACAAAGGCTCTGTCCCAAATAACTCACAGGTGATGTCATGTAGTGAGACCTATAGGGCGAGTCCACGAGGGCGCATTGAGAGGTATTTTTGGGACAGAATCGATTGAGCCTTATCCCTCTCCATACAGAGCCAAATAAACTGAAAGCTCATCTCATCAGTCCCTTTATTAGATGAAAATCACAAATATCATATACAAATATTATATCGATCGAGAACAGGATTTCTTTTCTTTTCCCACATCTGATCTCCATGTGAACTACACAGCCTGCTTCTACAGTTCTGTATTTTGATATTTTGTATTCCACCTGGGCATTAGACAATAGATGCATGCTTATTTAAATGATGTATTGTACATAATAATACATAATGTTCCATTTGAACTAAGATTACAATTTTAACACATAATGAAAATGTGCATGAGTTTCAGATGAATTTACAGGTTTAAATATTCATACTATGTTTACATATGACTCAGTAAAGGCATATGTAATCGATAGTATTATTCAGCGTGCTATTATTAGCCTATGTTTGAGACATCAACCACTGTTGATGACCATAATGTTTGTATAAACTGTAGGTAATAACTGGTAAAATGTACACCTAGGTCATAGAAACCGCTAGGTCATGTTAACAATTGTCTGTGAGCGAAATCTCCTCCCATCCGTTGTGTGATTGGCCTATCTGGTTATAGTAATAAACATACTGTTTGTTTAAAAACAAAACATTTTGTCATCCTTGCTGCAAGCTTACAAGAGCGACAGTATCATTAAATGTGAAGGGGGCCCAAAATATTTTCTTGGGGAAAAGGGGGTCTCAGACAAAAAAGGTTGGGAACCCCGTCATAGGTCATGTCACGTGCTGGCACAAAGACCCAAGCTGTTTCTCTGTGATGTTGTAGATCTGCTGGGTCGACTGCGAGAGGCCAGACAGCCGGACGGCTCGACCGATCGTGTGGGCCATATTCTAGTGGACTGGGTAAGATCATCTCACTGCCACGTGTGTTTCAGCCCTGGGTGAAGGTCTCCGTCTGATGGACAACACTCGAGCTGAAGGCTGGAATACACTACACAAGTTTTGCCCAGATTCACAGTCTACATGAGTCTACACTATTGGCCATTTCAGACACATTCTGTCCAGTCGCAGGATATCAAGCATGTGTGATATTTTGAGCGCATATTGTTTTCATTTCTCATGCGTCTGCAAGAAACACGGTGTGTGAGGTTTTTTGTGTGAGTTTGATGCGTTTGAAACAAGTTGAAAGTCTGGTAGTGTGTGATCCTGAGGCATAAATAAACATATGCATCTCCCTAAACATAAGCATCATGAAATTGCTGGTATTTTTTAATAACTGGCAGATTCAAGCTTTTATATGCTTTAAAAAAAAAAATATTCTGATTATTTCAGGTCTACACCACCCTTTCAATCTGGTCAAAAATGTAATCAGATTGAGCTCAATCAGATCAGTTGAGGTCTTTACATGAAGGATTTTGAGGCGTCAGTCCCACCATAAACTGATTATTTGGGTCCATGTAAATGTAGCTAATGACTCCAGCTATGTGAATGAGGCTAGCAACTGCTAATCGGCTGGAGAAATGGCTAACTAGTCAGACAACAGCACTAAGTGTGTCTGAATGCATCGACTCTCTGTATCATTTGGGAAGTTTTAAGTTAAACTTAAGTCAAGCTAGCTTGTGAAATGGAAGTTAGTTACACTGCTAGCTAGTAACATAAAGCTAACTACATTGAATCTTACCACTGTAATTTATAATAGCGTCAAAACCTCCGTGATGAACCCCCTGTTCATGAAATGTCTCTTTCTGTCTCACTGTAGCTGCCTTGTCTTGACACCTACAACAGCTACTGCAGTAACCAGGTGGCAGCCAAAGCCCTGCTGGACCATAAGAAGCAGGACGCTCGGGTGCAGGACTTCCTCCAGCGCTGCCTGGAGTCGCCCTTCAGCCGCAAACTGGACCTGTGGAGCTTCCTGGACGTCCCGCGCAGCCGACTGGTCAAATACCCACTGCTGCTCCGAGAGATCCTGAAACACACACCCAACGCACACCCCGACCAGCAGCACCTGGAGGAGGCTGTGAGTGACTGAACAGTCCTGCACTGCTCTTACACAAACTCTTTTAAGGGCCCATATTGTCAAAACTGAAGTTTCCTGGCTATGTTCATGATAACAGAGGTCTAGGGGTTATGAACTACCATACGAGTTTCAAAACAGTCGATCCACAGACACATGCACACAGCCTGCATAAAGTAGCTGTGCCTTTTCACAAGCTGTTGTGACTTCTGTGTAAATGTGATGTCAGAACTACTTAGTCACCGCCTCCACCAATGGTGTGTCACTCAGAAAACAACAGGCCAATCAGAAGAGAGGCTCATGAATATTAAGTAGACAGGCCAAAATCGAGCTGTTCTTGGCAGAGCTCCTGAGAAAGGAGCTGTAAACATATATTGAGATGGTTTTTGGTACTTATACTGCAAATATATATTCTTAAGGACATCAAAACCTAAAATAAAAGTTCAGAAAGTTGTACAATATGGGACCTTTAAAGGTGCTGAGTGTACGTTTTAGCGGCATCTAGTGGTCAGGTTGCGAATTGCACCCAACAGAAGTTACGGTGGCCGACAGGAAGTGATGTCATCGTCTGAGACAGCAGAGAGTAGCCAGTTAAGGCTGAGGTTTTTTTTTTCAAAGACAAAGTCTTCGTTTTGGTGTCGGGTGTTGAGTTACATTCAAGATATTTTAAGGCACGAAGAAACTTTTTTTCAAGGAAAAAACGTTTAAACATGTCGTTTTGGTGATCAAAGATGAGTTTTAAGGGATACAATTATTGACTACAGGGAGACTTTTTTGTTCACAGCTGTGAGAAGCTCAACCAAATGGTGTCTCACGCCTGTGACCTAATGGTCTCTTTTCTGTGCTGCTTTTTGGCTTTCATAGATTAACATGATCCAGAGCATCGTGGCCGATATTAACACACAGACGGGCGAGTCGGAGTGCCGTTTCTACAAGGAGCGCTTGCTGTATCTGGAAAGTGGCCAGAAAGATCTATTGATTGACAGCTCGCGAATCCTCAGCTGCCACGGAGAACTCAAGAACAACAGAGGAGCCGTAAGAACTTCTAGCATTGTTTTAGTCATTTGTCAGATGATTTGTAGAACAAACTACCCCCAAAATCTTTGTCTTTACATTCCTGAAGAGCCGAATTTTTCCAGGAGAGTGGCATCAAATCTGAAAAGTATTATAAAACTTCTGTTTGGTTGGACTTGTAAACTAGATAGTGTAAGAACAAATTATGTGGATGCTAAAGATCTCAATGGAGAAGTTTATTGCAGTGTAGCAGTGACAAAATACATAAGTATAAAATACTGTGGGTTCGTTGGAGTCAGAATGAACCATGAACTTCATAAACCTTTTATCCTATTACAGTCGCTCCTGCTGTACCAGCGGTTAATGAAGTTCAGACATTTCATTGTACCTCAGTGTTGCTTTACATGTCTCTTCCAGTGCCAGTGGGGATTCCTGGCAGTAAGTTGCAACATGAACCAGACATTTTAGTCAAAGGTCTGGCCACGTGAAACTGGATCTCGACTGTCAGACAAAAAAAAGCATCAACAGAAGCATGGGAAAAAAGCATGGGAAAAAAACAGGCATGGACAAAATTGCAACAAAAAAAAAACATCCGAATTCTGAGATAAATAGTCGCATTTACTATTTTTATTTTTTATTTTTTATTCCGTGACGTAAATAGGCTTTCATAGAAGAAGTGACCCTTTTAAGACCTCTCAAAGTTTTGATCATTTTCTTAGGGATATCTGAAGAGCCTTCAAATAAAGTGGGTTTCAAATCAAAGATTATTCTCTCATGTAGTGTGTTATGTTTTGCAAAGTTCAATTACTTTGTTTGATGGAAAACCTGAGTGGTACATTTCTATCTTTTAAGCTTCCATGCTTTTTAATGTTAATACTTCATATTTCGTTAAATTAAGCTATTTTAATAAATGTTTAATTGGCCTAACTAAATGAAGAACTGCAGAATAAACTGGACAAATATGGAGTACAGTTTTAGTATTTGACCTTTTTCAACAGCCAACAATAATCAAACATAACTGATCAGTCATAACTTTTGATCTGGGTGTTTCTTTAATCTGTTCTTATATCTGACCTTAAGGAAGTTTGTTCCCACACTGAAAATATTGAAGAATTAAAGGAAATGTTCTAAGCACAATTAATTCAATTTCAGTAGATTTGTTGATTAGTTGGCTTATTAGAAACAATAGGGCTAAATGGAGCTTATAAGCCCAATAGATAGAAATATTATATGTATAGATTATAATTGCAGTCTGAGTATTAAAACTTTATATTGTTATTGCTTAAAATATTAAAAGCAGCGTCTATCCACGCTAGCTAGGATGATTTTGATAGTAAGAAAATATTTTAACCATTAATCTATACATTTTAAAAAATCTTTCAAAAGTTGCTAGTTTCATCGACATATTCTAGACATAAGCATAAGATCAGCTCCAACTAATTTAAAAAAAAAAGGAACAAATGTGTATATTTGAAGTGAAACCAATATTTTCTCATGTTTTCTTTACTTATTTATTTCAAGATAAAAAGGGGCTTATATGGTGCATATTAGTGTCGTTTCCCCTAACCTGCCTAGAGAAGTCATTTCACTGCTAAACTTCACCTTAAAGGGTTAGTTCACCCAAAAATGAAAATTAGTCATCATTTACTCACTCTCATGTGGTTCCAAACCCCTAAGACTTTTATTCATTTTCAAAATTTCAAAACACGTTTGAGCTTCAGCAAGAACCATTGAGGTTCATTCTCGTGTTACGCAGCACATTTGAGCTTCAGCAAGAACCAGTGAGGTTCATTCTTGTGTTACGCAGCACGTTTGAGCTTCAGCAAGAACCAATGAGGTTCATTCTCGTGTTACGCAGCACGTTTGAGCTTCATCAAGAACCAATGAGGTTCATTCTCGTGTTACGCAGCACGTTTGAGCTTCAGCAAGAACCAATGAGGTTCATTCTTGTGTTACGCAGCACGTTTGAGCTTCTGCAAGAACCGATGAGGTTCATTCTCGTGTTACGCAGCACGTTTGAACTTCAGCAAGAACCAATGAGGCTCATTCTCGTGTTACGCAGCACGTTTGAACTTCAGCAAGAACCAGTGAGGATCATTCTCGTGTTACGCAGCACGTTTGAACTTCAGCAAGAACCAATGAGGCTCATTCTCGTGTTACGCAGCACGTTTGAGCTTCAGCAAGAACCAATGATGTTCATTCTCGTGTTACGCAGCACGTTTGAGCTTCAGCAAGAACCAATGAGGCTCATTCTTGTGTTACGCATCACGTTTGAGCTTCAGCAAGAACCATTGAGGTTCATTCTTGTGTTACGCATCACGTTTGAGCTTCAGCAAGAACCAATGAGGTTCATTCTCGTGTTACGCAGCACGTTTGAGCTTCTGCAAGAACCAATGAGGTTCATTCTTGTTACGCATCACGTTTGAGCTTCAGCAAGAACCAATGAGGTACATTCTCGTGTTACGCAGCACGTTTGAGCTTCTGCAAGAACCAATGAGATTCATTCTCGTGTTACGCAGCACGTTTGAGCTTCATCAAGAACCAATGAGGTTCATTCTTGTGTTACGCAGCACGTTTGAGCTTCATCAAGAACCAATGAGGTTCATTCTCATGTTACGCAGCACGTTTGAACTTCAGCAAGAACCAATGAGGCTCATTCTCGTGTTACGCAGCACGTTTGAACTTCAGCAAGAACCAATGAGGTTCATTCTCGTGTTACGCAGCACGTTTGAACTTCAGCAAGAACCAATGAGGCTCATTCTCGTGTTACGCAGCACGTTTGAGCTTCAGCAAGAACCAATGAGGCTCATTCTCGTGTTACGCAGCACGTTTGAACTTCAGCAAGAACCAATGAGGCTCATTCTCGTGTTACGCAGCACGTTTGAGCTTCAGCAAGAACCAATGAGGTTCATTCTCGTGTTACGCAGCACGTTTGAGCTTCAGCAAGAACCAATGAGGCTCATTCTCGTGTTACGCAACACGTTTGAGCTTCAGCAGCACGTTTGAACTTCAGCAAGAACCAATGAGGCTCATTCTCGTGTTACGCAGCACGTTTGAACTTCAGCAAGAACCAATGAGGTTCATTCTCGTGTTACGCAGCACGTTTGAACTTCAGCAAGAACCAATGAGGCTCATTCTCGTGTTACGCAGCACGTTTGAGCTTCAGCAAGAACCAATGAGGCTCATTCTCGTGTTACGCAGCACGTTTGAACTTCAGCAAGAACCAATGAGGCTCATTCTCGTGTTACGCAGCACGTTTGAGCTTCAGCAAGAACCAATGAGGTTCATTCTCGTGTTACGCAGCACGTTTGAGCTTCAGCAAGAACCAATGAGGCTCATTCTCGTGTTACGCAACACGTTTGAGCTTCAGCAAGAACCAATGAGGCTCATTCTTGTGTTACGCATCACGTTTGAGCTTCAGCAAGAACCAATGAGGTTCATTCTTGTTACGCATCACGTTTGAGCTTCAGCAAGAACCAATGAGGTTTATTCTCGTGTTACGCAGCACGTTTGAGCTTCTGCAAGAACCAATGAGGCTCATTCTTGTTACGCATCACGTTTGAGCTTCAGCAAGAACCAATGAGGTTCATTCTCGTGTTACGCAGCACGTTTGAGCTTCTGCAAGAACCAATGAGGTTCATTCTTGTGTTACGCATCATGTTTGAGCTTCAGCAAGAACCAATGAGGTTCATTCTCGTGTTACGCAGCACGTTTGAGCTTCAGCAAGAACCAATGAGGCTCATTCTCGTGTTACGCAACACGTTTGAGCTTCAGCAAGAACCAATGAGGCTCATTCTTGTGTTACGCATCACGTTTGAGCTTCAGCAAGAACCAATGAGGTTCATTCTTGTTACGCATCACGTTTGAGCTTCAGCAAGAACCAATGAGGTTTATTCTCGTGTTACGCAGCACGTTTGAGCTTCTGCAAGAACCAATGAGGCTCATTCTTGTTACGCATCACGTTTGAGCTTCAGCAAGAACCAATGAGGTTCATTCTCGTGTTACGCAGCACGTTTGAGCTTCTGCAAGAACCAATGAGGTTCATTCTTGTGTTACGCATCACGTTTGAGCTTCAGCAAGAACCAATGAGGTTCATTCTCGTGTTACGCAGCACGTTTGAGCTTCAGCAAGAACCAATGAGGTTCATTCTCGTGTTACGCAGCACGTTTGAGCTTCTGCAAGAACCAATGAGGTTCATTCTCGTGTTACGCAGCACGTTTGAACTTCAGCAAGAACCAATGAGGTTCATTCTCGTGTTACGCAGCACGTTTGAACTTCAGCAAGAACCAATGAGGCTCATTCTCGTGTTACGCAGCACGTTTGAGCTTCAGCAAGAACCAATGAGGCTCATTCTCGTGTTACGCAGCACGTTTGAACTTCAGCAAGAACCAATGAGGCTCATTCTCGTGTTACGCAGCACGTTTGAGCTTCAGCAAGAACCAATGAGGTTCATTCTCGTGTTACGCAGCACGTTTGAGCTTCAGCAAGAACCAATGAGGCTCATTCTCGTGTTACGCAACACGTTTGAGCTTCAGCAAGAACCAATGAGGCTCATTCTTGTGTTACGCATCACGTTTGAGCTTCAGCAAGAACCAATGAGGTTCATTCTTGTTACGCATCACGTTTGAGCTTCAGCAAGAACCAATGAGGTTTATTCTCGTGTTACGCAGCACGTTTGAGCTTCTGCAAGAACCAATGAGGCTCATTCTTGTTACGCATCACGTTTGAGCTTCAGCAAGAACCAATGAGGTTCATTCTCGTGTTACGCAGCACGTTTGAGCTTCTGCAAGAACCAATGAGGTTCATTCTTGTGTTACGCATCACGTTTGAGCTTCAGCAAGAACCAATGAGGTTCATTCTCGTGTTACGCAGCACGTTTGAGCTTCTGCAAGAACCAATGAGGTTCATTCTCGTGTTACGCAGCACGTTTGAGCTTCAGCAAGAACCAATGAGGCTCATTCTCGTGTTACGCAGCATGTTTGAACTTCAGCAAGAACCAGTGAGGCTCATTCTCGTGTTACGCAGCACGTTTGAGCTTCAGCAAGAACCAATGAGGCTCATTCTCGTGTTACGCAGCATGTTTGAACTTCTGCAAGAACCAATGAGGCTCATTCTTGTTACACATCACGTTTGAGCTTCAGCAAGAACCAATGAGGTTCATTCTCGTGTTACGCAGCACGTTTGAGCTTCTGCAAGAACCAATGAGGTTCATTCTTGTGTTACGCATCACGTTTGAGCTTCAGCAAGAACCAATGAGGTTCATTCTCGTGTTACGCAGCACGTTTGAGCTTCTGCAAGAACCAATGAGGTTCATTCTCGTGTTACGCAGCACGTTTGAGCTTCAGCAAGAACCAATGAGGCTCATTCTCGTGTTACGCAGCATGTTTGAACTTCAGCAAGAACCAGTGAGGCTCATTCTCGTGTTACGCAGCACGTTTGAGCTTCAGCAAGAACCAGTGAGGCTCATTCTCGTGTTACGCAGCACGTTTGAGCTTCAGCAAGAACCAATGAGGTTCATTCTTGTGTGACGCATCACATTTGAGCTTCTGCAAGAACCAATGAGGTTCATTCTCGTGTTACGCAGCACGTTTGAACTTCAGCAAGAACCAATGAGGTTCATTCTCGTGTTACGCAATACGTTTGAGCTTCTGCAAGAACCAATGAGGCTCATTCTCGTGTTACGCAGCACGTTTGAACTTCAGCAAGAACCAATGAGGTTCATTCTCGTGTTACGCAGCACGTTTGAACTTCAGCAAGAACCAATGAGGTTCATTCTTGTGTTACGCAGTACGTTTGAGCTTCTGCAAGAACCAATGAGGCTCATTCTGGTGTTACGCAGCACGTTTGAGCTTCAGCAAGAACCAATGAGGCTCATTCTCGTGTTACGCAGCACGTTTGAACTTCAGCAAGAACCAATGAGGTTCATTCTCGTGTTACGCAGCACGTTTGAGCTTCAGCAAGAACCAATGAGGTTCATTCTCGTGTTACGCAGCACGTTTGAACTTCAGCAAGAACCAATGAGGCTCGTTCTCGTGTAACAGCATGTTTGAACTTCAGCAAGAAGCAATGAGGTTCGTTCTCGTGTTACGCAGCACGTTTGAACTTCAGCAAGAACCAATGAGGTTCGTTCTCGTGTTACACAGCACGTTTGAACTTCAGCAAGAACCAATGAGGTTCATTCTCGTGTTACGCAGAACGTTTGAACTTCAGCAAGAACCAATGAGGTTCATTCTCGTGTTACGCAGCACGTTTGAGCTTCAGCAAGAACCAATGAGATTCATTCTCGTGTTACGCAGCACGTTTGAACTTCAGCAAGAACCAATGAGGTTCATTCTCGTGTTACACAGTACGTTTGAACTTCAGCAAGAACCAATGAGGTTAATTCTCGTGTTACGCAGCACGTTTGAACTTCAGCAAGAACCAATGAGGTTCATTCTCGTGTTACGCAGCACGTTTGAGCTTCAGCAAGAACCAATGAGGTTCATCCTCGTGTTAAACAGCACGTTTGAGCTTCAGGAGGAACCAATGAGGTTCATTCTCGTGTTACGCAGCACGTTTGAGCTTCCGCAAAAAACTAATATCTTCATTTGTGTTCCGAACATGAATAAAAGTCTTACGGGTTTGGAACGACATAAAAGTGAGTGATGCCTATTTTAAAATTGAGTGAACTAACCCTTAGTGATTAAACGTGCATCAAACATTATTAAAGAATTGTACTCTGAAACAAACCAAAGTCTCTCTCACTCTCTCGTTCTGCAGAAGCTGCATGTGTTCCTGTTTCAGGACGTGTTGGTGATCACACGGGCCATTACCCAGAATGAGCAGCTGTGGTATCAGCTCTACCGGCAGCCGATCCCAGTGAGAGAGCTGGAGTGGGAAGACCTGCAGGACGGAGAGATGCGCCTGGGCGGCTCCATCAGAGGGGCTTTCAGCAACCACGAGCGAAGTGAGTAAATTAATCGAAATCAAAGAAATCAATACTTTTATTCATCAAGGATGAATTAAATTGATCAAAAGTTTCAGTAAAGACATTTATAACACACCTGCCATAAACATGTCAAACTCTGTTTGTCCTCGTCCAGCCAAGAACTTTTTCCGGGTGGTGTTTCGTAGTGGAGGACAACTGCAGTCGCACTCGTTCCAGGCCAGCGATGCCTTCAACAAACAGCAGTGGCTGAACTGCCTGCGCCAGGCCAAAGCAGCGGCGGGTGTGCAGCAGTGAGGCGGTGTGCGCCACCTACAGGCTGTGTGCAGGACTGAGGCGGTGTGCGCCACCTACAGGCTGTGTGCAGGACTGATGCGGTGTGCGCCACCTACAGGCTGTGTGCAGGACTGAGGCGGTGTGCGCCACCTACAGGCTGTGTGCAGGACTGATGCGGTGTGCGCCACCTACAGGCTGTGTGCAGGACTGATGCGGTGTGCGCCACCTACAGGCTGTGTGCAGGACTGAGGCGGTGTGCGCCACCTACAGGCTGTGTGCAGGACTGAGGTGGTGTGCGCCACCTACAGGCTGTGTGCAGGACTGGGGCGGTGTGCGCCACCTACAGGCTGGGACTGGGGCGGTGTGTGCCACCTACAGGCTGTGTGCAGGACTGGGGCGGTGTGCGCCACCTACAGGCTGGGACTGAGGCGGTGTGCGCCACCTACAGGCTGTGTGCAGGACTGAGGCGGTGTGCGCCACCTACAGGCTGTGTGCAGGACTGATGCGGTGTGCGCCACCTACAGGCTGTGTGCAGGACTGATGCGGTGTGCGCCACCTACAGGCTGTGTGCAGGACTGAGGCGGTGTGCGCCACCTACAGGCTGTGTGCACTGCTGCACTGACGCCAGCCTGAATCTGAGCGCTGAACCACAGACATAAACGTCATCGAGTGGGAACCGCACACTGTGCATAAACTTTCACAATCCTGCTTAGCCGTGATCCTCTTCAGTATTGTGTTACGGAAATGCCACCATTCGCAGAAAGCACTTCTCTGGAATTGACACTACCGTTGTTTCTCAATGTTCCTTATACTCGTGCCTTTCTTTCACTGTGCTGTTGTTTTGTTAACTGACAGTTTGTCCACTGAAGATCAACGAGGATGAGCTTTCTGCCATTCCACGTCCTGTAACGCTGGGCCGTTTTACAGTAAAGCGCACTAAAATGCACTACCGTCTGTGCATGATTACAGTCACAGTGGTTTATAGGTGAAATGTTCAGATGTTCATTCAGTGATTACCAATAGAAAATGACCAGTCGAATGTTTTCGCAACAAAGGGTGATCATAGTATTTGTGCGCGGTGCTCTGAAGAAGGATTGTATATTACACATATTCATCTCATATGTCACAGCACTGTACGATTAAAGCATTTGTACATCGATGTCAGAGCCAGAAACCGCTGTATTCTTGCTATCCACTGAGAGCAAGGATGAATATTATTACTTGTATTGAAGAATCGACTGCAGTTTGGGGGAAAAAAAACTATTCTCTAAAGGACTTTGATTTAGAAAGTAGCTCAATTCTGAATTGTACGGCAGTGGAGTCCGCTTTATTCACAGTCGTTTCCTGAACCTGTGATTGACATTGTGGCAGAAATATCAATTTTATACATGCGTTCTTTAGCAAGTGTTTTGTTGGACTACAGTGTAGCATAAACTGGAACTTGTGCCGTGTAGGTCCGCTAAATCTTTATCACAGTGTTTTTGTGTGTGCCGAAACCTGTGCTGTAAAGAAGACTAGCTTTGCCAAAATGTGTTTGGTGCTTTTAATTGTGTTCAGGTTTACTCACCAGGCCTTGTGTTGTCTGATGTGCAACATTCAGTTCATAAAAACTATCCAAAAAAGTATTTTATTCTGTTTCTTTTACATTCATTTTCCCTCAAGTATTGTATTGAAATGTATGATGTAAGATGTTTATTTATAATTTGTTTTTCACCTGATTTACTGTTTTGGTTGTTGTTGGATTAAAAGGCATCGATTGGCTGGGGTTTAAGAGAGTGTGTGTTCTAGGAATGAGATTGAAAGCATGTGGAGGAGTGTATATAATGGTCAGACGGGGTTTAATCAATGCCAGATCGATTGATGGACAGTGTGTAACTAAATGAAGAAAATCAAATAAACATTTTAGAAAACCTTATTTCTCACTTTTAGATATTGGCTGTAATAATTAATTTTAAATTAGTTTGTAAAAGTGTTATTTGAGAATAGTATATGTTATTTGTGAAGCTCTGAAGCGCTTTAGGAAATATTTAGATGTGAATGTGTGATGTTTGAGCTTTGAATGTTTACCATCTTTACACACAGGAAAATAATGAGTCCCTGTAGTGCAGTGTATCACACACTCATAATGAGCACTGCAGGGAACTAACTGTTAAAAACATCTCTTCTTCTGACATGACAATCAAGATACAACCTTTCAAAGTATTCACAATCAATTAAATTCACATTTATTTGTATAGTGCTTTTCATAACACATATCGTTTCACAGCAGCTTTACAGAAAATCTCTTTAAGATGAACTGTTTTTGAAAGAGTCTCTTCTGCTCGCCAAGGCTGCATTTATTTAATCAAAGTGATAGTATAAACATTAATATTGTGACACATTACCATTTAAATTATATATTTTTTTCTATTGTAATATATTTTAAAATGTAATTTATTCCTCTGATGGCAAAGCTGAATTTTCAGCATCATTACTGCAATAAATCACGTGATCCTAATTTTGTTCAAAAAACATTTCTAATTATTATCAATGTTAAAAATAGTTATGTGGAAAAGGGGATTCTTTGATTAATGGAAAGTTAAAAGGAACAGCATTTATTTGATATATATATTTATATAAATATACCGTGCAAACATCTTCACTGTCACTTTTGATCAATTTAAATGCATCTTTGCTGAATAAATGTATTTTGTTTCTTTAAAAGAAAAATCAAACTGACCCCAAACCTTTGAACAGGAGTGTGTTAAAAAAAACTCAGTGCAGAGTTAATGGTGAACACCTTTAATCATTTTTATTTATTTTTTAACAACTTTTCATTTAGAAATGGTGATTGTAAAGGTGTAATTGCATGTTTTCAGACTGAAGCTCAGATCAGATCAGCGAGAGCTTCTGATGATGATGATGCAATCGCAGGTCTGACATCTGTGATATCCCTGAAGATCACTCTTCTCTCCGGTGTGTTTCAGTCTGCCTCCCCCTGACACTTACACACTGAGCATCATGCTCGTGTGTGTGTGTACGGATAATTACACACACATTCATGAGGCTGGAGAACAATAACACACCACAGATGAAAGGCAGGAGCATTTCTCTAATACCATCTGCCCCTCACGTCAGTCAAGTCAATTCAGTCAGCTTTATTTATATAGCGCTTTTTACAATACAGATTGTTTCAAAGCAGCTTTACAGAGATAACAGGAAAATAATGTTGTAATAATATTGTTAAATATAAAATTAAATGTCCCCATCTAAGCAAGCCAAAAGCCAAAGGCGACAGTGAAGGAACCAAAACTCCATCAGTGACAGAATGGAGAAAAAAAACCTTGGGAGAAACCAGACTCAGTCTCAGTCCTCCTCTGGCCAACGAACCAACAGTGTATGATTATGATTCAGGCATCATTGTAGGTCAGAGGTCAGATTGGATTGGAACATTCAGAATATTTATCCACTTCATCTAGTTGGGGTCTGAGTCATCACGCCGGTATGGAGACGAGTTTGTTGAGGTGTCCATGAGGCCTTCACAGTGTTGATGAGGCTGGCACTTCAGGGATGCGTTGTCGTCGTGTCCATGTGATGGTCCTTCATCAGATCCGGATACGGCCTGGATCCGGCGGACTGCGGTAAACCTCGGGATAAACAGAGAGACTAATATTAGCGTAGACGCCATCCTTCTTGTGATGTACCGAGTACATCAGGATTTATGGGAAGCGTTCCCGGTTCCGGCTGATCTAAACTATGCAGCCTAACATTGAATTATAGAAGTCTATAATGTGTTATGTGTATGCTAAGCCAAAGAGATGTGTTTTTAGTCTAGATTTGAACTGACAGAGTGTGTCTGCTTCCTGGACAATGTTAGGAAGATTGTTCCAGAGTTTTGGTGCTAAATAGGAAAAGGATCTACCGCCAGCAGTCGATTTTGATATTCTAGGTATTATCAACTGGCCTGAACTTTGAGATCGCAATAGACATGAAGGACTATAATGCGTTAAGAGCTTGCTCAAGTACTGGGGAGATATGAGTGCATCTATCCATCATAAAAGTATCTATATGAGTGCATCTATACATCATAAAAGTGCATCTATCCATGATAAATTGTCAAGCCAACTGTGACACTGGTATTGAGTTCTGCAAGCACTACACACATTTTTCAGATAATGTTTTATGTACTATTCATATATACAGCTGAAACTCGAAAAATTTTAATATCGTGCAATAGTTCATGTAGCCTGGTCCCACCAGACTCTCGTACATTTCATTTGTACATAGAAGTAAGTACTGAAGGAAATTGAAAATTGAGCGGAAGTAGGCCTACGTAGAGGGCGGAGCCAGGCCACAGTTCGTGTATTTCAGTCATTCAAATTAAAAGGTGAAACTAATATATTTAGTAAATATAACTATATGCATATGCATGATTATACTTTTCAGAAGGCCGACATTTCTATATTTAAAATATTTTTTTTTTTATTGATTTCATGTAATATTCTAAATTTCTGAGATTTTGAATTTGGGGTTTTCATAAACTGTTAGCCATAATCATCAAAATTATAACTTTTGCACGATATTCTAATTTTTCAGAGTTTCACCTGTATATTCTAAATTAATATAATAATATTTTGAATTTATACTGTGTAGCCTATATGTGCTGTTGTTTGAACATGATATATCGTTAACATTTCTCTGTGTTGTTGATACACTGAAGGGACTTATGTAGTTCAGCACTGATCCTGCAGGAGGCGAAATTGATGTTAAAATATATTTAGAAACAATATCCAAAAGTAAAAACTACACAGCTGTTTAATAGGTAGCCTACAGGTTTTTTCAGTAAAATACCTTTCGTTCTCTTTTTTTCTCTTTCTTTCTTTCTTTCTTTCTTTCTTTCTTTCTTTCTTTCTTTCTTTCTTTCTTTCTTTCTTTCTTTCTTTCTTTCTTTCTTTCTTTCTTTCTTTCTTTCTTTCTTTCTTTCTTTCTTTCTTTCTTTCTTTCTTTCTTTCTTTCTTTCTTTCTTTCTTTCTTTCTACTTTCCCTTTCGTTTACCCCTAACATGTATGGTTATATGCACTCCTGTATGTTAATGTATGTTTTGTTCTTATTCAAATGAAGATGGAGCCGCTGGGTGGCGCTGCTGCCATCCGGTCACACTCACACACACACACATTGCGGCTATGAGTGGGCATGTACATGTGTGTGTGTTTATGTGTGTTGTGAAGCACATTCAGCAGACAGAAACCCCGCACTGTCTCCAGCTTTCAGCGCTGCGAGGAGAACAGACTCATGTCTGGAGCTCGTGAATAAAGCAGCCATGGAGCATCGAGGAGCCAAATCCAGCGACAAAGAAAAGCACGATCCTGCTGCGTCTTCATGGAGCCAAAATGGCGGCCCGGAGGAAGAGTGTGGATGCCCGGACGGTCCCGATGAAGAGAAGCGGCTCAAGAGAGCCTCACGGGCCGCGAAACCAGCCGAAGAGCAGCCGCGACTGAACTTCCACATCCCCCGGAAGAGCAGAGAAAAGAGAGGTGCGCTGGCCCGCTTTCTTTCTCTTGTCACGTTACCGGGACTGAAGACTCCCGGTGTCTGTGTGTCTAGTGTTAGTATGACCTCTCTGCAGCAGTGTTGTGTTAGTGTTAGTGTGCAGAAGTCATTCAGGTACATGAGATCCTGTGCATCAGCCCATAATATAAGACATAGGCTACTGTAAAATATCTGTGTGTGTGTGTGTGTGTGTGTTTGTGTGTGTTTGTGTACACACACACACCCTCCCTCAGGTAACCGGTTGCTCTGCCACACCCGTATGTCAGTGGGGAGCATATCTTTCTGTTTTATGAATTAAAAGACAAAAAAATAACATTTTACTTTAGAAGTTTTATTTAATTTTATTTAAACTTAAAAATTTAACTCAGTCATTCTGTTTTCATTCATATTATGTTTTGACACTGTGTGACAATATTCTGTTCACACATTCAAAACTTTCATTCATGCTTTTAAAGATTCTTTTAAAACATTATAAGCGTAGGGATTTTAAGTAATATGATTTTTTACATTTCGTACTTTTGAATAAACTATTCTATATAGTTATGTTATAACTGTTATACTGTATATCACACTATAGGGTATGCAGGCCTGGAAATGGCTAAGATTCACTGGGATTTTTTTATTTATTTATTTTTTACTTTTAATGACGTTTCAGATATACTTAAAAATGAAATATTATATAATCTATAATAGCATTAAACACGCCAATTCCATATTTCCTCAAAACAATATTTTCTTGATTATCAAGACAGGCACATGAAAGGTCAAGGAAGTCAAGTCACCTTCATTTATACAGCGCTTTTAACAATATGGACTGTTTCAAAGCAGCTTTACAGTGATAATAGAAAATTAAAGTAGCAGAGATTGTTTTGGCTTTACAGCAGCTCTAGAATAAAGTTATTGTCCAGCTAAAGTTAGTTTTGATTGATTCACTTCCGTTGCAAATCATTCCAGGGCTCCAGACTAACTTCTTTCACTAGGAGCGCTGTGGCCCCTGACCGAAACTTTTAGGAGTGCAAGCAGAAAATTTAGGGGCACACCTTAAATCAGCTTGCAATGCAATTATTAAAATTTCCCTCAAAATAACTAATACTGAGAAATTCTTTAATAATAAATAGACTTAACGTACAGATATTACAATGTGCAGTTTTATTGTAAGTCCACAGGCTCCAGATGAGCATCTGAGGGCCGCCGCACAGACACACTGAGCTCTACAACACAGATCTGGCAGCACTGGGGCTGACAAGAAAGCAGAGCTTAATTTAGGGTGTAGATCACTCGCGTAGCTACGGGTGGGCCTGGATGGGCCTGGGCCCACCCACTTGTCAGTCAGGCCCATCCAGTCAGTGGCCACACAAGGTAGCCTATAGGAGGGAATTCTGTTGCCATTATTACAATACTTGACCTATAAAAATAAATATTAACAGGGTTCCAGACTGCGACCATTTTTTTAAAATGTGCGAGTTAAAATTTTATGTGGTCGCATTTGTACGAGTGCATGGTCATGTACTACTCAGTTAAATTCACGCATGTGCAACAGAACGCCGTTGTATCAGCAGCTGCTGCAGTCCGTAACTTATGTTCAAAATGAATGAGTACATCATGAATCCATTTTCCAAAGCTTGTTTTTGACTTATCCTGAATCACTACGGTACGCCTATAATAAGTGTTTATATTCTGACTATTTTATCCCGAGGTCGGCTCGGCTGCGGAGTTGCCCAGTGACTCGCCTCAGACATTAACGGAGAGAAGTAGCTCCGGCTACAATGTTCTTCCGCAAGACACTTGCAGTTTATTTATTAACGAACGTACACATCAAGCGCATTGCACACTGATGGTGAAACGCGCCAATTAGGAATTCAGGAATTAAGGCATATACAAATGAAAAGAACATATATGTTTTTTAATAGGGTTTTTTTTTTTTTTTTTTTTTTTTTATAGAGTTTTTTGATTTGATAGTTAAAAGATTAAAACATTTTGCTAACATGAGGTCTTATCACTGTCAGTCTTTTAACATCAGTGAAAAACTAGGGTATGCAGATTAAGACCACTATTCATCAGCATGCATTGATTAATCCCATGGCATGTAGCAAAAAAAAAAAAAAAAAAAAATTATTGGTACGACCAAATCCTATGCTGGTTCTCAACTGAGAAAGTTGGTAGCACCAGTGCAACCAGTGGAAAAGTTAGTCTGGAGCCCTGACACTACATTAAAGGTAATTTTCAAAAATCCATAATAGGGGCCCTTTAAACTGTGGTGTATTCAAGCAGGTGTAGTTGTGTTGGCCTATTTTGATCACAGATGCATTTTAGGCTGTGCCCACCCGATTTTCTCTGGGCCCACCTACATTGTGATTCCTGGCTACGCTAGTGGTGTAGATGAAATTAACTTTAATTATATTATCATTCATAATGTCTTAATATTAATTACAAAGCAAAATGAGTGAAAAAATTATATTAGGTTGGGAGTGAAAATAGCCAATAAGCATCCTACTGTTTACAATGGTAATTTATTTATTTTTAAATGTGTTTAAATAAGAGTTTTCCTACATCTTTCCTACATTTTTTGGGTTTAGGACAATCATTGAATGATGAACAAAAAATGTGTCGGTCATTACATTAAAAATAACATTTATATATGATATTATAGTTTTGAAGTGCTGGAAAAAGGTGTGTAGTGTAAGCGTTTGGCTATTTCTGTCACAATGCCATAGTAATGTTTAGAGTAGGGATGTCCCGATACCTCTTTTTCACTTCCGATACCGATACCGATGCTGCAGCTTTGGCTATTTGCGATACCGATATTAATCCGATATTTTTATTTTATTCTATTTTATTCTTGAACTAATACTAGGCCTAATAAAATATATGGAAGCACTTTGCTCAATTAGCAACCTAAAAACATCTCACTCAAATGGAGAACAAATACTTCTCCAGTATATAGTCCACAACAACAGTTGATTATGAAAGACTGCCACCCTTTATTAAAAAAAAAAAAAATACAGGCAGGCAGGCTACTTCAGTAGGCTACTTAAGCTACCAACAGGTTTAAAGTTAATCATTAACAAGCTTTAAAATTACCCATTGGTCCGTGTACTTTTGCGTCCATTCCTTTTTCCTTTTTAACCCGTAAAACGAAAAATTCACGGTTGTTGTATTTTTAAAACGCAAAGTTGAACACCAACATTTTAATTTGAACTGTATGCACACCAAAAGCGGCGAAAAAAAAAAATATTGACGTAAGTTATATATAAATAAGTTATTTTCTGTATGACTCTATGAATTAATTATAATACTCTATGAATTATAGAGTATTTTAAGTTGTTTCCACTGTTGAAAGAAAAACAGAAGTGTTCGCGCCCACGCTCCGTGCCATGCAGTGCGCGCTCCACACTCTGCACAAACCCTTTCTTGGATATGCGTCAAAATCCTGTGTAGCATACAGTTTACATGGGCCGGGTAAACTGTATGCTAAAGCCTGGGCCGGGACCACGCAGAAGCTGCTTTGACCAAGGGCGGATGCCCGGAATGTGATGAACTGGGTCTCTCCACACTACGGGCTCGCCTCGCCGCTTTCGCCGCGAACGAGCCCATCGCCGCCACCCCTCTGTTTGAGCCGCCCACTAAGAAAAAGCGCCGCTCACAGAGGCTTCCTGAACCTGAGCTCAGTGACGTCACGCCGAGCCAGTCTCCGCGTGCTTCACCGCCGCTCTTGCCTTCCCCACCGCCGGTTCAGTTCACCCAGCCGGACCCACACCCCTCTAGCAGAGCGGTGGGCCTTGTGACTTTCGGCGCGTCCGAGGACGACGGGGGAATGGATGGCAGCTTGTCCATCGACGCTGCATCGGACGACTGGCCGGGCTCCACTCTCGACCCCGCCCCATCGACGCTAGCTAGCACGAGCGGGGGCTCCACCATGGATACCGAGATTATCCGTGTCCTCTCTTAGGCGGTGGAAGACCTCGGGCTCGATTGGTCTTCTCCCGAAGAACCAACCCGGAGCCGACTGGATGAGTGGTTTCTGCAGGGGCGCCAGCAGGCCCCTCGGCAAAGGCCTTCTCCCTTCTTCCCGGAAGTTCACGACGAACTCACCAAGTCGTGGAAAGCCCCCCACTCTGCGCGCCTAAAGCCTTCTTTTTCTTCTTCGCTCTCCTCTGTGGACGGCGCGAAGGAAAGAGGCTACAAGGGAACGCCGCCCCTCGAGGAGGCCGTGGCCAATCATCTCTGCCCGCCCTCCACCACCGAATGGAAAGCCAAAGCTTCCCACCCCTCGAAGCCCTGCCGCACTACTTCTGCTCTCGCCGGTCGCGCCTACGCCGCCGCCGGCCAAGCTGCATCAGCGCTTCACTCAATGGCGGTACTTCAAGTGTTCCAAGCCAAGCTTCTCCGCTCTATGGACGAGTCTAGCCCCGAACCCGAAGCCTTCAGGGACCTACGCAGCGCAACTGATATAGCTCTGCGAGCCACGAAGGCCACCGCCCAATCTATTGGCCGTGCCATGGCTAACGCCTCTGAGAGCTATGAGCTCAGGCGATTCGCTGGCCGGGTCCCTACGTCACAGCGGCCCGCCCCTAGCCTGTATTCAGCCCATATCTGTACACGCAGCGGCATGGGAAAACATTCCAGATATGCCGAAATGGGTATTGAATATAGTAAAGCACGGATACTCGCTCCAGTTCGCTCGCAGACCACCACGTTTTACGACTGTGGTCGAGACGAAAGTGAGAAAGGAGTGTTCACATGTTCTACGCACCGAGGGGCGCAAACTAATAGAAAAGGCCGCTGTGGAAACTGTTTCCCCCTCTCTGAGCGAGGCAGGTTTTTACAGCCGTTATTTTCTCGTCCCGAAAAAGGATGGCGGTCTCCGCCCCATCCTAGATCTCAGACACCTGAACAAAGCACTAATGATTCGCTCGTTCAGAATGTTAACAACCAAGCATATCCTCGCGCAAGTACGCCCAGGAGATTGGTTTCTCTCAGTGGATCTGAAAGATGCTTACTTTCACATTCCAATAGCGCCTCATCACAGGCCGTTTCTGAGATTTGCTTTCGAGTAGTGATCGACCGATATTGATTTTTTTATAACCGATACCGATACAGATCATTTGCATGTTTATGTGCCCGATAACCGATATGCAGAACCGATATTTATTTACTGTTATACTACTTATACTTCTGACACAATTATTACAACACAAATGAACTGAAAAAAAAAAAAATTTATTTATAACAATCACTCCCTCCTTGCATACAAAAAAAAAAACTTTATATTTATACACAATTTTTTGCCATGCTTGCATTCATTTGGCATTCTTTGCAAACTGCCACCCCTGCATTGACTGAGTGAAGTAAGTCCATACTTCACCTTGTTTTTTCTTCCTTTCAGTCATCTTAAAAAACAAAACAAAAATGTTGAAAGTTAGCAGTCTTTCATGTTAAATTAAATCTTAAAATTACAATAAAAACATTTATATTATTACATTATCTAATTTATATCTAAATTATACATATAATTTATAAGCATCAGCAGCAATATTAACAATAGGCAAAATAAATGTTAAAAGTCTACTGTTTTTATATGGAACCAAGAAAATAATTGAAAGGGGAGTCATATCACATTTGCAGAAATGTAATTCATTTGAAACATTTACGTGTTTCACAAGGTTTATGTGCCGTTTAATAGGTTTAAACTAAGAGTGAGGAATAATTCACTGGGTAATATTAATTCACTGAATAATATCAGCTGGAATACTAGTATGTTTCAAAGTGCTGTTTATCTATGCATTTACACAGAAATATAACTTGGGCTACTCAACCGCGATCGCGCATTTACACAGAACTATAACTTAGGCTACTCTCAACCGCGATCGCGCGTGCAGATAATAAATAAATAAATAATTTCCACAAAGCGGTATATTTAGATGTGTATTAGCGAAATAATTGCTATGTAGTAAATGATAATATAATCTAGGGTGTTTAAACAAGATAATCTTGTCAAAAGTTTCATTCAGTGGCCGTGCTTGAGCATTCCTGATCATCAACCCAGTGAGTGCTCAGCAATATGAACGCACTTTTTTTCGAGACTAATGGTGAGCAAATACAACACATAGAGAATTAAATTCAGCACTTATATTTTCAACATGCACTCATTCATGTCTGTTTTATTTAATTCATGTTACGTCTTTATTGGAGCAGGGCATGACGGATTACCATACGTGACTCCATGAGTTCGTCTCAATTTTTTTGAACCAAGGTGCATAAATAAACTATATCAGGCATTTATGTCTCAAATCTCATTTCTGCATGTCTGTTATGTTAAATAAAGTTGAATAATTAAAGCAAAGCAAGTAAAACATATACTTTACCTGTGCACAGAGTTGTTGTTGACTAATCTCCTCAGACGCGTGCTGCAAAGGCAGAATTCTCAAAACGGCCACAAGATGGCGAATCCGATATTACAAAACCGATACCCGATTATGTGAAAATGCTTAAATATCGGGAAAAATATTGGTAAACCGATACATCGGTCGATCACTACTTTCGAGGGACAGTCATACCAGTACACAGTACTTCCGTTCGGCCTGTCCCTGGCTCCCCGTACATTCATGAAATGTATGGATGCGGCACTTTCCCCCCTAAGGCGAAGGGGAGTGCGAATACTGAATTATCTCGACGATTGGCTTGTTCTAGCACAATCACAAAGTCAGTTAATAACACACAGATCTTGGATTATCAGCCATTTAGAATGCCTGGGTCTAAGAATTAATTTTGCAAAAAGCATACTATCTCCCAGCCAGAGGAGTTCTTTCCTGGGAATAGTTCTAGACTCGATGCAAATGACAGCGCGTCTCTCATCAGAGCACGCGCTCACCATCCGGCGCCTTGCAACATCATTCAGGGCGGGCGCGCGCGCCCCGTCAAGCGGTTTCAGAGGATGCTCGGTCTCATGGCCTCAGCATCGGCCGTACTCCAGCTAGGATTGTTGCATATGCGCCCTCTCCAACGCTGGCTCAAGAGCCGCGTCCCTACTCACGCGTGGCGTTCGGGCCACTTTTTAATCAGAGCGAACCACGGCTGTATAAAAGCCCTGACGCACTGGAAAGCTGCCGACTGGTACCAGTCAGGCGTGAGTCTGGGTGTGAACACAAGGAGAAAGATTCTTCACTTCTCTCTTTTCTTCACGAAAAGCACGGACGCGCTCGCCCAGAGCTGGCCGAGCCGCCCCTTATATGCCTTTCCCCCGATCGCGATGCTGCCACAGGTCATCAGTCGGGTCAGAGAGGAGAAAAACGCAGTGCTGCTGATAGCCCCACTCTGGAAGAACCAAACATGGTTTCCAGATCTGATGCAAATGCAATCTGCACCACGGCCGATTCCACTGAGGCCAGACCTCCTCAGTCAGGCCAGCAGGATGATACTTCATCCCCGCCCAGATCTGTGGGCCCTTCATGCATGGCCTCTCAACGGGTTCCCAGGAACCTCACGAGCGGAGCACTGAAAACCATCGCTGAGGCGCGGGCGCCCTCCACGAGACGCTTATATGCCCAGAAATGGAAAGTGTTCAGTGACTGGTGTAATGCCAAGGGCCTGAACCCTGAAACATGCGAGATTACGAACGTACTCGCTTTTCTACAAGGGCTTCTGGAGGCGGGCCGCACCCCCTCCACGCTCAAAGTATATGTGGCGGCCATCACAGCATCACACGACCCTGTAATGGAACGTCCATTGGGAAGAAACGACCTAATTATTCGTTTCCTAAGGGGCGCTAGGAGGATGAACCCTTCACGCCCCCCCTCAGTGCCGATCTGGGACCTAGCTACTGTCCTAGACTCTTTTAAAGGGCCCCCGTTCGAACCACTCAGAACCGTGCACCTTAAACAGCTCTCGCTCAAGACTGCGCTCTTGCTGGCACTCGCCTCGGTCAAGAGAGTGGGCGACCTGCACGCGCTTTCGACAAGCGCTGCCTGCCTAGAATTCGGACCTAACGACTGCAGGGTCGTCCTTAGACCGAAACATGGGTATATTCCTAAAGTGCTCACCACTCCCTTCAGAGCACAGGTTATCTCCCTAACTGCGCTATCGTCTCCAGCAGACGAACAAGACGCTAATCTACTCTGCCCCGTTAGGGCTCTCAGAGTGTATTTGGAGCGTTCTGCCCTATTCAGACAGACAGAACAACTGTTTGTATGCTTTGGCGGCCGTACGAAAGGTTCCGCCGTTTCAAAGCAGAGAATCTCTCACTGGATAGTTGAAGCTATAGCGCTGGCTTATGAAGCTAAGGGACTTCAATGCCCCTGGGGAATCAAAGCACACTCCACCAGGAGTGTGGCTTCTTCCTGGGCATGGTCGAGCGGGATACCGATCGAGGATATTTGTGCGGCGGCAGGCTGGGCCTCATCGTCCACATTTATCTGGTTCTACAACCTACAGGTCCCGACATTGCATTCCAATGTACTATCAGCATGATGCTAGTTGAACCAATGCGTTTTACATAAAGACTTCAATATTCTCGAGAAAAGGAGTTTTCCCATAGCGTAAGCTACTTACGCAATACTCGTTCCCTCCTCTCAGGGAACCGAGGTTACGTTAGTAACCGAGTCGTTACTACATTAGCATAAACCCATGGTGGATGTTGCTGATTTGTGGACTGAAAGCCTCATATAAGTGTTTCTCCTGGTTTCCACGTCAACTCTGATCTGATATCTATGGTTTATAACAGAACTCAGTGCCGAATCTGAGTGTTTCTCACTGGATATCGCGGTGATGATGTTATTAATTCTGAGGTGAATTCAATGGATTTCTTCTCTGGATCTCCTAGTAACTGTGTCACCTAAATAAATATTTGGTGCACCGGCAGGAAAAATGGTCGCAAAATGTGACCAATTGGTCGCAGTCTGGAGCCCTGCATTAGTTATTAACTTAGCGGCCGCTAACACGACACCTCTCTAACAGAAAACCCTTAACGCGATCCGGCCACTCATCCGCACAGCAGTGCCTGGAGCTTGAGAACACAAACCATGAAATGGGTTTCAAGGTGCAATCCTTGACAAATGTATAATACAGAATTTTTTTATCGCTTCCGCGTAGCCACGTGAACCAGAATTATCCCTACAACGTTTTATCTGTATAAATCTATATCAAGGGAGAGACTAGTGGACACTTCAGGGATGCGTTGTCGTCGTGTCCAGGCACAGGTCCTTCATCAGATCCGGATACGGCCTGGATCCGGCAGACTGCGGTAAACCTCGGGATAAACAGAGAGACTAATATTAGCGTAGACGCCATCCTTCTTATGATGTAACATGTACATCAGGATTTATGGGAAGTGTTCCCGGTTCCGTCTGACCTAATTTTTTGCCATGTTTGCTTATTATTATACTGCGTTTTTAATTTTTTTGCTCTTTTTTGTGATGTCAGGCAACCCGTCACCTGGAGCTTTAATCAAGAGAAGTTCAGACGTGTCAAGACCACTTGTCATTGTTGTCCATTACCACGGCAACCGCTTGTGTGTCAAGCTGAATGCGATTTTCGTGTTTAAAAAGTAACTATACATAAGAGACGGAAAGATGAAGATAACTATACATTATTTAAGGTTATTTTTGTTTTAACAACAACCCTTTAGAAAACGTAGTTGCTTTGTGGATCCTCTTGATCTGCTTTCTCTGTTTCTTTGACAAATCTCAGTGTCTCAGTTAGGGATGGGACGATTACCGCATTACCGCAATACCGCGGTCACATGACTCCAACCGCGGGTCTGAGCTTGTCACCGTCATCACCGCAAAAAAAAAACATTGGCCTGCACATGTGTGCATGTTGTGTCTAATGACATAGATTCATTGATTCTAATGACATGGATTATGTCTAATGATATTGTGTCTTACATGGATTCAAGGTATTCTAAACAAAACTTATCATCAGAAGATGGAGCAAATCCGACCTTTCGCGAGTTGAGGAGCGCAATGTTCCACGACACATAATAACATTCCATTCGTATTAGAGATGCGCGGATGGGCTATTATTATTTCATCCGCAACCGCATCACAAAACTCATCATCTGTCCGCCATCTACCCGCACCAACGTTTTTTGATCAATTTTTGAAACCTCATCCGCGGCGCTGAATGTATTAATGTCTATGAGCAATGCGAGGCGCTGCTGCCGCGAGGCTAGAAAGCACTTGGCTGCTCTAGAAAGATCCAAGAGACCGCACCGGCGCTTCCACATCCTCCTGATTAAATGTCTGCTATAATTGCTTCTTATTTATTAATTCCAGGCAATTAGTTAATGAAACAGTGATTAAAATTAAGGTACAATTTATACCACTGGCATAGCCACGGGTGTGCCGGTGCCACCCACAGTGGCAGCTGGCACACCTAAAATAGATGCAGAATTATTTTTTAAAGTTTTAATAAAAACGTTTCCTAAACTTGGACTATTGTTGTTTACTTCAAATATCTGTACATTTAAAATGTATTTTAATTTTTAAATTATTATCGGTAAAAAAAATATCTGCCGACATTCGGACTGCCAACCAATCCGCAAACAGCCGCTGACTGGTAACACGGTTGTGCTGTTGAGGCTCGCGCAGCCTCATGAGGAGAAATGGAAACAAATGAGTGCAGATCACACAAAGAAACTTAATGCACATAGAGCGGTTAAAAAATTAATGTGGAGTTTTTATATTTATAACATATGATATGATACAGTTAAGGAACATCACAGTGACCACGAGTGCTGAATACCGTCACGATTGAAAATATGACACTGATTTCATATGGCAGTTCAATAAACAAGTAATTAATGTCAAGTCACTTACATTTTAGACACAATATTGACTGTTTCTGTTCTATTTGAGCAGGGAAAATAGTTCCAAACAAACATCCCAAGAACCACAGCGCAGCTCACCGGAACACATAACTGCATTAATGAATGATTCAGCGCTTTGAATGAATCGATTGAGTCAAAGATTCAATGACCCATTAAACAACTACCTCATTCCTTAACGATTCAGCCGTTTGAACGAATCATTTGAATAAATGACTCAATAACTTGGGGGGGGTATTTAAAGCGGTTTACCGCCATACCGCGGGAAAATCTTGCTTTTCAACCGCGGTTAGAAAAAATCCATACCGCCCCAGTCCTAGTCTCAGTCTCACGCACGCTGCACGTGAGTTAACCACGCCCACTTATTTACATGTCACGGTATACACGGAATAAGAAAATCTGTTACGGTCGACATTTTCGACCGCGGTAACGATATATACCGTCATACTGCCCAGCCCTAGCTCTACTCTGATTGGTCAGATGACCCAGTCTGTTGTGATTGGTCTACTCTGCTCTGATTGGTCAAATGGCCCAGTCTTTTGTGATTATTCAGATGACCCAGTCTGTTTTGATTGGTCTAGTAAGGGGATTTACAGTTAGCATCCAAGGACCAGGTGTTTGAATGAAGACCCGGAGTCAGAATTATAATAAATTGAAGAAAAGATTTACTGAAGATAGTTTGCAGTTTCATCAGCAGAAGTCAGCTTCAAGACACACAGGAGTTCGTGGCCGCCCCGTTTACAGTTACAGAGATCCCAGCAGTTATACCCTTCACCACACACACACACCCCCCACACACACACACACACACACCACACACCACACACACACACACACACACACACACACACACACACACACACACACAGCAGTTATACCCTTCACCACACACACACACCCCCCACACACACACACCACACACCACACACACACACACACACACACACACACACACAGCAGTTATACCCTTCACCACACACACACACCCCCCACACACACACACCACACACCACACACACACACACACACACACACACACACACAGCAGTTATACCCTTCACCACACACACACACACCCCCCCACACACACACACACACACACACACACAGCAGTTATACCCTTCACCACACACACACACACACACAGCAGTTATACCCTTCACCACACACACCACACCACACACCACACACAGCACACACACACCACACACCACACCACACACACACACACACACACACACACAGCAGTTATACCCTTCACCACACACACACACACACACCCCACACACACACACACACACACCACACACACCACACCACACACACAGAAGTTATACCTTTCACCACACACACACAGCAGTTATACCCTTCACCACACACACACACACACACACACACACACACACACAGCAGTTATACCCTTCACCACACACACACACACCCCCCACACACACACGCACACACACACACACACACACAGCAGTTATACCCTTCACCACACACACACACACACACACAGCAGTTATACCCTTCACCACACACACACCACACCACACACCACACACAGCACACACACACCACACACCACACACACCACACCACACACACACAGCAGTTATACCCTTCACCACACACACACACACACACCCCACACACACACACACACCACACACACCACACCACACACACAGAAGTTATACCCTTCACCACACACACACAGCAGTTATACCCTTCACCACACACACCACACCACACACCACACACACACCACACCACACACCACACACACACACACACAGCAGTTATACCCTTCACCACACACACCACACCACACACCACACACACACCACACACACACCACACACACCACACCACACACACCACACACACACACACACAGCAGTTATACCCTTCACCACACACACACACACACACCCCACACACACACACACACCACACACACCACACCACACACACCACACACACAGCAGTTATACCCTTCACCACACACACACACACACACACACACACAGCAGTTATACCCTTCACCACACACACCACACCACACCACACAACACACACACCACACACACACACAGCAGTTATACCCTTCACCACACACACACACACACACACACCCCACACACCCCACACACACCACACACACCACACACACACACACACACACAGCAGTTATACCCTTCACCACACACACACACACACACAGCAGTTATACCCTTCACCACACACACACACACCACACCACACACACAGCAGTTATACCCTTCACCCCCCCCCCACACACACACACAGCAGTTATACCCTTCACCCCCCCCCACACACACATACAGCAGTTATACCCTTCACCACACACACACCACACACACACACACAGCAGTTATACCCTTCACCACACACACACACACAGCAGTTATACCCTTCACCACACACACACACACACACAGCAGTTATACCCTTCACCACACACACACACACACACACACACCACACCACACACACACACAGCAGTTATACCTTTCACCACACACACACACACACAGCAGTTATACCTTTCACCACACACACACACACAGCAGTTATACCCTTCACCACACACACACACACACAGCAGTTATA